>CM033277.1:3460185-4060185 GCA_019343175.1 Oedothorax gibbosus | reverse complement strand
AGAGACCTGTAAGTTATCTACATTTATTATTTAAAAAACCGTTTGTAAAAATATTCAATACAGACGTAGAAATGTGGCAGAGAAAATAGTTTTTCGCCATTGGATTAACACTGAGGCACTTGAGTTTGGAGACCCGCGGTCCAGCACACCCATTCCCCATTAAGTAACTTAAAACGTAAATTGTACTGAGTCAAACTAAGTTTTGTATTGTTATTTCTCTTACCCACTAATACGTTGACTTTTAAATTTCAATGCCGTAACTCACAATGAAGTTTACCACTTCATTTTGCTTCTAAGACGTTTAGTCCCGGGAAATAAGTAAAATAAATAACCCACTTAAAACCAAAAATGACGCAACTCTCCATGCGAGGATTCCTAATCGCTCATTTTTCAACTTAAAAGCCGTCCAAAACAGCATCGACTTGAGAAAATGCCCTTTCAAAACGGGACATTTTATTAAACTTTCATTTTAGTCTGTTTCTTTTGATTTATCTCGGCGGATTTTCAAAAAAACTTGTCGTTTATATCACTCATATAAAAATTTAAAGATCCATTTTGAATAGAAATGCAAAGGCTAGTTTAATATAAATTTAAGGCGAGGGCTTTGCGAGGATTCCATGTAAAAACATGTAAAAATCGAATTTTTTTTTTATTTCATAAATAGTTAAAATAACATCTCAAAAATATGCATGTAAATTTTTATAGTAAAATTTGCATTTTTTATTGATTAAAAGCTTAAATGTTTCACCCCAACTCGGCGCTTGAGGGTATTGTTAACACTTTAAGCACGTTCATCTCAAAACTACTTTCTCTAAATTGGCGTGCAAGATAACTCAAAAAGTTCTTAATAAATCCTTATGAAATTTTGTATTTGTCTTCTCTATAGTGGGGCTGGGGAGCCCAGTCGGTTAGACATTCGCCTAGCATGCGGAAGGTCCCAGGTTCGGGTCCGGGCATCGCCAAAATAACTGCCGACCTATAAACGGCCCGTGCAGCCAAAATGTCCGACGAATAATACCCCGTGTGGAGGGAGTGCACGTTAAATGTCCTTCAAA
This sequence comes from Oedothorax gibbosus, assembly GCA_019343175.1. Taxonomy (NCBI): domain Eukaryota; kingdom Metazoa; phylum Arthropoda; class Arachnida; order Araneae; family Linyphiidae; genus Oedothorax; species Oedothorax gibbosus. Next base: position 4,059,130 of record CM033277.1, on the reverse strand, counting down.
GTCCTAATGCTGCGTACGATGTCACCCTTAACGGTTGCGTTGGGTGCCTACTCAGGTGTCGGCTCGTCACTTGACTGTGGTTCTAAAATACGACGCCCGTCGCCAATAGCCCTCGTGTAGCTCTAGTGCGACGATAAATTCAAACTAAACTAAACTAAACTTCTCTATAGTATTAGCTTCTAGTTGAACCTCAAAATGCCAAAAAAAATTTAGTTAGTTTTTTTTCCCAAAAACCTTTGAAAAAAGGTTACAAAAAGCGAACTTTTTAATTCTGAGGCGTGCCAATTTACAATTGTTCAACTTTTTTGATTTCAAATCACTGTAGGAGAAGCTAAAATTTATCGCCGATTGATGCTTTTATCCTCGAGGGTATCAGGAGATGAGTTACCAAGGCGGCCATTTTAAAAAACTGAAACAAAAAAAATGATTTTTGTATTTTAATGTATAATGTATAAACATACTGAATTTTAAAACGATTCATGTATTCCTTCCCTATTAATAACGTCTCTGAAAAGCGATCAAAATTCAGCCGGTTACATGTATCGCCCCCCCTTAAATACGAAGAAGGGTTTGGACTCAAAAAACAACTGCATTATTTATTTTTGTCAAATGAGTTATATAATTAGGAAAAATATGATATACTGTACAGTGTTTTAATACTGTGATGTTTGAAGTGTACAGGATAGTATTGTATGGTTATTATCTTATAATTGATTTTCCAAATGCTTGTGTTAATATTAGATTACTTTGGATTTAATTTATCTTGTTGGTTTCTTAAAGTTAGTTATAATAAGTTGATTGCTCATCATTTATGCAAAAATTATTTACTTATTATATTTTCAGACATAGTTTTACGAATGGGTTTTTGAAACAAAAATTATATTTCAGAAAAATGTATTTAAAAAAAGGAATTTTTAGAAAGGTTTTAAGAAATATATTTTCAGCTATGGAGTGTGCTTTATAAATAGCAGCTTCTATAGCTTACACGTACAAAAGAATAAGAAAGGTTAATAAGAAAATCACTATTTTTATACTGTCTTTAATACTTTAACAGTCAATTGATTTTTTTAGCATATCCGAATTGTGTAAATCGTTGGTTTTTATTAACTTTCAAAAATATTTTTTCAAACTATTCTTCTTCGTCTCTACGGTCGGTTTCAAACAATAAATACTTCAAATTTGTATTGTAGTCATTTTGTATGACAAAAGAAACAGTACCCGTTATTTAAGCTAATACTTAAACATACAGGGGAGACTATTCTGAACGTTGTTGGTGGAAACGGTAGCATACTTATTGAAGCATTCCAAAACCAAATTGATTTCAAAGTTGTATTTCTCTAAGAATTTGAAATTTAAAACCTTTCAACTCGATTATAATTTTTTTCCCTCCATTTAAGTGCTATTTTACTCTAACCTAAAACAAAAAAAATATCAGAATAGATTATATTTGATAGTTTTTATACTGTATTTAATACTTTAACAGTCAATTAATTTTTTAACATACACCTATATTATCCGAATTGTATAAATCGTTGTTTTTATTAACTTTCAAAAATATTTTTTCAAACTATTCTTCTTCGTCTCTACGGTCGGTTTCAAACAATAAATAATTCATATTTGTATTGTAGTCAATTTGTGTGACAAAAAAAAAACAGTACCCGTATTTAAGCTAATACTTAAACATACAGGGGAGACTATTCTGAACGTTGTTGGTGGAAACGGTAGCATACTTATTGAAGCATTCTAAAACCAAATTGATTTCAAACGTCAAATAGCCACTTTCACTGCCGCTGCTATGCTCCTTTATTTGTTTTAAAAAATTTAACATCGAAACTAGTTAAGTATATATGGTCCCCCATCTCTGGTGACAACCGGACATGATCGTCACCCACTCCAACGACGCTCCTGCTACGATGCGCTCAACCACGGTTGCTACTCGCTGCTAATGCACTCAACGCTGCACGCAACTCGCTGCCCGCAACGGCTAACGCTGGCACATAGCTCAACCGCAGCACGACGCACAGCGAAGCAACCTGCGCACGGTTCCTTACCTCGTTTCTGGAAGAAGGGAGTGGTGTGACGGTTCACCACACACGCAACCTCAATATGCCATCAACAACTAGGTGGTGTTAATTTACCATCTCGTTCCTACCACTATTCTAAATAACAACGATAGCAGTAGTATAAAAGCCTAGGTAACTCATCTCCACCTTGAGTATCCTTTTGGTAGACTGTGGGTTACTGAGGCCGCTACAGTTGCTTTTCTCTAAGAATTGGAAATTGAAAACCTTTCAACTCGATTATAATTTTTTCCCCTTCATTTAAGTGCTATTTTACTCTAACCTAAAACAAACAAAAAAAAATATCAGAATAGATGATATTCGATCGTTCGAAATAAACATCGAACTTTTCCTCCCCGAAAATTGGCGAAGCCTAAAACAATTCCCGCAGGAATACCTTTGGAACGAGTTCTGATTCGAAATAAGAACGCGAGTCCACGCATACCAATCAGCAGCACGATTTTGAGGACATAAAAGTTCTCATATTTCGAAGACTTTAAAAATCTCTGAAGAGCTTGAATGTAATTTTGTATTTCAGAGCCAAATTGGCCTAAGAGCATTTTAGTAACTTAAAATGACCGATTGCAAAAAGTCTTCATTTAGTCAACGACATTTTTAGACTTTGCTTCAATGCAAAACTTATACTCCTAACGTTGTCCATTCAACTTAATAATATGACAATTGTTTAATCATCCAAAATATTTAACCTCGGGTATTTCCCATTTGACATATTAGAAGTGAGGCACTTAGCATAATTTTTGTGTTACTTTTGTGTTACTGAATTATCTAATCTATAATAATAAAAGAAAGAGTCTGTTTGTCTGTGGATCGTAAAAGACCTACTTACTTATACTGCCCTCAGAAATTCGAAATTTTAGTAGATTCTTAGTTAGGGCTTAGTTTTTTTTATATTTGTTCCGTTTTAGAGAAAATTCTAATTTTCTTAAAAAAATACATCACTTTCGGTCAAATCCGATCATTTTTTCCATCTCGTGTTGCCATTCGACAGAAGAAATTAAAATGAACACAAAAATTAATTGAAATGGCTTTTATTTTCTTGTCATTACCTTCAGAAACTAAATTAATGATTTGAAAAATAATTCAACGTGCCAATGAGCTAAATGTTTTTAAAAAAAACAGAATGGAGATTTTGACGTGAAATAACATTGTCATACAATTAGGGTTAATTTTGAATTTATCAGGAATTTTGCGATGAGAGTAAGTTCATACTGAGGAAGATTTTTGTGATATGAGGATGTGCATTTTATAGTCATGTATTTTTATTTTGGAATTTTAAAGCAATATAAGTAACGGGATTTTATTATTTATAATGAACGGGAACAAAGGCAAAGCTTATTATCCTACAGCAAATTAAATGACATATACTTGGATCGATTTGATATTCTTTTAGTCCGTGCGAAAAACGGGTATTTATTTGCTACTCTAATATAAAGTAATGAAAGTATTGCGATGGGGTTTAAAATCCAAAAAGGAGATTTTGTGTTTTCTACACGTTACATGCTTACAAAACATTTACAGAAGATAGATACATATTGGGGTCAGAATAGCAAACATTATAAACTTGCTTTCATATAACACATATTTAAAAAGTTTTCTCTGAGATATATATATACCCTACAAAATGCAATTATTACCATTGCTTTTATCATGTCTAAATAGTCCATAAAACTGAATATAATATTATTACATGCATAAAAGTAATGACTAGAGATAAAAATCGTATTCCGCATGCAAAACTGCAATCAAACACATGAATTTAGGAGTTACACCAATTTCCCTCCTAGGAAAGGAGTGAGTTACAAACGCTGTGGCATAAGTACAATGTTTTGTTTTTCAAAGAATTGTTATATGGGAAACGCGATTACTGGAACATCCAAAGACTTGTGATGAGGACAATCTGAGTATCAAATACTCTGGGAAAAGATTATTTTTGATACAAAACAAAAATTGTGGCTACTATAAGGGATGGTGAAAAAGGGTTTACAGAACGACACTCGGGTTTAGGAATGGAAAACCAGAAACGGTTAAACCGAAAAAGACGGTTTTTGACTTTATGTTACACCAGAAAAACGCTTTTTTTTTCTTAAAGGGAGGACAACCCTTAAAAGTACTTACTCTGCTATATCCAACATCACATTAACACTTTCGCTACGTCGAATTTTTGTTACCGCGTAATATGTGATATATCATTATCGAATCCTTTAAAGTCGTACTGCCACCTGGGCCGTTTCAGAAGTGAAAGGGTTAAAGGGATGGTTTTTATTAATAAAAAAACTGGCGATGGTAAAAGCAACTTACAGCAATTGCGCTAGGACGGGCATGCGTATTTTGATCCTGTGTCACGCACAAAGGAGTAAACTGTGCATGCTCTTGTATACGCAGCTGCTGTAGTAAAGCCCTGGTTTGTAAGGATTGAAAACGCACGTTAAGGCGCTAAAAAACGCCCTGCTCCACGATGTCAACGTCTTATCTTGGCTTAGGTGGTTTGTTAGAATTCACGTCTAGGGCGATGCATTCGCATCTAACGCATGCGTAGTGAGCGAAGACTACTGTTATCTCTTCCGAATACGTAAATACTTGTAATGTATTCGACCATTTCGCACGTTTTGGACGCTCTAATCAAACTACGACTGATTCGATATTTACGAACGCTGAGATAAACGTTTTTTCGCTCCAGTCACGTGACAGCTAGAGCCAATAAGAAAACAGGAAATTCGGATGCACAGCTTAGCGGCCGATTTTGTGTTCTTACAAAACCAGGGCTTTACATGCGTACATGTCGTCATGTTGACAATAGTATAGCAGCAAACGGACAAATTCCTTGATCAGCGCATTCTGACGGGTGTATCGTTTTTCGGAACTTGTTTTTGAATGAGCTTGTGACAATATCCTTAATGTCCCCTGTAAACCCAAATCAAGGGAGATGAATCCTTTGAAAATTAAAGTGTCTCAATATAGAGGCGATGCTCTTTTTTTCATCGGAAAGAAAAATAATCGGAATAATTTCCAGGTTAAGTTCGGTTAACAGTTTTCATCTACTCTGATATTTTTCAAAAAAAAAGTTTGGTAAAGCTCGTGCAGAAGAAGTACGCATTAAATATGCTCGTCGCAAAGTCCCGAAGCCGAGTAAGATCTCTCCATTAAAAGATGTTTTGGTTCGCCATTAAAAGATGTTCACCTGGTGAAAACTCAGTTGTCGGCTCGTCACTTGACCGAGGTTTGTCTCCAATAGCCCTTGTGTAGCTCTAGTACGACGTTAACTGAACCTAACCTGTTATTTTTTAGAACTAACCCAATTCGATTATTAAATACTGAAACATATTAGCAAAATTCTATACATTCAAACATCCTCTAACTACGATCCAAAATTACTAAATATTTTCCGGACTTCTTAATCCAGAATTAGTCCTCAAAAGATCAATTAATAAAGTAAATGAAAAAAAATACAATGTGGTTTAATCATATTATCGATAGTTGCCTAAAAATTCACCCCTAACGTTATTGTTACATTTTAAGTACGCAAAAATAATATTACCAGTAATCAGTTTAGATATAGTGTGACATATTACAATGCTTAACTTGAATGATTTGCTAAGCATAACAGATAGTTCTTGTCGATTTAATGGAACTGGTTCGTAAGAACATTCTGATATGTAACAAATAGCAACTGTTTTATTGTAAAGTTGGAATCTAGGTCCACTTGATACACAGGTCGATGGAAACATGCAATTTACTTTTTTTAAAAAAAACGGTGAGTGGTTTTTAAAAGGGTTTTATTTCTTATCCGTCTATAACTCAAGATTTTAAATGGGATATGTTCAAAGTGTTTCGATGCGTAGGTTCAAAAGAGAAATGTGATACAATGTGGCACTTCTGAAAATAAAAACTAATGTTTAGGTAACGTGATTTGTGGTAATAAAAATGCTTCCGGATATAGTCAATAAACTGGGATACGGTAACTTTTGCAATGCGTCAATTTAACACAGAGGAATAACTGTGCTTTTTGTTAACGTCGGAATGAAACTACCTAATACATACTGGTTAATATGAACCTTAATATTTGAACATTAGTCAAGTGATGCCGCCTTAGTCGGAACACCTTAGTCGGCAGGTAAATCGCAGTATCCTCACAAATGACTGGGAACTTTTTGCATAAATGCAATCTATAGGAAAACATACTAAAAGATGGCAATTTCATGGGTTGTTAAAAACCCGGGTTTTGTCATGAAAAACCCAACCCACTTGGATTTTTGGGGTTTTAGGGGTTGTTTTAGGTTTTTTTTCAGTATTTTGTCAGTATGTGTTTTTCAGGATTTTGTGATTTATTTAGGGAAGTTTTAATTATTTTTCCATACATTACAATTTTTAAAACTAACAGAACATCTTGAGAGAGATAATCAGGAATGATGTAATTTAAATTCGAACAATTAAAAAAATAATTGCATATAGTTGTTAGATAAAGTATATTTAAATTTATAAATGTTATCTAGGACCAAGTATTATTCCTTTGTGCATGTGTAAAATTATATAATAAAGAATATTGCAACGATAGAAATTTAAATTAGAATTTTAAAAAATTTATTTGTTATATTTAATTGTTAAATAATTAGTATAAATTTGAAAATGCATTTTAAATATTGAAAGTACAAAAATGTAAAAATATATCAAGAATAATACTAAAATATTAATTAAAAATGATATGAAATGTATATTTTTTTGGATGTATAAAATTTTTTTACTTTTTTTTAATTTTCTTTGAAGGCAATTTTAAGTTCAGTTGCCCATTTGGGTTTTTGATGGGGTTTTTCAAGTGGGTTTTTTTTAAAAACCACCCGGGTTTTTCGGGTCGGGTAAAATCTTAACCCTGGGCCATTTTCAGGGCAAAAAGATTAAAAATATTGTAGGGAGAGGAGAGTACTGCAGTTAAAATATCAATTTGTCAGATTCTAGGGGGGGTATCAGTCTGTGCAGAGACGGAGCAGTGAGGTAAGTCTGTCTGGTCAGTGGTGTTTTTTTAGTTGACTACCCTTCGGCCTGTCGGCTGAGACATATGCAAGCTACCGCCGCATACCCTCCATCATTCCCAGCTACCGCCGTCGCAGAACACGTTCGGAGGAAAATCATCACTTTTAGGGAAATAAAGGATTTATTTTATCACTATCCCGTAAATCAATCACTTTACGGTGACTAGGAATAAAATAAATCCTTTCATTTCCGGAAAAAATGTTGTCAATTTTAATTCATTTTTCGTGTAACTTAATTTGTCCCTACATAAATTATTCAGGATTATTATCTCTATTTGTCTTGTATTTTGTTTATTTAGATAAACTTATTTTCTCGTGGCAAATTATCTTTCCCACCTTCGTTAAATGATTGAAATACTTTATATCGTTTGCTATAAGAAGCGAGTCGGTTAGGCACTCGCCTAGCATGCGAAAGGTCCCAGGTTCTGGTCCGAGCATCGCCAAAATAACTTCCGACCTATAAACGGCCCGTGCAACCAAAAATGTCCGACGAATAATACCCCGTGTAAGGGAGTGCACGTTAAATATCCTTCAAAGTCCTAACGCAGCGTACGATGTCGCCCTTTACGGTTGCGTTGGGGGCCTATTCAGGTGTCGGCTCGTCACTTGACTGTGGTTCTAAAATACGTCGCCAATAGCCCTCGTGTAGCTCTATTGGACGATAATTCAAACCTAACATAACCTAACCTATAAGAAGCGAGCCGTTTTATAGAGGGCGGCTAGGACATACTTCAAGGTTTAAGTACCTGCAAAGGCACTGTCTTCTGCAATTTCAAACTGCCTTTCACTAAATATGGTTATTTTTCCCATGTTTAAAATTTTATAATCTATAAAAGCTAGAAATTAGTACCATGAATTACGTCCCCCTAAACAATATGTTCTTCTTCTTGTAATTTGGGTTGGTCCGATATGTGCACTCGCTTGTGTAGCTTTGTACCATACCCGCAACCCAAAGTTCCTTAGTCCATGTTAGGGTCTCTACTTGTGAAAAGTCAACCAGGTCTGATAGAGCTAAGGTGTAACTTTATCATTAATGATATCCTAAGTTTATATCGTGTAGGGAAAGGCATCACTCAAATGTGCCGTTTATATATACATTCACATGAAAGGTTCGTTGAAGAAGTCTCATCGTATTGAAGTTTCTGAAGATAGTGCCCGTGATAAAGCCCCATATTTGTATCTCAGTTTGGTATCAAAGAATATCGTGGCATTTGCTGATGATCTTTGCCATGCTTTAGTGTGTTTTTGTCCTGGGGAGTTGATCCACTCTTTGTTCATTTCTTGTTTTTCCCACTTAAGGAGAACACCTCCCGCGGTCTTCAAATTGATGCCACAGTAGGGTTCTGCCCCTATTGGGTTGAAGGACGATCCCTGTCTAGCAAGTTCGTCAGCCCTTTCGTTTCCTTCGATGCCTTTGTGTCCTGGCACCCATACAAGAGTTATCTTGTAAACAATATGTTACGTCTCTGGGAAATGCTTAAGGCCTAGCACGCGTGATTACTGAAGAAACCGAGCTCCCAGGCGGAGTATGTAGGGCAGAAAAGGTCACACACAAAATTAAAACAGGAAAGCAATTTAAATGAATTAGAATATTTAATTTATATTTTTGTAGGGAAGAAGATACATGGGGATATTAAAAATAAACAAAATAAAATCTGCACGGATATTGAAGGTGATCGAAGCCCCATCGGCGGATTTACAAGCCCGTCCACTGGATCACACGTTGTCTCAAAATGGCTGGCCGACGTACTCTGGCTTGCCCCAACTGGTCAAGACTATCTGAACTATCACATTTCAAAATAAATAATAAAATCCATTCGATGCTATTTAAAGATAAAAACACATACTATTAAACACTACTAAAAACACATACTATTAAAAGACTAGAAGCAAGACGCCACGTAAACTGCCAATATTTATACTATCTGATAATAAATTATATTCACAAGATGCTGTTTGATTCTTAAGGCAAACTGAAGCTAAACTGCATGATCGTGGTTGAATAGCCAAACTGCATTAGAGCTACATTATTTTATAACACAAGGTCCGTCACAAATATAAATTTCTTGAAAATATCACTATTTCAAGACACAACTATTCTCTAACTATGAAATAGTTATTTCATTTAACTTTAAACGGCTTTCAATTTGTAAACAATTGCAAAGGTAAGGCTAAGGCTTACTTTAAGATTCAAGTACATTCAAAGGCACTGTCATCTGCAATTGTTGACTGCCTGTCACTAAAATACGCTTATTTTTTCCATGTGTAAAGTTTTTGAATTTATAAACCTAAAATTGGGTAGCACGAATCACGTCTCTCTAAACAATATAAATGTCTTTTTAAAAAAAAATCTCTATTTCAAGACATTTAGAATAACTTATTTTCCTCTTTTAACATTTTCTTACTTTCTTAAAACTAAAATAACCAGAAAAAAATTCAATATTTCATAAGACAGATTTTTTTTTTGTAAAAAAAAGTGTCCTATAGCAGTTCTAAAGAGATAGCTATATCTCCTCGAACCCATAATGAAATGTCCCACTGACGTTTCTTTAACGACCGCCTAATCGGCGACGAACACTGCTGCCGCTTCGAATGGAAAGTAGTTTTTTTAAACCTCTGCAATTAGTGCCTGTTTTTTAATTTGTCTTTAGAGACAGTTAACCCGAGGTTCTTAATGAGAAAGTGATTGGAAATTTCTTTAGGGGGAAAATCTTACGAATCTACGAAATAGAAATAAATTCAATGGGCTATTCATTATCTTCGGATGCAAGAGTTTTAAAATTGGAACTAATGTTGGCGTTTGGGCTATATTTTTACGTAAAAGCGAAGACATATGAGAGAGTAACAAGTTTTAGGTTAGGTAAATTTGATATGTTTGGGTATTTGGTATTTTTTTTGACTAAAATGTTATTATTAAAAGTTTGAAAAGGCATATTTATGGTTTCAACTTGAAATCTTGCAATGCAACGATTGGCAAATTTTTTTTTGTGTGAAGCTTATTCTACTCATCCATTGTCAATATTTGTTATTAGTAACATATCAGCTTTTCAGTAATGTGTATCAGGAAGACCTACGACATGGAAAATTGACTTTTAACCCATAGATACCATAGTTAAAGTATTACATTGGCAGATCACGTGACCTCCAATGCTAATGACCGGACGCGCATGGAGGCCAAATAAGAGGGCAAAATTTCCAGTGTTGCTGCCACTTTAAGGAGAAAAATACTACGAAAAAATACCATTTAATTCTAAAATTACAAAAAAAATATCGTAAAAATACTAGCCGCATTTTGGAATCTTTTTAGTGACTTTAAATCCTTTTCTAGTATTTTTTTAATTTTAGAATTAAATGGTATTTTTTCGTAGTATTTTTCTCCTTAAAGTGGCAGCAACACTGGCCATTTTGCCCCCTTATTTGGCCTCCATGCGCGTCCCGTCGTTAGCATTGGGGGTCACGTGATCTGCCAATCTAATACTTTAACTATGATATCTATGTTTTAACCATTGTTTGATGAGTCTTTTAATCGTTGTCTTTTGATCATTACCTACTTTTAACCATTAGTTGATTAGCGTGATTGACACTTTTTGTTACTTTATAATTTAACTGATTTTATCGTCACGTCGTTAAAGTGTCCGCAATAAAGATTTTCAAGGAATTTTCATCACACATTCAATATTTTTGCCTGGAATGCTTAAAAATATTTAGAATGCCGAATAACCTTAACTGACTTAAGACTGCTGGTCTTAATAGAAGGTAGATCTTTTGCTTCATTGCTATTATTAGTGTTTTTTATTCCTTTTAAATAGTTAGATCCATAACTATTGATAAAAGGATTGAAAATATTTTTGTAAGTGTTTTTATACCTATAGATTTTATATCATTTTCATAAAGTAATATTCCCTGTACAAGTTTCATCAATCTGATTTGCCTTGATACAAATTCTACATTTTCACTTTCAACCAACTACAGACCACATTCACACAAAAAATATGATTCAACACTAAATATATATATATTTTTTTTTAAACATGTCGTATTCCTAAAATTCTCCGAATTGGAATACCGATTTTTCTTCCCCTGCAAGTTTTCTTTTTGTTATAAATGTACTAGCAAGGACAAACAAGATTTACAGAAATGTGATGGATGAATTTACCATTGTTGAGAATCTATAATAATAAAAGAAAGTCTGTCTGTTTGTCTGTGGATTGTGAAAGACCTACTTATACTGGTCGAAAAAATTCGCAATTTTTAATATAGATTCCCTGTAATACCTACGTATGCACCTGAGGCTTAGTTTTTTCACGTTTGATTACGATTTTTAATTAATATAATTATTTACAAAAATACGTCATCCACCTGATAGTGAGACTGAAACTGGGGCTTGAAAACACATGGGCCGGACCGAAACAGGGGCTAGACGTCATCCGTAGATAAACATGAAATCCAGTAAGAAGAGCCGTTAAAGAATTGACACAAATTCGATTTCTACTTTTAATTTTCAATTTGAAAGAAACTTTAGTGCGATCAAAAATTAAGTACAAACACGAAATATCAAGAGGTTTTTTAGCCTACTTTTCTTTTTTTAATTCGAAAGAATTAAAAAAAATGAAAAAGTAGGTATTGACATGCGGTCGATGTCCGTCTGTCCGTCCGTACCCCCCTTCCAAAATCGGTTGTATCCATCGGATCTTAAAAATTCTTTTTTTGTTAGAAAGCTATGACCTCAGATACCCAACTTTCATACTTTTTGTCCGTCTGTCTGTACGTCCGGACGGACATAAATCTACTATCTTTCGGCGAATTCCCCATTGAATTAGCATTGAAATTCAATTTTGAGTCATTTAAATCACTGTTGCCAAATCAACAATGGCATGAGAAACTTTATTTAAACATATTTGAAGCAAAATAATATTTTCATGAATAAGTTTGGAATGACGTCATAAAATGTAGCACAATTTGATTCTTTGATTATTCATTAATTATCTACCAAGAAAGTGGCAAGGCATACTTTTGAATGCAATTATGCTTAGTTTTAATTTACATTTCTTATTAGCCTACTTTTTCTTTTTTTAATTCGAAAGAATTTAAACAAGAAGTTCATAAAGAACTAAAATAGCCTACTTTCCTGTTACTTAAATACTTACTGAAGTTCTAATCAGGAAAAAACTAGGTTTCTAACAGTAAATATCATCAACAGCCGTTTCTACACTAGATTTATACATATTAGAAAAAAAATCGAAACACAGCATCCAGCTAATAATTTAAACTTCTAAAAGCCAAAATCAACTATTTTCCTTAATATTATTTCGCAAATCAATTAAACATTATTTATCGTCTGCTCGCGATTTATTTGTAGTTCGAGGAATAATTAAATATTTATTAATAACAAAAGTAATGAAACTCCAAACTGCATTAAAAAAATAAGAAATGTAAATTAAAACTTAGCATAATTGTATGCAAAAGTATGCCTTGCCGCTTTCTTGTTAGATAATTAATGAATAATCAAGGAATCAAATTGTGCTACATTTTATGACGTCATTCCAAACTGATTCATGAAAATATTATTTTGCTTCAAATATGTTTAAATAAATAAAGTTTCTCATGCCATTGTTGATTTGGCAACAGTGATTTAAATGACTCAAAATTGAATTTCAATGCTAATTCAATGGGAAATTCGCCGACAGATAGTAGATTTATGTCCGTCCGGACGTACAGACAGACAGACGGACAAAAAGTACGAAAGTTGGGTATCTGAGGTCATAGCTTTCTAACAAAAAAAGAATTTTTAAGATCCGATGGATAGAACCGATTTTGGAAGGGGGGTACGGACAGACAGACGGACAGACAGACGGACAGACAGACAGACGGAAAGACAGACAGACATAAGAACAGACAGACAGATGGACATCAACCGCATTTCAATACCTACAGTGATTTACATGACTCAAAATTGAATTTCAATGCTAATTCAATGGGAAATTCGCCGACAGACAGTAGATTTATGTCCGTCCGGACGTACAGACAGACGGACAAAAAGTATGAAAGTTGGGTATCTGAGGTCATAGCTTTCTAACAAAAAAAGAATTTTAAGATCCGATGATTAGAACCGATTTTGGAAGGGGGGTACAGACAGACAGACAACGGACAGACAGGCGGACAGACAAACGGACAGACATACGAACAGACAGACATACGAACAGACAGACAGATGGACAGACAGACAGTTGGACATCAACCGCATTTCAATACCTACAGTGATTTAAATGACTCAAAATTGAATTTCAATGCTAATTCAATGGGAAATTCGCCGACAGATAGTAGATTTATGTCCGTCCGGACGTACAGACAGACGGACAAAAAGTATGAAAGTTGGGTATCTGAGGTTATAGCTTTCTAACAAAAAAAGAATTTTTAAGATCCGATGATTAGAACCGATTTTGGAAGGGGGGGTACGGACGGACAGACGGACAGACAGACAGACGGACGGACAGACGGACAGACGGACATCGACCGCATGTCAATACCTACTTTTTCATTTTTTAATTCTTTCGAATTAAAAAAAGAAAAGTAGGCTAAAAATGAAAAAGTAGGTATTGACATGCGGTCGATGTCCGTCTGTCCGTCCGTACCCCCCTTCCAAAATCGGTTCTATCATCGGATCTTAAAAATTCTTTTTTGTTAGAAAGCTATAACCTCAGATACCCAACTTTCATACTTTTTGTCCGTCTGTCTGTACGTCCGGACGGACATAAATCTACTATCTGTCGGCGAATTTCCCATTGAATTAGCATTGAAATTCAATTTTTAGTCATTTAAATCACTGTTGCCAAATCAACAATGGCATGAGAAATCTTTATTTATTTAAACATATTTGAAGCAAAATAATATTTTCATGACTCAGTTTGGAATGACGTCATAAAATGTAGCACAATTTGATTCTTTGATTATTCATTAATTATCTACCAAGAAAGCGGCAAGGCATACTTTTGCATGCAATTATGCTTAGTTTTAATTTACATTTCTTGTTTTTTAATGCAGTTCGAGTAGTTTCATTACTTTTGTTATTAATAAATTTTATTCTTCGAACTACAAATAAATCACGAGCAGATGATAAATAATATTTAATTATTTGCGAACGAAATATTAAGGAAAATAGTTGATTTTGGCTTTTAGAAGTTTAAATTATAGCTGGGTGCTGTGTTTCGATTTTTTTTTCTAATGTGTATAAATCTAGTGTAGAAACGGCTGTTGATGATATTTACTTTAGGAACCTAGTTCTTTTTCCCGATTAGAACTTCAGTAAGTATTTAAGTAACAGGAAAGAAGGCTATTTTAGTTCTTTATGAACTTCTTGTTACTTGTAGGATTGTTATTTGACTATCATTATTTTATTTCATTTATTGATTGTAGAATGATTACCACATTTGGGTTGTTAAGTTTTAAATATTGCCAAAAGTCGCCAATGAACAGACCGACCATTTTTAACCCGTACGACGCCGTGTTTAGAAAGCTAGTAGATAATAAGTGAGGTATTTTCAAATGCCTGCTAAAATATTGAACAAATCATTAAAATTCAGTAGAACTCCAATTATAAAAGTCGATTGAGACCGGTTCCATTCGAAAAATCAAAAATTCAGATATTAATTTTTTTTCCGAAAAAGCGATATTTTTATAAATAACTATGTATGTTAAAAATGGGAGATAAAACTAGTTTTAAAAATAACTTTTTATTAAATATACCATACATAAGATAGATGAATAAATGTAATTGAATAATACTATTGAAGTTCGGATAATTGGAGTTCTACAGTGATTAAATTCGTAAAATATGACCCTGAATTTTTCGTTAGCTACCCCTTGATATTACAATTACATAAGTGACACTTTCATAAACCACTTCAATCCAATAATAGAATGTTATTTCGTTAAGGACCGAGAACATTTTTTAAAGAAATAGCCTTTTGGTCACGTACAATTTTCAAAAATGCACACCCTTAAATAAGTACATTAAGATGCCGCCCACTTATAAACACTTATTAATCATTGACTGGATGACACTAGACGATTTATGACAAGAAGCCGCGGAGATTTTTGTCTTACTTCGCAATTTAAGAACAAAAAAGGACAAAAACTCGAAACTAAGCATCGGTAAATCAAACGGTAGCTGTAACAAAAGGCCCCACCACACAATGGCTCTTTTTGGCGACAAAAGAAAGGTTTTCTGGCGACGGGAAACGACGTTAAAAACCATTTTCCCGAGCTACTTTGTCAATTATGTAACTGTCCTTTTTCGCCTTATTTTTCTCTTATTTATATTTAATATTTGAAACACAGAAGTATTAAGCAAATCAAATGTATTAGTCAAATTCGTACCGAAATCTAAAATCACCAGTACAAGAAAATCACTCTTTTAACTCGAAAACATGGTAACGATACTGTACTATTTTGTGTTATAAAAATTATTTTCTTTTAATTCTATGTGATTAATCTATTTTATTTATTTAACACAAACAGTCAAAAAGATAAATTTCAATTACATGGCAGGAAAATCATACACACAAAGAAAAATAACTCAAAACATGTAAATACTTGCGACTAATAATACTTAGAAGTAATATGACAAGATTATTATGTTAAGAAAACTAAGAAGGACACAGTTTGAAAAATATGGCCCTCAGAGTTTCAGGTCTTTGGATGGAACACTATTTTGGTGACGTCACCATTCGTTGTATATGAATTGTCATTAAAACTCTTATTTTAAAATCAATATTTTCTTGAATCAAGCGAATGTATTAGTTACGAATTTGTCAACCCAAGACAGTGCCGTATCTAAATAAAAAAAATCCCTCGCCTAATTACGGCCGTTGACACAATCAGATCTTCCGCCAATGAATAAAAAAATGGAAGAGATTAAAATAAGAAAACTCTTTTCATCGCCGAAATCACCGGCTTTGAAAGTGGCCGGCTGGGTGACGGGGAGGCATGGAAGAAAAAAGGCCTAAGTTATCTAATTTTTTTATGTAAAAAAATCCTCGTAACTACATAGCCATATAAGGAATTTAAAGCATAAAGGTTATTAAAACAAGTAGGTTTGTAACAGAATCTGTCACTTAACTCGCTTCCACATATTTGTGTTTAACAGGAAAAAACGCGCCAAACACAACATTAATTCTATATTTAACATTTACAAGCTAAATTTGGCTAGTTTCATTTATTTAATTTCGAAAATTCAATAATTATTACTTATCGTTTGCAAAAATTAATTTATATTTTAAAGAATAAATATGTCATATTCCTCGCTTTTAAATAGAATGAAAACATTTCATATCACCATACAAGGATTCCGTAGTGAAATATATTTGACGTCATTTCAAACTGATCGATGTTGCAAAAATAAATTTATTTTAATTTATTGTCTAAAAGAATTAAAGTTTCTCGAGCGATTGTTGCGAATGGCAAATGCGATTTAATTCTAATAAAAACAGGGCCTTTAGCTATTTGTAATTCAAACTTTTAAACGCCAAAATTAACTATTTTCATTAATCTGCTTTCTCAGATTTAATAATTAGACTTTATCGTTTGCTAAATTTGTTTGAAGTTCGAAGAATAATGATGTAATCTTTTTTAATAAATATTTTTGTCGCCACAATTTCCCATTTACATTTCTTTCGAAAATTCACTTATTTATAATTTGTTAAATTAATTTACAGTTAAAAAAATTTATAATTTGTACAATTGATGCTTTAAAAATAAAAGCGAAACTTAGCATATTTTTTTTATGTTAAGTTAGAATTCTCTATGCATCTTTCTACATACATATATATAGAACCATTAAAAGAACTCTATTGTGATAATACAACAATCCAAACCGAATTATATCACATAAATAAATATTTTTTTCAAAAGTGTATTTTTATTTTAACAAAAGTTTCTCGTACGTTTAACGAAATGGAAACAGTGAAAATAGTGAATAAAAATGGAATTTGCATGTTATTTCAATGTAGATTAAATTTTTAGTTATTTAAATTTTAAATAAGCTTCTAGTTTAAATTTTTAATGAAATTTGGCATGTAGCCTAATCTGATTTTTTGCTTCAAAATGACGTATCCCACTTGTCTGTGGGACTTGTGGATGACAACAGTGAAAATATGAATAAAAATAGAATTTGCATGTTATTTCAATGTAGATAAAAAATATTTAGTTATTTAAATTTTAAATAAACTTCTAATTTAAATTTTTTAATGAAATTTGGAATGTAGCCTAATCTGATTTTTTGCTTTAAAATGACGTATCCCACTTGTCTGTGGGACTTGTGGTTCTTTCTGTGAAAGTGGGTGACAGACAGACAGACAGACGGACGGACAGACGGACTGAACGATTATAAAACCTTCCACTTTTTACGTTATAAACGTAGTGTGGAAGCTAAAACAGGCTCTGATTATATACAGTCCCTGGACAAATTATTAGACGCACTGCAAGATTTCATGTATCAACCAATGATGAACAAAATACCTTTAGAAGGACATTTGTATTCCTAAACTTAAGCTATTGAATAGAAAATACTATCTGCTATACTTAATACATATATCGACATCTTTTTTAATAATATGGCATTCTTTAGTATGTTTTCATCATTACTAAAAAAATACAGTGCGTCTAATAATTTGTCCAGGTACTGTATTTAATCAGAGCCCGTTTTCTAATAACCCTTATGCCTTAAATATTTGTAAGTATTAAAATAAATTGGTGGGCTACCAAGAATTTTAATATTAGCTGTAAATCCTTGATAACACACTTGCTCATATATGGTTATATAATGTAGTGGGCTTTTGTGATCATATAGTAGAGACAAAAAATATAAATCCTAACAAAAAAAAATTTTGGTCCTCAATAAATATTTAATCTTTATGAAAGAACAATTTATAGACACACACTTAGAAAGCTATAAAGCTGATATCCAGAAAAAATCAAAAAAGCATTCTAATTTTTTTTAAAGTTTATTTTGCCTGAATAAAGCCACTTAAGGGGGAATGGGCGCACTGGACCGGGGATCTCCAAAGCAAAGAGCATCAGTGTTAATCCTTATGGCGAAAACAATATTTTCTCTGCCACATTTCTCAGGCTTTATTGAATATTTTTTACAAGCGGATTGTTTTATGTGATAAATGTAGCTGACTTACAGGTCCCGCGACCTTCCCACTTTTTGAAATTGGTTCGAATATATTTTTTTAATTTTCAATAAATAATTTTACACAAAATATTCGAAACAATTTCAAAAAGTGGGAAGATAGAGACCTGTAAGTTATCTACATTTATTATTTAAAAAAAAACGTTTGTAAAAATATTCAATACAGCCGGAGAAATGTGGCAGAGAAAATAGTTTTTCGCCATTGGATTAACACTGAGGCACTTGAGTTTGGAGACCCGCGGTCCAGCGCACCCATTCCCCCTTAAAACATAAAAAATCCATTGATAATTATCAAACCAATGGTGTTGGTCTTAAACTTAACTCTCTCCAACTTAACTTCTTTCAGGTGATGTAGTTCCTTCCAGTTCTGATTGAAGCTCCGATGGGTCCTCTGTTACCACGTGGTATTGATTCACTAATAAGGGTTCGTGAAAGAATTTATTTTTATTGAGCATTTCTGTTGCCACTCGAGACCTGAACCATGTCAATTGAAGTGAATGCTAAAAGTAATTAATTATTTAGATTAGAGAAATTATTTTTACGCGTCATTTTAATATTAAATATATCGATGAGGTATGCAAAATGCAAATTTAATTAAAGGCTAATTCCCTGTAACTGTAGTGTAAGTTACGATTTAAGAGGAGATTAATAGCTTTTTAAATTAAAAAATAAATCAAAGTACATTACATTATTTAGCTATAATAAGTGTAGATGTGTAGATCAACTATTCCACAATTTTTTTTTTCATTTAATATTAAAAGTTGTAGTAATAATCACTTTTTACAAACCTGGCTTACACTACAGACAGGATAATTTTGCATGGAATTACCTTAAACCTTGTTCGAAGTATTTACCAGAAATAAAATCTCTCCAATATCTGTGTGAACTGAAGCTGCTGGAACTGAATTACAGTAAATTTTATATTGATCCTAAAGTCTCTACGCCGCTTGTAGTGTTGTTATGAAGTTTATTAATGCTTACAATTGCCGCTAACGTGTTGGGTCATCAGGTATTTTAACAATTATCAGCATTCAAAATTACAAGGCCCGTAGCCATGAAATACCACATCAATTCAACCAAGCCGAACATACCCATACCTTCCCACAAATCCCAATCCTCCTCAAAAGGGGTAATCAACGAAAAAATCTAATTCCTCCCCTTACACCCCTTTCCCCCTTAATTTGCCATATTGAAATAAGGTAGAAAGGGGGTGGACCACACCCTTCTACCACTAGGGACCCCCCTCCCCCTTTGAAGTTCGCCGGTCCCCCCACCCACATCAAAGAAAGCCGACTGCTGAAAAGTCGTCTGATTCGGTAATCATCCGAAGATTTTTGCTAAGTCAGCGATTGAGTAGGGGGAGGGGGGGGGAGGGATGATCGGTTTTAAAAGTTTCCCTCATTAGGGGTTGAGGGAGGGGAGGAGAAAGCCATATCCGGAACGATTTCCTCTTTATAGAATCTTTTTTTTTCCTTGACTGTACTTGATTTTTTCTTCTTGATTTCCTAAGGAAAAAATTGGCGATTTCGTAGCAAGAAAAGGACTCAAAGCAAAGAAACCTATATTTTTTTTTTATCGTCCTAGATGAATTTATATTTTGCTTTAATGTCCTCTTTAAATTAACTATATTTTTTTCAAAAACCGAATGTTTCTGTAAGTTATGTTAACTTTTAAATACGTAACACATCTTTGAAGCTTCTGCAAAAACTTATGGTTAAGTATTTTGTGAATCTAAGTCAAACTGTGCAAATGTATTATTTTTAAACTTATTCCTGAAAACGTAAAAATCGTTTTTGGCACATGGAGTTGTTCATTCACAAAGGCTGGCATTAAAATAATTTATGTGCAAAGAAATAACACTACCAAAGAATAACACTACCTGAGGCTTAGTTTTTTCATATTTGTTCCATTTTTAGAGAATTCTAATTTTCTGAAAAAAATACACCACTTTCGCTCAAATCCGATCATTTTTTCCCTTTAGTATTGCCATTCGACAGAAGAAATTAAAATGAACACAAAAATTAATTAAAATTGAAATTGCTTTTATTTTCTTGCCATTACCTTCAGAAACTAAATTAATGATTTGAAAAATAATTGAACGTGCCAATGAGCTAAATGTTTTTGTTTTTTTTAAACCCAGAATGGGGGTTTTGTCGTAAAATAACATTGTTATACAGCGCGTCCCAAAAGTTTATGGACTGCTGTGTTTTTTGAATTTTATAATAGGAAAACGTTTCGCAAGAAATTTTTTTTATTTTTAATTATCAAAAATATCAATACAATATTAGTACTGTACACAAATAACATAACAACATCACAGATTTAGTGAAAAATGAAAAAAATTAAAATTTGGTTGTCCCAAAAGTTTATAGACAAGTCCATTTTTCCATTTAATTTTGCACTATTGTTCAAATTTTTAAACCGTTTTTCATTATCACTTGAAAAACTCGATCAGGCATACTTAAAACAAGAGTTTGGAGAATTTTGGGCTTCAAATTAAACCAACTTTGTTCAATTTGCATCGTTAGATCTTGAACTGTTGCAAATTGGCGCCCATTTGCATAAACGTCCCTCGAAAGTATTCCCCAGAGGTTCTCCATAGGGTTCAGGTCAGGACTTAAAGCTGGCCACTCCATAACTTTAACATTGTGGCTTCTAAACCACTGCATAGTGGAGTTAGACACATGAATGGAGCAGTTGTCTTGTTGATATTCCCATTTATTTCCCCCTAGCAACTCCCCAAATGGAAGTAAGTGAACTTCAAGAGTTCCTTGATAATCATCAGAATATTGCCGACCTTTCAAAAAAGCAATATCAGTTGTTCCGTTGAAGGAGAAGGCTCCCCACACCATTGCTGAACCCCCTCCTTGTTGCCTGCTTAAAAAGGACCTTGGTTCCTTCCGAAGATCGTGCCAATAGTACTTCCATCCATCGGGGCCATCTAAATTAAACTTTTTTTCGTCACTGAAAACCACACTTAACCATTCGTCTTTGTAATGCATGTAATTTCTTGCCCACTTAACTCGAGCATCCTTATGGCGTTTTGTAAGCTTTGGCGTGCGTCGCATTTTATGATATTTAAAAAACTTACTTGCTTTTAGCCTTCGGTGGACTGTAGATTTTGATACTGAAGCTGTAATTTCTTTGGCTGTAGATCGTACAGACAAATTTTCGGTCGAAACAAGTCTCACAATTTCTCTGTCTTGCCTCTTTGTTGTCTTTTTTGGCCTTCCAGGACGAGATTTTGGTTCGAAAATGTCACCTTTCGCTAGGATTTGATAAATTCTAGCTTTGCTACGCTTAATTCTTCTAGCAATATCTACAACTCTCATCCCACGAGTTTTTAAACTATGAATTTGTAAAATTTCATTTTTCGTAAATTGCACGTTGGCAAGCATCTTTGCAATGAATCGAAAAAGGAACAACCCACTAGTTTTTATCTCAGGAAGCCATTACGTCACGTGTACAAATAATAGAATATGCAAATTTATATTTTCATTAATAAAAACAGCTCTTAACACCTTTTGTCCATAAACTTTTGGGACAGCATTTTTTCGTTTTTATTTTTTAAAAATAAATTTATGATCTCTCACAGTTGTTTGAGTGTTTTATTATTTGAAATACTCTCTTAAATATTTGCATAAATTATTTCGTCATTCACACTCGCTTATTCTTCTATTTAACTTGAAAAAAACAGCTGTCTATAAACTTTTGGGACGCGCTGTACAACTATGGTTAATTTTGAATTTACCAGGAAAATTGCGATGAGAGTAAGTTCATATTGAGGAAGCTTTTTGTGATATGAGGATGTGCGTTTTATAGTGATGTGTTTTTATTTTGGAATTTTAAAGCAATATAAGTAACGGAATTTTATTCTCTATAATGAATGGGAACAAAAGCAAGCTTATTATCCTATAGCAAATTAAATGACGCATATACTTGGATCGATTTGATATTCTTTTAGTCCGTGCGAAGAACGGGTATTTATTTGCTAGTTTTAAATAAAAATATACCTAAATGTTTGATAGTTGTTTATAACACGGAAAACAAAAATAAAGGACATATCCATTCGTGTTTATTCGTGTCAAGCTTGCATAACAGTGTCGTATAGAGGACTCAGTAAAATCAGTTATTAATACTCAATCTCGTTCTATTAGCTAAAAGAAAAATTTCTATTAAAGCACAGCACATATTTATTTCTTTAAAATAATTTATAACGAAGTAGTTTCTTTTATTAGTTTTGAAATTATGAAAAAAAATAGAGTGGTTTTTCCATCTTTAACTATATCTCAATTCATCTTTTCGTATTTCTTTTAATTAAAATTAGCGCGGAAATATTATCTTTTGAAAAACTTTACTAATTAATATTTTCTATTAGTAACTTACAAAAGCGTGCAGTGGAAGTCCCTTTTCCCGCAAAAAATAACTTTAAAAAGGTTTCACGATTTTGTTCGATTTTGAAGTATGGATGAGTCATTTATAAAACTGAACAGAATTTTATTTCTGTTGAAGAAGTATATATTTTTTTTTAAAATGAAGAAGTTAAGAGGGACTGTCAGTCCCATAGAGCTAATGCATTAGTTTTAAAATCACAAATGTTGAAAAAGAATTGCTTTCCCATGTTATCCCAGTTTCACCAGGTATGGGAATCTTCATAACATCAATTTAAAACAAAATTGAAAAGAAAATAACTTCCGGTCATTTGATTATTAAATTTCTAAAACAGTGTCACCATCTCCTGTATTTTTTTTAATTTTAAAACTTCAAAAATATATAATTAAATAACTAGATAACATTTTCGTTTCAAATTTGTTTCCTTTCGATGTTATGTTGATTCCCATACCTGGGGAAAAAGGGCTAACATGGCAATGCAATATTTCTGCGGAAGTTGTGATTCCAAATCTAATGCATTAGCTCTATGTGACTAACAATCCCTCTTAAATTTTCAATTCAAAATTTTAATTTCATACACTGAAAACAAGTTTATGCCTCAGCTATTTATTTTAGTTTATCCCTCAGAGTTAAATTAACATAACTACTTTCATAATCTTCATCAGGCAAGAAACACATCCTTAACTTTTACGCAATCATCATTGAAAACGAACAATCGGCTTAAGGGGGACCGGAGCCCTCCATTGAAGCCTATGTTAAAATGACCTTTTTTATGTACCTTTTTCTCAGAATTTATTTGATACTTTTTACTGAACATTTTTCTAGTTATTAAATGGATGTTCAACTATACTTTGCTGGAGGCATTTTTAAAAATGTGTTTAGTTTTTAAATTATAAATTTTTAAGTAAAAATACATATTCTTGACCTAAAAAAAAACATCAATAATATTAAAAAGGAAAAATAGTTAGATAGTTATACCCAAATCCCTCCAGCGGATTTTAGAAACCAACTTCTTAAATACGTATAAAAAATTTCAGCTTGATAGTTATAGTAGATTCTGAGAAAAAGGTACCCGAACATTGAAAAAGTTAGTTTTGCGATATAAGCGTTTAAAGTAAACAATAGTGGTTTCTTGCCTATACAACACAAGGGGATTTTACCTAAATAACATTTATTAAAAAAATATTAAAAATACTTCTAGTACTAGAAACTTTTATTTTAAGTTATCGTTGTAAAGCTAAGATTGTATAGTTTAAGAAACACTAAAAACATTAAAATCTCATTTTTGAAAATTTTTGGGGGTCTGGTCCCCCTTAAATAATTATATTTCTAACTACACGGAAAAATAAATTTGAAAAAATGAATTACGGAGTCTCAATGGATCTTGTATCTGACATGGTCCTACGTTCTGACGCTGTGCAAAACGTTGTCCAAAATAACTCAGTTCAAGTACTGTCCTCGTCACTTGACAAAGGTGCAAAATTTAAAATCTCGTGGCCAATGAAAATCTTGGAGCTCTATTGCGACTATAAATCAGCCAAACAAACTGCGTACAGTTTCGCTAACGTGCAATGTAGTTACCTTTAAAAACGACTTTGTGATTACTATTAACACCTTAATTTCCGAATAAAAATGTTAATTTTTAGTTTTTTTAATTCGTTTTTTAATATAACTTAATTTGTCTTACACAAATGGCTTAGTACTATGGTTTTATTTGTCTTATATTTTGTTTATTTAAATATACTTAAGTAAAAAGCTTATTTTTGCGTATTTTTTTGCTTCCAACCAGCGTTGATAAGTTACATACACAATAAAGTAAATTATATAAAATATACTTTTTTATTAAATTTTTAGTCAAACTAACACATCACGTATGTTTTAAAAATGAAGTGATGAATTTTTATAATTACCAAATCAACCTTGTAAAAAAAAATCATCACATTTTCCCCTCGTTTGCTTGTCCTCAATCAGAAGTTGATAAACGATCAGAAATCGGGATTTAAAAGTAGATTTGAAATATGCTTAGTTCAACACCTTGATTTCTAACTGCTCCAAAGAATAAAGAAAATAAATCTTTTTAAAAAAAAGGTTGAATTGGAACCGAAATTCTAATTATTTCGAGTGAGATTCTTCAAATCGATCAGTTGGAAGAGGAACATGATTTCATTTTCATCATCTGGCGATTCCTCGACTAAAAAATAAAGAGAAAAGGAAAGAAAAAAAAGAAAGGTGTCAAAATGCGATAAGCTCTTCTTTTAAGAAAAGAAATTGATTCATCCTTCGCGATGAAATAATTTCTTCCTTCTTAAATGAACACTTTAAAAAAAGTGATGAGAAAGAAAATTTTCTGTTTGCTCGTTTGGTACCGGTTTTTTTTTTTTAATTTACCTTCTAAAAACTAGAAACTGAATTATTTTTTTAGATAAAAAAATAGTTATTTAAGCAACTAGTGCCGAAAATAATACTTTATTAAGCGAGTGGCTTTTATTTCACGAGACCTACGGTCTCGTGAAATAATGACAAGAGCTTAATAAAGTATTATTTGGCACGTGCTTGCTTACAATATTTTTTTTATAATAACGTGCAAAAAAGTATTTCTACCAATGAGGGATTTTCATGACATCATTTAGTTTCCATGGCGATATTCGTGGCGTGAAATTTGTGTTCTTACTTTGGTCTTATTTCCTTTAATAATTTTTGTAGTACTTGTAGTTTCCATGGAGATATTAGAAAATGCAAAAGTAATGAACCAATAGAAATAAGTGAGTTTCATGACATCATTTAGTTTCCATGGAGATATTCAGGACATCATTTTGTTTTCTACCAATCATATACTCTTATTTACGCACTAGTGCCGAAAGTACTACTTTCGGCACTGTCTGTGACGTAACACGTAAAGTGCCACTTTTGCAACGATTTATGAATGAATATGATATAAAAAAGTGCACTTTTTTGTACGTTGTTATAAAAAGATTATATTATGCTAAAAATTTAACCAATTCTTGAAAAAAATATGCACGTAATTTTATTTCCTTTTACGAAAACTTTAGACTTTTACTGAAAGTATTGACGATGCAAAGTCTTTTGAACTATGATCGCACTGATATATTTTATTGTTAATTACAATAATAAAAAAAGAGTCTGTTGTGTGGTGTTGTATTCGGATCGTAAAAGACATACTTATACTGCTTCAGAAATTCGAAATTTTTAATAGATTCCCTTTAATACCAAGTGTGCACCTGAGCTTAGATTTTCATATTGTTCATTTTGGAAATCGAATTTCTGAAAAAAATACACCCACTTTCGCTCAAATCCGATCATTTTTTCTTCTGATGCAGTCGCTGAAAAATTAATAAAACTTTTTAACGAAAACATTTACAAATCAAATGTTTATTTTATTATTTCCATTACTTTCAAAACTAAATTCATTATTGAAAAATAATTGACATGTTTCAAGTGAAGTAATTCCGCCAGTCTTATTCCCGACTTTTTTGTGGGTTTATTTGATGTTTTTTTTTCATTGATTTTTCTGTTGACTGCATGTATGCATATTTAAGCAATAAATGTATAGTTAAGCTATTAATGAACTATGATGGTTAATAAAGGTCATCGCAATAGAGCTATTAGTGTTTTATGTCTTTATTTTTCGCCAAATACGTTGCCAAACTCGCCAAATTATTAACTAAAATTCGCCAAATTATTAACTAAAATTCGCCAAATATGCAATTTCTTTTATAAATAATTTATAAGCTGGTCGGTTGTTCGAAGGTCATTGTGTTAGAGCTGTATAATGGGTGAGGGTAGCTATATCTATTTCTCGCCAAATTATTTCCCAAAACGCGCCAAATGAGCTAAAAGGTTTTATGCATTTATGAGGGAATTGTGATGACATTTATGAGTGCATTTTAAAGCGTATTTTTCATTTTGGAATTTTAAGGCAATGAAACGGGATTTTATAATTTATAACGATCGGAAACAATAAGAAGTTTATGATCCTATAACAGGGTATATGCGTCACATATTTGGAATCTATTTGATATTTTTTATTCCGTGCGAAGAACGGGTATAAATTTGCTAGTTAAAATATTGTTAATGGTCTACAAAATTCCACAATAACAAACTGTTTTAAGCTTAATCTTTAAATACATTAAAACATTTGGATTCGCTCTGATTACCTTTATTCGCCCAATTCTAGTTCAAGCATCTACCTCGTTAATTTAAATCATTTCTTAATTGCAAAGCACTGTACTAGCATTCTTGCCTTGACATTCCAAGTATGCAAACCAAATTTGAGTTTCGGAAACCTTAATTTCGTTGAAAACTTGCTTAGCATTTTGGCGATGATTAGCGAGTAATGCCTAGACTTGGGTAAAACCGTTTTCAATTTTGAGGCATTTCTCTCACTGACCCTGAAATTAAGTTCCGTTTATATTCAAAGACTGTTTCATATCATTTATACTTTAATAAATAAAGTACGATTGATTGAAAACACGAATTTTTCTAAAACAATTAAGAGATATTTTAATGATTCGCAAATTAATTGAAAGTCCTAAACCACGACTTTTTACTACGAGAGATTCAAGAGGTGGGCCGATCCGCGTTGGACCAAGCGAAGAAGAAGAGAATACGGTTCCGCCCCAATGCCCAAGCAATACAATGAGGGAACTATCGCTCATAAATAAGCGTTTCCCCTGTACTAGTTCATTAGTTTTTCTCTTCACAAGTTTGCTGATTTATGACTGTCAAGACTAAGCCATTGCAGATTTGGGTATTCCCACGTTAGATGCATCGGCCCAACCTAGTTGTGCCTAATGTTATAAATGACGCTCTTATAATGTATTATCTACAGTTAATAATTATATTTTAAACTAAAAATCCAGATCTTTAAAAAGAAAATATTAACAACTACATTATAGCTTAGTATTATTTGAATGGTTGCGAAAATGAACTGTTATAAGGTATTCAAAAACAGTTCTTTGTTAAGGAAAATATCCCAAAGAAAGGTAAGAAACAAGCATATAGAATAGCCGTTCTTAAAGAACAATGTATTTTCTTCTCTTTTTTTCTACGTTCCTTGATGGAGAGTAATTTAAAAATAGATTTTTGCCCTTCCTTAAAAAACGAGATTTTTTTCACCTTTTCTCTTAAAGTTAGCGAAGTAAACCCCATATCGGCATTTCACACTATCTCTGAAATAATTGAACAAAGCTGTAACTTAGATTTGTATTAAAAGTAAGTTCTATTTATATGTGACTGTTGCCATTCTTTCTTTTAATTATATCTCATGACCTACTACTTAAAACTGATTGTTAACAACTACTAACATATATGCAAAAAAAATAATAAGATTCCAATTCATGGCCTTTAGAATCGAAGGTATTAACTAATGTTACACATTCAGCAAATTGAGTATATAAATTAAGTCTATTGTCCTTGTTAAAAGATATTTATTAATATTTTGATAAAAATAATTAAAAGTTAAAACACTTATGAAGAGTACAGGGGAAGAACCACTTGATTTATTAGGAGTAGTTCCGTAATTGTATCTGCTTGGCGGACATTAGCGACAGAAAACGGTTTTCCTTTCGGTTTCTTCCTTCGCGGTCCAAACGTTGACTCGTGTACCGTTGATCTTGCGTAAATCAGGTTGTGCCGCGAGAGAAAAAACAAAGTGAGTAACCGATTTTTCCTCACACCAGTTTAGGCGATGACTCGCTTCATCGCCAAAGAGCCTGATGAGGAAAGTTTTCAACGAAATAAAGCGGTTTTTCCCCTGTACTCTTCATATCTGCTCAATAGAATATTTTCTTGGATTAGGGGCTACGTAATTTACACTAACTTCCTGAGACCTAGCATTTTTTTTAATGGATGTTTTATTTTACGTTCGTGTTACTACGCATTTATCGTAAACTTTAAAACTGAAATAGATCATTTAAACTCCATATCCTATTTCACAATTCCTATTTTACAGGGCGGTAGGCACTCGGCCTAGCATGCGAAAGGTCCAGGTGTCCGGGAATCGCCAAAATCGCGACTATAAACGCCGTGAGCCAAAAATTCCGCGTAAACCCCGTGTAGAGGGAGGACGTTAAAATACGCCCAAATCCGCTGAGTACGATTCGCCTAACGTTCGGGGTGCCAACTTCGGGTCGGGCACTCGCTAAAATACGACGCCTCGCCAAACCCCGTGTAGCTCTAGTGCGACGAAATCAATGACACCCACTGTGAGCGGGTCCGTCTAATATCCTTCTAAAGTCCTAACGCTGCGTACGATGTTGCCCTTAACGGTTGCGTTGGGTGCCTACTCAGGTGTCGGCTAGGTAATGGACTGTGGTTCTAAAATATGACGCCTGTCGCCAATAGCCCTCGTGTAACTCTAGTGCGACATTTATTCAACTCAACTACAACAAATCTTATTTTTACAACCTTAAATAAGAATTGATATCTGTTAGAGCTTTATCAAACTATATGTATACTCTGCTTCAAGAATTATGATGCATGTCACCTTTTTAAGTTTTACCTGATAACCAGGTTATTGATTATTGGAATAATGGTTGACGGGGTTTAATCAGCGTACAGCAAATCTTAAATGATACACGATACTTTCTTTATTTAAAAAAAAATTATGCATACAAAGAGTAAAAGATTAAAAAATCGACTTAATACGGAAAAAATTTGAAGGTTTTTCTTTGTATTGCGACAAAACGCGACGTTAAACAGTTTTTATGATGGTTAAGTTTAATAAATATAATGATTGAGCTACACAAGTGCAATTGGTGAATTATCTCAAAATTACGAACAATGGTCAAGTGACGAATCTTATAGATATGAAAAAATAAAATATGTATTGGATTTCTTGAAAAGCTAGTGCGGAAACTACAAGACCGGCTGAGGACAATACAGACATAACTAGATAAATTAAAACTTCCATTGAGTGATTGAGGTACAACCACTTACCCTAACTGTTCCAAGATTTCAATTCCCAAGACTGTTTCATTTTTGGCATATCAAACATTGTAGAAACGAAATCAAAACATAAGACGGTTATCATTATTTATTTTAAAAAAAACCTTGGCAAAACATTTTTCATGATATTTAAAACAAACTTTATAACCATACTTTTTTTTGAACTGTTACACTAAGATACACAGATTGAAATAAAATTATCTTATTACTTGAAATCGCCTGAAGCCGCTGTTTTACTAATAAAATCACGTATAACTTTTAAGATAACTACCACTTGATAAAAACACGAGACTAAAACAACACATATTTATTAATTTCAACACCACACTCTTCGGATCAGCTGCAACTGACCCTCCGTATTCCTGTGACGGCTACAGTTAACATTATTAACGTAGTAATTTAGAATAAATAAATTTTAATACGTAGCTTTGGTATTATAACTGATTAAATTTTATTACAGTATATTGCCATTTCCCCTTGAGTAGCCTCTTAGCCGCCGGCCGTCTAAAGGAGCAGCCGACGTTGCCCAAGGAATACCACGTGGAGGTGGGCTACTAGCATTCCTCTCCCCCCACCCCCCGTATTTATTTTACTCAAAGAATTTGAAATTTTAAAGCATTTTACACCAGATTTGCATTTTATTTTTAATTTATTATCAATGAAATTTTCCTTTGCATCTATCTTTGTTTTGACTCTCATACTCCTCACCAGTTTATTGATTCCATGCTATATTTGTTATTGTCCTACATTTTATATTATTTGGCTTCTCTACTATTGGCCCTATTTCAACTTTAAAATTCTAGAATAATGTTTTTTTCATATATTTTTTCCTTTTGTATATTATCTCCGAAGCAGTTGTACTGTAATAAACAAATATGTGTGCTATAATTGTAATATAATCGCTTCAAAAATCTTTTCGTGACTATCACTCTGTAATTGCAACGTTTTGACAGTTTTTCTTCAACCTTTCGAAACATTTCATTTACATATTTCATATTTAATGACATTCAGAAACGTTTAAATGAATTTTCTAATCTATCATTCAAACTAAATATTCTTCCGAAATTTCTTTAAATTTAATCTTTATTATTAGCATTGTTTTTTATTAATAGTAATATTATAATAAAATAATAAAATATATTATTTCTGTTATTTTGTTCAATTATTATTTTTTATTAATTATAATATAATAAAATATAGATATTATATATATTATTAAAAATATAAAATAATAAAATATATTACTCTTAAAGTTTAATTATTGTTACCATTAATATTATTAATAATAATTAGTATTAATATTATTAATAATAAAATTATTGTTATTATTAATATTATTAATAATAAAATTATTGTTATTATTAATATTATTAATGATAAAATAATTGTTATTATTAATATTATTAATGATAAAATAATTATATAATAATATATTGATAGATATTAATATTGCTATATATTAGTAATATATTCATATAATAGTATGGCAACCAATCATTTAGTATCGGTCGATAAAACAAATCTTATTGGACTTATTAAAATATTAATTATTGGATATTATTAAAAATATAAAATAATAAAATATATTATTCATAATGTAATTATTGTTACCATTAATATTATTAATGATAATAAAAATTATTGTTATTAATATTATTAATGATAAAATAATTGTATAATAAAATATAAATCCTTATTAATATTATATTTTTATTGATAATAATAATGCAAACTAATGAATATATCTTTAATAATATATTGATAGATGTTATATTAATATTGCTTTATAGTAGTAATATATTGATATAATATTATGGCAACCAATCATTTAGTATCGGTCGATAAAATAAATCTTATTGGACTTTTTTAAAAGTAGTTGCTTGGATATTCAAATTAAAACGTCGTCGTTGTTTTTTTAAGAGAGACTGTCAGCCACATAGAGCTAATGTTTTGAAATCACAACTTTTGCAAAAGAATTGCATTGCATGTTATCCAATTTTCACAAGGTATAGGATTCATTGTTGTTGTTGTCGTGTCCATGTTGTGTGCAAAAACTAGATGGATCCGAAGCTGTCGTAGACAGCTTTCGCTATTTCTTCTGCATCTTCGGAGAGAATTAAAATTTCTGGGTCTTCAAAGCCAATCCTGAAGAGCCTGGCTTGAATTGCTGGGCAGCCAAAGATATGCTGCGGGGACAGTTGGACACCAGGACAGTTTGGGCAGTGTGTGGAGAAGCTTCTTTGTCCTTCCGTTGAGATTTTCATTCCTTTTAAATGTTTTGTTCGTAGTCTGGCTATTATTGAAGATATTGTACGGTTACAATTTAGAGCAGGGATGGAATATTTAAAATTATTTTTGATAAGTCTACGGCTGGTAACTGCATTGGCGTCAAGGAGAGTTATGAGGTTAGATGATTGGTTTGGAATCATTATAACATCATTTGAAACAAAATTGAAAAGAAAATAACATTTAATTATTAGTTGATAAAGTTTTAAAAGTGTCGCCATCAGCTGTATATTTTTAGCATTTTAAAAACATAACTAAATAACTAGATAACATTTTTGTTTCAAATTTGTCTCATTTCAATGTTCTGTTCAGTTCCCAAACCTGTGGAAAAAGGGCTAACACGGCAAAGCAATACTTCTGCGGAAGTTGTGATTCCAAAACTAATGCATTAGCTCTATGTGACAGACAATCCCATTTAATTATTAATCAAAACGACTATGTAATTTACAATCTATTTATAATGGACTATTTTTGAAATGGTCTTATGCTTGATCTTATTACTAAATCTATTTTTATGAAACGTTAATACTAAAAAAAATACTTTAAAAATTCATTTTGGAGAAGTTAATTTATGGTATTAAAATTTAAAAAGTATTAATACTATATATAAGTTGAAATCTGAATACGAAGGAACAGCAATTAACAAAGATAAAAAAAAATTACATATAGTTAACGCTAAATCCCAAATCAAATTTAATTAATAAATTTTAACAATTAAATGAAACTAACCCGTTTTACTGATGTTCCATTTGGGTCCTTAAACCTACTCTAGAATTACATAGTAACTTATCAATAAAACAGTTTTTTGAAATGCCTACTCTTTTATTAGTAACATTGTAAAGAATTTAACTGTATCTTTCTGATTATTATTTTTTTTATATCTCACAATAACAATTTATACAATTTAAAAATAATATAATCAAACTAAACCTCTTAAACCTAATTCATGAAATTTTGGTTATTTAAAAAAAAAACAAGACCCAAAACCATTGCTTTAAAAACATGATTTTAAAATATTTTCCCCATTTTCAATAAGTTTTTTTTAACTTTAATTATACTTATTGGTCAATTTATGGTAAATTATACTTAATGGTAATTATATTGTTCATTTAAGTTTAATTTAATTACTTATACCTTTACTATTTTATCTGAAAGAGAACTTGTCTTAAATCCCTCAACAACTCAATAAGTTGTAAAATATTTAATGGCCACTAAAACTTTCTAACTACTCAAGTTAATTTTAAACACCAAAAAATCTATTTTTTTGTCTTACATTTTTACGTAATTAAAAATTTCTTACTATACAATATTTTTATGCTTGTATATTTAATTTTTTTAATCTTTTTTATATTTAAATAAATCTGGAGTAAACATTAACTATATCCAAATACCATCATCGCAAAATTGCGAGCCATATTCCATTGAAGGTCCAGTCAAAATCATTTTATACACAGTTTAAATCAAATATACAGAATTACAACTAAAAATTGCATCTCCAAATCTAATTTAATTAATTAATTTTCTAATTTAATTAATCAATAGCACATATCAATAAAACAGTTTCTTGTAACACCTACTCTTTTAGTAGTAACATTCTAAAGAATTCATTGTATTATTCTGATTAAAATTTTTTGTTTTATTACAACAACAATTTAGCATCTAAAAATATTAATCAAAATAACCATAGTTGTAAGTACTTAATATACTCAACTGTACACATTTAAACTTTAATACTTAAGAATTCTAAAACACTTTTGTCTTTTTTTAATTTGATTATTTTTAATAAATTTAACTCTATTTAAAGCAAGAAGAAATAACTTTCAAAAACTTTACACACAATTATTAATAACATTTTCTAATAAATAATTCTTCGTGAGAGTTCTTGTTGAGAAATAATTTAGATTTTATAAAAATTTTGATTGATAGAAGAAACCAGTAAAAATTCTCTTGAATACCAAATAATATTTTTATGCCTCTAAAATCAAAACTACACACTTTGTTTTAAATATTAAATTGCCACTAAAATGTGCTACTTAAGTTACACTACTTAACTACAAACACTTCACACACTTTAAAACTCTGATATCAAATATAAAGTTAATATTAATCTAAAACTTAAATATTTTTTTGTCATTTTATATACTCAAGTTACACTGCTAGTCAAGTTACACTACTTAGCTTCAAACACTTTAAAACTCTGATATTAAACATATAAAACTAACATTAATATAAAACTAAAATATTTTTTTTTGTCTTTTTTATATTTTTATATATTTTTTTGTACATTTTTTTTATATAACTTAAAACTAATCCAGGGTATACATTCTATATCCGTACCATCATCGCGGTGATGCGAGACATAAGCCAATTTCATTCCAGTCGTTATCATTTTGTTGTTTTCTTTTGCATAAAGAGACCAGGCCTACCCATATGTTCGGTTATTGTTATTAAAAATAGGCTATTTAATGAGAGTACAGGATTTTAACAATTATAATTTTTAAGGGGACTTCCATAAATTACGTGATGCTATTTTTACGATCTTTTGACCCCAACCCACTGTGGATATTTTATTATATTTGGCCCTCCCCCCTCCGTATTTTAAGTAGGGAAACCAATTTAACTGGAATTTAACTGTTTCCTCGCTATTTTACTTTGATTTTTTTGCAGGAAAAAAATTACGTGATGTTTGATGAGACTCCACCTCCCTCTGACGTGATATTTGGTGATATTCGGCTTGACCCCCCCCCCCCCCTAAACACATCACGTAATTTATGAAAGCCCCCAAACCATATGAGCATTTACAAATCTAATGTAGATTAAATCTCCCAATTTTACAATTTAATTTTACTTTGAAAAAGCTTTTTGATTGGATGATCTAGTTTAATGCAATAATGTTAGATTGGAAATTTAAAAAGTAATTATACTTGGGTATAAAGGGTTATTGGTTTTAGGTTGCAAGTATCGGATATAAATAAGATTAGTTTGTGTAAATTAACTAAATATTAAAATATCTACAAAATAACACCAATATGAAGAAAGGAATCCTTTGGGAATTTTAAAGCTTATTCAATAATGACTAATCAAAATTCTCTTCTTAGTGTTTATTGTAGCTTATCGTTTTAAATAGAAGATTTATTTCTAACAAATTCAAATATTTCTATTAATCATAATAGCTATCTGAATGTCTATTTTATTAAGGGATAAGTCACAATTTTCATAGTTCTATATGCCATATTCATAGCAGAACACTCAAAATAATTTCCTGCTTAAAAAATTTTGAAGAACGTCGATCTATCTTGTCATTTAGCTATTATATCAAACAATTTTAAAGTTTCGGATAATTTTATTCAAAGCTACAAAAAAATGACTTTCAATTATTTAATATTAATAGGAGTATTTTTATATAAATAACTTTTCTTTGGAGTTTCCCCTGTTAAGAAATAATTTAGATTTTATAAAAGACTACTATTTTTGCTATTAGAGAAATAACCTTTTTTAACCCTTTTCAGTCACAACTTTTTATTTTTAATTGTAAATATCACAAATTTGTGAAATACACTTATTGTACATCCAGAATTAAATAGTGAAAAGCAAAGGGAAAAATCTTAATTTTGTAACTAAAATTTAAGGGGGAAAATTTGAAGTCATATCTTTTGAATAAAATATAATAATTTGTCGAAACTTTATTTATTAAAAATAGTTGAAATTTAATCTTTAGACATTAAAAAATGCAAACATGAAGAATTTAGGGCCAATTTACTTAATAAAATACTTTAAGAATGAATTTTAATTTTACCATTTTTTCATATTTTCATTTAACTACAACAAACATTGCATAATTCTTCAAAACACATTAATATTCCATCTAACAATACAAAAGAAAATATAACGTTATCGAAAAATATATGGAGAATTTTTTAAAAAAAATATTGAAATAAGCGCCGAGTTTGACTTAGCTAGAGAAAAAAAAATCGCAAGTTTGATGATTCCAAATAGAATAAAGGGTTAAAGAAAAAAATGCGTTAGATTTAATTGGGGGTTGTAAGAAATTGGTAGGTTAAAGAAGAGTGTTTGGATTAATTCACTATTGAACAAGCTTTCAAATTCCTAAAAATTTCTTTTCTCCGGTCAGGTATTATTTGTCGATATTTTAACATTTTGGTAAATTAATCGCAAATTTCTGAAAAAAGCTACGTTTTTACTACTATATTGTTTAAAAGTGAATATTAACATAGATAAAATTACTTTAAAACAAACATGTTAACCAAATTAATTCACCTACTTTTGATATTTTGGTCAACTGAGTTTAAGATTTTTACTTTATTTTGATACTTTTACTATTGTTTATTGAGGCAGGAAGTTAATTTCTTTTTTTTTTGAATTAATAATTAAAGGCATTAATAATTAGATAGATCTCACGTTTGGATGGAGGCTTGCACTTCGGTTTGGCCTGGAACTCCTGGTACTCCACCGTCCTGACCCTCCAGCAGTCCCCAGACAGGTTCCTGAAGAAAGAGTTCCTGAAAAGAGAACAAAAACACAAGTATATTAGTCCATGCGTCAAAAGAAGTTTTTCACACTCATTAAAGGGGACCGGATATCCATTGAAGACCATTGAAATGGTCATTTTTATGCACCTTTTTCTCAAGAACTACTTGTTGGATTGATTCAAAACTTTACACAGTTAAAGTTCAAACACTTTTACACAATATAAGACAAAGCGTTGTGACAATATAAGACAAATGCGTTAAGAAATAAAAAAAAATGTATATTTTTAATTTATAGAGTTTCGAAAATGAGTCATCAAATTTTCATAAAAAATCATTGAAATTATTTGTTTAAAAAAATTAATTAATATTTCTTAAAAGTTCTGTTTGTGTAAAAGTACTTAGTGTGTATGCAAAAAAATCTAAAGAAAATATTCAGTAGTTACTGAGAAAAAGGTACATTTTGTCCTAAAATATGCATTTTGAGAAAATGGCCTTTAAAGTATATTTCGAGTCTGGTCCCCTCAAAAGAAAACTCTCTGATTTGGAAAAGTTGCAGTTGCTATATAAAACGTTACACAGTATTTAATTGATTAATACACTTAAACTTTCATAGACATGTTTAAACAAATCTTATTTTCATGTAGGTACAGTGATATATTTTTTTAATACATTATATTCAAATAAAAACATAAGCATTAAAATAGCCATTTTTTAACATTGGTATAAAGAATCCATAAAATTCAACCTGACTAAAGAGTTATTAATATTTTAATGACAATGAATTTAAATAGATGTTACTTATTAAATAATTAATTTTTAATAAATGTTTTTTTTATTAAAAAGTATCATTCATTTTTATACTAAAGGGAATACCTTATAAAATGCTTGTTGTTAAAATATAATTAGGTACTAACTTTTGGGATGGCTATTACTAAAACTTATAGAACTTTGTAAACTAAACTAAATTTCACTTATTTTTAAATTTCTATTAAAGTTTAACTTTCGCAGGCATACAAATACAAAAATTTCGACCAACAACAAGCCAGAGGCCCAGCAAGGTTGGTCCAAACTACTAGTTTCTAACTATCGAGAACTAACTATTTCTAACTATCGACTACTAACTTTACTAGTTTCCTATAACTATCGAGATTCTTCATAAATTCTTCTACTATCTTCGAATACACAACAAAATCTGGTAAAGCCTTTCATTCATTGATAACTCTATTGTAAAAATAATATGATGTATGACTATATTATTGATAAAAACTAAAAGACAACATTAATATGTAAAATTTTATACAATAAAACATAATATAAAGTGACCTAAAGTTATGCAAAGGAAAAATCACACAAAATAGCTGTTACCAAATAATACACGTTTACTCATAGCTAACGAATTTCGAGAGCGAAATTTTCTTTTTGTTAAAAACTAAATGCAATTAAATATTTTTTAAGTATTTAAAATATAAACGTCTAGTTCCAGTACATGTGTGAAGCTCTTCTCTTTGTTATAAGTACAAAGTACGTTATATTTTACTCTAGCCATTGTAGCAATCTCATTACTTAAAATTACCAAAAGTTTCAATAAACTTTTCATACCAAATTTAATATGAACTAAATATATTATCTTTTTCCATCGCTATTACTCAGCTGCAATCATGTTACTAAAACCTGTATCTTATTACTTTTTGGACCTAACATTGCGTTATAAGGGCTTTCACTATATAAGTTATTGCTACAACACTTTCGAATCAATAATAAGTGGTCAAAGTATACTACTAAATATGGTGCAAAAAAAAACATCAGCTTAAAGAATGAACCTAATTATATGATTCCTCAATTAGAATATATCTTTTGAACTTATATTGGGGAAGTATTCATCTTTAAGCTTTTCAAATAACTTCAAATTCGCCAAAATTTCAGAAACGGACAACACTAATTTCCAAAACACTGCTATTCTATATTAACTATTTTTTCATGTTTCCCGATAATCGATGGTATTTTATTAATAATTAGAAATTCTGCTATTTTTTAAATGATTTGTGTTATTAATTTACTGAAATTGTGATTACTGTGCTATAAGAAGGTTGGCGCCAAAAGTTAAAAGTAACAATATTATTCTGTTGAAAAAATGTATCAGATCTTTGGCGCCAACCTTACGTTTAACAAGATAATTCGTAAATTAAATAACTTTATGCATACATATTTTATATAATAACGTTATTTGAAGTAAGAACTAGGTTTTAAGAGTTAAGATTTAAAATTTGTTGACCAATTACGGGAAATATGCAAATATATCATTTTCTATTAAGTTAGCGTATGAATTTGCCAATGTCAAATTTCGCCAAAATTTTAGAAACGGTCAATACCAATTTTAAAAACGCTGCTATTCTTTTTTGCCTATTTTTTCATGTTTTTCTATAATCGGTGGTATTTTATTCATAATTAAAAATTCTGCTCTTTTTTTTTAAATGATTTGTGTTATTTTTTTACTGAAATTGAGATTATAATATGCTATAAGAAGGTTGGCGCCAAAAGTTAAAAGTAACAATGTTATTCTCTTGAAAAAATTTATCAGATATTTGGCGCCAACCTTGCATTTTAACAAGATAATTCATAAATTAAATAACTTTATGCATATATATATATATTTCATGTATTAACATTTAGTTCTTACTTCAAATAAAGTTAAGAGTTAAGATTTAATTTGTAAACCAATTATGGGAAATTTGCAAATGTATCATTTTCTATTAAGTTAACGTATGGATTTACTAATGTCAAATCCTTTAAAGCATCTAAGTTATGTATATCGGCTATTAACGCAGATTTCTTTAATATTTATTGATTAATTATGAAATAAGTAACCGTTTTTTAAATAAAGCATTCAAATTTTATGTTTACGAAGATATTTGTTAAAGATTTATTGACTTTTAACAGTTAGGCTTAGCTGTGCTTCACAATGGCGGAAAGCTATGTGAATGACATTAAATATCATATATGAATTATTAAAAATTTCTTACAAGGAACGGCGTAGTCTTCCCATATTTGCACAAGAATTCTGAAAAATAGAAGAAAGATTAGTAGGCATAATAAGAATAATTCGCTCAAGTTTCAGTTTTTTATACTTAGTTAGTTAAAACTTTCGCTTGAAATGAAAATTCTTCGATTCAATTCAAATTATTAAGCTTCTAAAGTTAGCTTTCATTGGTTGCGATACATCACGTGATTCTCAAGTTAAATTTAAAAGAAAAATCATTGTTGGTGGAATTTTAATTGTTTTATTTAGAGTTTTTTCGTATTTCGGCTTTTTTTATTCATTTTGCATCAAATAAGTTTCAATTTAAGTTAAATTATATACTCAAATGTTTCTAAATTTTGCACCGCGGTGGTTTGGGGTACCGTCACCTTTGAATGTGGGCACTTCTATGCTCTACATAATAACTACGCTTTTACATAATTTACGT
Organism: Oedothorax gibbosus; assembly: GCA_019343175.1. Lineage (NCBI taxonomy): Eukaryota > Metazoa > Arthropoda > Arachnida > Araneae > Linyphiidae > Oedothorax > Oedothorax gibbosus. Next base: position 4,019,236 of record CM033277.1, on the reverse strand, counting down.
TATTTTGTACTTTATAACTGTCATAGTTAAAAAGATTTTTTTTAATTTATTGGTGATTAAGCAGCATAACGTAAAAGATTTTGGATTCAACTAGGTCACCAGGAATCGTAAGAGTATGGGGAACTTATGTAGTAAATTTTGGCTGCTTTTAACATTGTATTTGTAATTAAAAGACAAATTATATGTTTTTATATTTCTATTCTTTTTTTGGTTTAGAAATCTTAGTCATAAGGAAAATAAAAACTTGATAAAAACGTCATTAAATAAAAAAAAATAAGGTAAAACCAAATCAAATATCCTTTGATTTAGTCGAAAAAAGTTGTGAAACAATAGATATTTTCTAGAAAAACAGTAACCAGTCACAACGGCTCTTTTTTCATGGTAATATTTCAAATTAAAACGTATGTATTTTTTTTTCAAATATTGATTGAGTGGAAATTTGATTTTGCGAGACTATATGGGTTTTGATTATGAACGACTACTAAAGTGGTTACAAAACTTAATTTGGGATTCAGTTTCAGTGTTTTTTTTGTTACAAGAAAAACCCACCATTAAACATAGATTAAAAACTTGTACTGGTACAAAGTTAATCAAACAACCGCAAAAGTTGCAATTGACGCTAGACATGTAGATAATGTGATCACAAAGTTCTTTGCCGTACCACGCATTCTATATCTGTTGATTGGTTAAGTAGAAATGTAGGTCATTACTACATAATAAATCTGTAAAAATGTTGTTTTAAATTAAATATAAATAACTATCACAAATCGTTTTAAATAATATTTTAGTATTATAGTGTTTACCTAGAGAAAGGTGACCATTAAAAATGGGAACATTTTTCGCTAACTAAGCTATTCAATTTAATAATTTGTATTTTTAACTATTAGATTGATTACTTAGATCATTGATCTATAAGAACCATTTTAAACCCAACAGGATTTTCATAAACAAAAAAATATCTAATGTTTGAATATTTTAATATTATCTAAACTAATTTATAATTTCTTGATTCTGCTCTTTCAATAGCGAGATTTGATTAATAAATAAGTTTTGGTGTTGCATAATTGAAGAGATCAGTGGAAGAACGTGCTAAGTAATATTTTTTTTTAAAAATTGAGATTTTTGTGTCTAGAGATGATGGAAATTATTCCCTCTTTTAACGATAACAAACTTCCCCTTTTTCATTAACTTTATGTTAGGTACATTTTTTGCCTTTTGCACGTACCCTTTTCAACGGATCTAAGAAAAACTTTAAGGGACCACACAGAGAACATATCGAAGCTTCAAAATATCAAATTTTCATTTTAACTTTCAATCATCAAAATTAATATTTACGAAATTTTTTATATAATACGCACCTGAATATGGTGTTGGAGTTCGCAAATTTGGTAGTTAATTTCAATATAACTTTGTTGCCAGCTTCATACGTCATTATTTTAAAACACCGATTTTTAGCTTTTAGGTACACTTTCCAGCACAACTATTGCGTGTATCTAAAAATAATTTTTTATAGAAATATAAAAAAAGTCTATTCAACCCAATGAACCTCAAGTTTGACGATAAAACATTCATAATTTTAAGTTATTAACATAAATAGAAATTTTGCGCATTTCTTAAATTAGAAAAATCGTCTTATTTTTACTCATTTAATATTTTTTTGGAATATTTTTGGTTCACTGTGTTAAATAGACATAAATACGACATCACAGAAAATGTCAACCCTTCTAGTAAAATAGAAAAAGAGAAAGTGTACCTTAAGGCTGAAAATTGGTGTTTTGTAATAATGAAATTTAAAGCTGGCAACAAAGTTATATTGAAATTAACTGCCAGATTTGCAAACTGCAGCCCCATATTTAAATATGCATCATAGAAGTTTTTTCGTAAAGGTACGATTCAGTAACTAAAGTTGAAATGAAAATTCGAGATTTTGAGTGGTCGTTTTGTTCCCTGTTACCTTAAAGCTCATTTTCTCGATTTTACCTTTTTGTCACTTAGCACGTTCTTCCACCAAGCTCTTCAATTTTGTTTACAGAATCCAATAGCACTCAAAATCTCAAAAAAGTATTTATGATATTCTGACGAAAATTTCAACAGTCAAATATTTACCTGGCATCTCTTTCATCTTTTTCTCGTTTGTGTGAAATCGGAAAATTCCAGTTTTCTAGTCTTTTGCTGACAGTATCTAGTATTTTCAAGTCATATCAATTTCAAACACCATATCGCACCCTTCGAGGAAAAGTGACCTATCGGACGAATATGGGTTGTAAATGCAATAATATTCTAAATTTAAATACGGAACGATTAGAGCGAATAGTAAATCAATTGGTAGAATTGTTGGAATACTGTTTGCAGATTCATATTTTTTTTCTATAGCGAAATGTAATGGAAACAGCAAGTTGTAAAAGAACTAAATAGCCTACTTTCCTGTTACTTCAATACTTTCTAATATTCTCATTGGAATACAAGTATATTTGTAACAGTAACTGTCACCTAGACTACTACTACACAAGATTTATATACATTAGGAAAAAATCGCCAATCGCAGCACACAGTCGTGATTTAAACTTCTTAAAACTAAGTAAATTCAAATACTAATTTAGCGGGAAATTCACCGACAAACAGTAGATAGATGTCCGGCCGAACGTACACATAGACGGACAAAAAGTATGAAAGTTGGGTCTCTAAGGTTGTACCTTTCTAACAAATTTTTAAGAGATCCGACGGATCAAACCGATTTTGGAAGAAGGTTGCGGACTGACAGACAGTCAGAGAGACGGGCATCGTCATCATGTAAATATCTAATTTTTCATTTTTTAATTCGAAGGCATGTTTTAAAAAAGTAGGCTAAAAAAATAAACTCCAGACGATTTTTCTGAAAAACTAGCAGGGGCTGGGGAGCCCAGTAGGTTAGGCATTCGCCTAGCATGCTGAAGGTCGCAGGTTCGGGTCCGGTCATCGCTAAAATAACTGCCGACCTTATAAATGGCCCGTACAGCCAAAAATGTCCGACGAATAATACCCCGTGTGGAGGGAGTGCACGTTAAATATCCTTCAAAGTCCTAACGCTGCGTACGATGTCGCCCTTAACGGTTGCGTTGGGTGCCTACTCGAATGTCGGCTCGTCACCTGAATGTGGTTCTAAAATATGACGCCCGTCGCCAATAGCCCTCGTGTAGCTCTAGTGCGACGTTAGTTCAAACCATCTGGATAAACTCAATAAACATTTGTACTAATACGTATTGAGTGGAGACATCTAGTAGTTTTAGCTAGTTGGGAAACGTTTCCTTTTCTGTCTCTAAAAAAATTAGATGGATCCACTTATGTGTGTGTGTGTTGTCTGTTGTGTCTGTCTTACTTGACGAAGGTTTATAAGCGGGTCTCTGACCAAGCACACCCTCGTGTAGCTCTAGTGCGACGATAATTCAAACTAAAACTAAAAACTGAAAAACTAGATTTTTGCCGATAGGTCACTTTTCCGCGCACGGTGCTATATTTACTTATGCTCACAAACTCAAATATAAAGATACATGTTTGTAAACAACTGCTTATGTTGTTCATATAGATGTAAGCGTATGGATGTAACCCATATTAATATTAAATGGAGATGCTTGGTGAAAGAAAAAAAAAAGCGAAAACGTCAGCACGTGGCCAAATTGATGGGTTACGCAAAAACAAACCAAACTGCGCACTCTCAAAAAGTCTCATTTTTACGAATGGAGGATTAAAATTAAAAAAGGATATACAAATTTTGCTTTTGTTCATTATTGAACAATACCTAAATTAACTCAATGTTGTAATATTTTTCTTTGTACGAAGAGTTTTAACTTTTTCGCATGCATTAATTTTATTGTCTTTGATTTAGCACGAAAGTGTATGAAATTTTTTTGTTTTTGACTTTTCATGAAAGCGGTCAATGGCAAACCAGTTTTGTAAAGGTTTTTTACTTGGTAACATCTCACTTCAGTCTTACCTCTATATGAATGCAATAAAAACTCTTTTTTTTTTCGTTCGACTTTTTGTGACGCTGTTTAACATTTTCCACGTAAATGTTATCGGTCCCCCCCCCTCCCCTCCTAAAAAAATACAAAAAAACTGGCAATTATTCTAGTAAAAAATTGGAACTGATTCAAGGTTCCAATATTTTTCTTTATATGAATGTTAAATTTGGTTACTTATGCGTTTTAATGTCTATACTTAAAAACTAGTTTTTAAACACGAGGTTTTTTTTGCTAGAACTTCCGTTTCAATTCAAACTCCTTTAGCGACCCACTTTTTTTTGGTTTAATCTGTTTGTGGGCTCGATTGCCGCTTTGGACGAATTGTGTTTTGTCTATTTCTAACCAATTTTTTTTGTTTTAATTTGATAGAATTTTTTATATGGAAAGTAGGTATTTAAATTGTAGAGTGTTTCATAAGTCCGTATCACCTTCAATTTCAACTTCTGTCCTAACTACCCAAATTTTTGTGTTTTGTCTTTGGATATCCCACGGAAGATGGTTACCAGAGCCACCGAAGAGGTTGGACTTGTTTTTTACACAAATAAAGAGTACAGTGGAAGAACCGCTTGATTTATTAGGAGTCGTCCCGTAATTGTGTCTGCTTGGCGGACATTGGCGGCAGGAAACCGGTTTCTCTCTTTCTTCTTCGCTTGGTCCAAGCGTCGTGCATCGCGTGAATCTCGGTAGGTAGAAAAGTCGTGGTTTAGGACTTTTCAATTAATTTGCGAATTTAAAATTTCTCTTAATTGTTTTAGAAAAATTCGTGATTTTCAATCAATCGTACTTTATTTTTAAAGCTTACCATGATGATGAACACAGTCTTTTGAATAGACCTTATTGATAAGCACCTTAAGCACCAACAACACCTTATTGATAAGACAAACATCCATGCGCTTACCAGGATTCGTACCCGGAACCTACTAGTTGGGATACAGAAGCACTATCCACTTTGCCGAGTGAGCGGCTAATTAAGAAAAAATTGAAAGGTTATGACATCAAGGAACAATATTTTATATTTTTTTGTGTGCGCCAGTCCGAACCATAACAATTTTATGCGAGTATTAGGGGGAAGTAGGCAATTTTATTTCTCTAAAATCTTCTTGTTTATATCCTTTTTTTCTATAGAAAATATATACCTTATAGTAGTTTTAAGCTTTTTCTTGGATACACTGGGTTTTTTTAACCTTCCGAATGCACTGGAAATGGGGGGGAAATGAATGGTTGTTTACTCTTTGAAATTTTTTTAATTAAGTCCTATATTCGATTAGAAAACTAGAATTAGGTTTATACTTGAAGTTGCCAACTGAAAAAACCATAGAATATCGATAAAAACTATCTACTATTTTTTTTAATTTTTATGTTTATTGTGTCGTTGTGACTAATCCTCCTTGGTCTGACGAAGTCAGACCAAGTCAAAAAGATCGTTGACCCGAAGAAAGTCGATAGCCAGAAGAGGGAAAAGGAAAACATCTTCTCTGGAAAGGCCGACGCAGTCCAAAATATGTTCGGGAGAGGGCTGCTGAACATGACATTTAGAGCAAGTTGCAAAGATCTTCCTGCCCTCTGAGAACGAGAGACATTTTAGGTGGCCACTTGCCAATCTGGCGACCGCAGTACAGGTGGGTCTGTCACAATCAATTATTGTTTATTAGTTGTTTATTGTTAAAAATACTGGTTCATAAAATACAGGAAACCTGATATAACACTCACAATGTTCACAAGCGTCTAAAGATATTTATCTAGTAATTATATTTGTAAATAATAAAATTGCATCCTATGTAATAGGTGATAACTAGTTCTACAACTCTTATTGTATTACACCATTTGCTAGTCCACCTTAGAAAAAGTTTTCGTGAAATCGGCATTCGTCATTTCAGTTTGTTTTAGAATTACAAGTTATATTTATCTTTTTATTTATTTTGCCTCTGGAGAGTAATTAAATGATGTTTAACCTGGAAAGAACCAAACATTAAAACGTACAGGGTGGCCCAGCGGGTAGTGTTTGAAACAAATGAAAAAATAAAAACAAATAAGAGACATGAGAAGAATTTAATGTCGTTTATTGAATGGACGTATTAGGCAATTTATGATAAAGAGGTTCGAAGTGCCCGCCATCTTTAACAAGGACAGCAGTTAGGCGGTTTTCGAATACAAAAATACTCCATACTCCTTACAAATACCTTCCTCCTTCCTCCATACTCCTTTTGTTTGACCAATTCTTTTTGTGGGAAGCTTTTTTTAGCTTTTGTGAGAAGTTCCACAAAAAGAATTGGCCAAACAAAAGGAGTATGACAGGATTATGGAGGAAGGTATGGGTAAGGAGTATGGAGTATAGTTGGATTCGAGAACCGCCTAACTGCTGTCCTTGTTAAAGATGGCGGGCACTTTGAACCTCTTTATCATAAATTGCCCAATATGTCCATTCAATAAACGTCATTAAATTCTTCTCATGTCTCTTATTTGTTTTTATTTTCTCATTTGTTTCAAACACTACCCGCTGGGTCACCCTGTATTTTAGTTTATCACATACAGCACAAGTGTCTCTCTATTGCTTCCAATGTGAGGACTCGTATAATTTTGTCTCACCTTTCAATTTAACAATCCAAACAGACAAGTCAAATCATTCAAAATATTTCTAAAATCAAATTTGTTTTCAATAAAGTTACTTAAGTTCAAATTTGTTTCAATTCAAGTTACTAACTAAAAACTTAACTTGTAAGTTCATCTAATGTAAACCAAGCTTTGCTGAATCATAAAACTTTATATAATCACGCAAGCTATTTTAACACAGTTAAATGAGACATTTTTTACAGTTTATTTGAAATAATACTATATATTAATGTAGTAAAGTTTCTATGTACTTAAGTAAAAATATCTGCTAGCTCTTTTCGGATTAATATTGTTAAATTTATTCACAGAATATCGTTTTGACATTTGACACGGAAATACAAAAAGTTCTTTTCCCAAAAGCAATTTTCGTTATTCGACTTTTACTTTTAAAAAAAAATACATTTGCACAAAATTCAATGATAAAGCGGATTCCGGGTCCGCTTTTAAGTAGGTAATTTAAATATTCGCCTGCATTATTTACCCAGGCATTACATTGGGTATCCTGGTAAATAATGCAAAAGACATATTTCAACTATTTTTCCCATTTTCGAGAGACCAGGGGATTTACAATTGTGAAAGAGGGACAAAAAAAGATAAATTCTTTGAGTGGAATTTTTTTAAGTGAGGTTTAGGGAATTTTTTTGTTGGTGTATGCTGTTGTAAAGTTGATAATTGGGGTTGCATAAAATCGCCAAAAATATGTAAAAGTCGCCAAGTTCTTGCCCTTAAGGGGAGATCATAGTTAAAAATGACCAAAAAATCGAATTTTTGAAACCAGTATTTTCTGATAGATGGCATCCCGATCTATCGAATGAGACCAATTTTGTACCGATTGATTAAGTATTACAGAGACATTATTTAAGGACATTAAATTTTTTTTATTTGAAAGTTTATAAGGTAAATATTTATTTTTTTTTGCGTTTTTCTCAAAACTATAATTTTCAACACATAGGTACTCTTTTCTCAAATATATTAAATATTTCTTAATATTTTTTTTGTGTGTTATAAAACCATTTTAGTTCTATTTAGGTCACCTCAAATAGTCTTACAATTTTTTTTTAAATATTTTATTATTTTACACTTTTCTGCGTTGAAAATCTAAATTTTTATGATTCTATAATATGTTATTTTAAATAAAATTTAAAAATTATTTTAGGCAAAAAAATAGGTGATAAATATAAACCTAACTGTTTACTTGCATTCGAAAAAAGTTTTGTGTAAGTTCATTGTATATTTTTTGTACAAAGTGTCTGTATAAAGAATACTTAAAAAATGCTATGACAGACACCCCGGGCGCAGATACGATTTTCCCAAATACATTGTTATCACGTCCGACAAGTACTAGAAATTCGCGTACCAAATTCGAAGTACGTAGCTCTTTTAGTTCGAGGTGTAGAGTGGTTACAGACAGACGGACGGCCAAGGTTCGAAAACAACTTTTTTTTTTTAATCGGTACCCTCTGAAACCTGTAGATAATACAAAACCTTCATTTCGGTTTTTCGACGCCCATTGCAATGCTTTCATTACCTTATATTTCATATTGAGTAATTGCAAGTAAAATTCTTCGTGTATACACTCTTAAAACAAACGAGCGGGTTTAACCATTACCTCCTACTAGATTAAAGCCGTACAACAGGAACGTTTTTCCTTCGTAACGTCATGATGCGGAGGTCAAGTTTGACTCAACTTTTCTCCTACTGTAAAGTGAATCAACGAGTGAATTGTGGAATGTGTGTGGTAAAAATAATTTACTTGTTTTCAAGTAATTTTAACTTTTTGAAATTTATCGAGTCATTTTAAAGGAGAAAAGTTTAGAAAAATTTGGCCTTCACGTCATGACGTCACGAAGGGAAACCGTTCCTGTTGTACGGCTTTAATCTAGTAGGAGGTAATGGTTTAACTCAGTCTGAGTTAATTTCCGCTCCTTTCCGTGCCGAAAATGCAGTTCTCCTATAAGTGTGGATTTCACTCTTTTTGCGAAGTGGGTAAAAGAAATAAAAGAAAACAATCTACGTCCTACACTCTTAAAACGAGCGTTTTTAACTCAGTCTGGGTTAATTATCACTCCTTTTCCGGTGCCGAAAATGCACTTCCCCTATAGGAGTGGATTGCACTCTTTTGTTTTAAGAGTGTAAGGGGTCTGTGGTTCTAAATTACGGCGCCCGTCGACAATAGCGCTCGTGTAGCTCTAGTGCGACGGTAATTCACACTAACCTAACCTGACCATAGTACAGTATCAAAAATTCGCCAAAAAACTATAAAGCGCCAAAGCAACTATCCAAATGTTTGTATTTCTACCTGCACATCTTTTATCCCCAGTTTCTAAATATTTGCACAAAAAATATCAAGAGCTTCTTTACAGCCTTCGTTTTAAAAGACTGAAAATTTGTTCGACAAACTTCTAAGTGATATATTTTTGTTCAACAAGAACTTTTCCCTTCTATTGAAAACTTTGGTAGCTAGTGTAGTGAAGTGACTTTTTCTCATAAATAAAATAATATTTTTTGTAATGACTGACTTTCATAATTGAACTGTAGTGAATTGAAGAATGTATAAAATTCGTGGTTGCCTTGGCGACAGATTTGTCAGAACTTGCTGAGATTGTGACTGTTTAACATCGTTTGTGCTGGATCTTACAGAATTCTACCGTTTTGACTTGTACGTTTGTGTTTGTCCTAAATAAAAAAATGTCTCGTCTTAAGAGCAGTTCTTCAAACACAAAATAGTACACTAGTATTCACCTTACAAATACACATTAATTTGCTTGTTTTAAGTGACATATTTCCTTCCAGTCTTCATTGTTCTTTCTTCGATCGGTGCTCCAATAGATTGCCTTTTCTCACGTGACGTTGATTCACCAAACGAGGTTCGAGAAAGAATATACTTTCATTCAGCATTGCAGTTGTCCCTCAAGACCTGAAACATTCCCATTTTAACATTGTTAAAGGCTCGAGAATGGTCTAACTATTACAGTACTAACTAATACAGTCTCGGCAACGAATGGTCTAACTAATACAGTAACTATCACTAAAGACGAATTATTTTAAAATTATTGTGCAATTAAACAAATTAAACTATAAAAATTCCAAAAACCCTAAAAATTAATTTCTTTTTATTTGTCAATTCATTCATTTGGCATCTTTTTAAGACACACACACACACAATTTTTAAAAAACTGCAAATTACGTAAATTTGTTAATAATTGTCAGATAAATAATTTAAATTATTTTTTATTCCCTAATTCGGCAAAGAATAGATTTTATTAGATTTAACGCGCTTTTTGTGTGACTATTTAGAATAATTAACGTCCATAGTGATAGTTATTGCTTTATCATGAATTGGCACGACAAATATTTCACCAAAGTCTTCCATTATAATTCTTATTTTAAAACCCAATTTTACTCAAAATCAAATTGAACAGCTGTTACTTCTTTGTCCAACCAAAATAACGAAGTATCTACCTTACCTTTATCTCTATTCGAGTTTCTTTTACTTAGTATTTTGAAATAAAGAATAAATTATTCCTCGAGATAAATGTTTTTTTTTCTTTTCCCAGAATATAGCAAGAATAGATATCACTCTTTCGATTTGAAAACGTTGTAACTAACAACGAATGCATTTCAATAATCGCTAACTGTATATTAGAGTCAAGTCGACGAAAAATGTCAGGCATTGCTGAAATTTCTGCCGACTTGTAAACGGTCTGTGCAGCCAAAAAGTCCGACGAATAATATCCCGCGAACGTTAAATATGCTATAAATTCCCGACGCCGCGTACAGGGGGCTGGGGAGCCCAGTCGGTTAGGTGCTCGCCTAGCATGCGGAAGGTCCCAGGTTCGGCTCCGGGCATCGACAAAATAACTGCCGACCTACAAACAGACCGTGCAGCCAAAAATGTCCGACGAATAATACCCCGTGTAGAGGGAGTGCACGTTAAGATACGCTCTAAAGTCCCAACGCTGCGCACGATGTCGCCCTTAACGGTTGCGTTGGGTGCCAACTCAGGTGTCGGCTCGTCACTTGACTGTGGTTCTAAAAGACGACGCCCGTCGCCAATAGCTCTCGAGTAGCTCTAGTGCGACGATTATTCAAACTAAACCGACGCCGCGTACGATGTCACCCTTAAAAGTTTCGTTGGGTGCCTACTCAGGTTTCGGCTCGTCACTTGACTGTGTTCTAAATTATGACGCCAGTCCCCTATAGCTTTCGTGTAGCTCTAGTGTGGCGATAATTCAACCTAACCCAATGGATTCTGTACCTTTTTACACGAATTCAACAATACATATTTAAAAATACGAATTGTGTTTAAATACTATAACCAGGTTATCAGCCGTATCTAGAAAACAAAATGAACCATTTTTGTCGCGAAAATTTGCGCGTGCAACAATTTCTTGGTTGGTTGGTACATGTATTTCCGGCTTGTGTTTTGATCAGAGACCCGCTTATAAACATTCGTCAAGTAAGACAGGCACAGACAGAATTTTTACTGACACAGAGAAATTACAGCCAGGGCAAAGGCGGGAATCGAACCCGCACCCGGTACAGTGCGCAGACTGCGTAATTGTCAGCGATCTTAACCACTAGGCCACCCGAGCCCCAAAAATTTCTTATTTGGTTGCAAATAAGAAATTTAAAAATGGTTTAAGCCATCCTTGTAAATACGGTGGTTGACCTGCCAAAGGTTGTTTTAAATAGAAGGTATGTTATAAGATTACTTACGATTAAAAATATAGCTGTAAAATGATAAAATAAAATTGAGTCGGAAAGGGCGTCGATATTGTAAGGAATCATTCTTCACACGTTGTAGTTGTACATAAAGAATGTCAATAGCGTCTCGCACCGTTACAAACTGACCACACGAAAAAAAGGCTTCGTCAGCTAAATAGCCATAGATATCATAGTTAAAGTATTAGATTGTCAGATCACGTGACCTCCAATGCTAACGACGAGAGGCCAAATAAGGGGGGGAAATGGCCAGTGTTGCTGCCACTTTAAGGAGAAAAATACTACGAAAAAATACCATCTAATTCTAAAATTACAAAAAAAAAACACTAGAAAAGGATTTAAAGTCACTAAAAAGATTCCAAAATGCAGCTAGTATTTTTACGATATTTTTTTGTAATTTTAGAATTAGACGGTATTTTTTCGTAGTATTTTTCTCCTTAAAGTGGCAGCAACACTGGCCATTTTGCCCCCTTATTTGGCCTCCATGCGCGTTCCGTCGTTAGCATTCGAGGTCACGTGATCTGCCAATCTAATACTTTAACTATGATATCTATGTAAATAGCTTATCTTCATTAGTTTATTGCTTCTTCGCTCATTTTTGGCCAAACGAAATTTTTGTCTTTTAATTTCACAGCACTCTGACCACTTACTCTTGCCCCCCTCGTTAAAGCCCCATTAAAATTAAGTATTAATCATGAGTATTAATTTTGAATATAATATCCAAACTACGGGTCCGTAACAAAGATTTTTCGTCGTGTTGCTCTACTGCGACGTTAGTTCTACCAACAAAAAAAATAAGTACAAGTCATCTCCACATCGAATAATGTAATTTTTATCTTGCTTTTTTTGTGGAGTAACAGCTTAAATTCATTTCAACCCATAAATTGGCAGTGGGCATGAAAATTTGCAACAGGAAATGAACTTGATGCTTAAGTTCATCTGAATCAACAAAATATAGGACAAAGAAAGACCATAGCATTGAACAATTTATGTAAGGCATTAAGTTAGACGGAAAATGAATTTAAAAAGCTTAAATCTTTCGTTTTTATTAGGAAATCAAAGTGTTAATGGTATTTAAAAAGTCATCTATAATAATAAAAGAAAGAGTCTGTTTGACTGTGTAGTGGATCGTAAAAGACATACTTAATACTGCCCTCAGAAATTCGAAATTTTCTAGATAGATTGCCTTTAATACCAACGTGTGTACCTGAGGCTTAGTTTTTTCATATTTGTTCCATTTTTAGAGAAAAATCTAATTTTCTGAAAAAAATGCACCACTTTCGCTCAAATCCGATCATTTTTTTCTTTCGTGTTGCCATTCGACAGAAGAAATTAAAATGAACCCAAAAATTAATTAAAATTGAAATTGCTTTATTTTCTTGCCATTACCTTGAGAGCCTAAATTAATGATTTGAAAAATAATTGAACGTGCCAATGAGCTAAATGTTTTTTTGTTTTTTTTTAACCCAGTATGGAGGTTTTGACGTGAAATAACATTATTGTTATACAATTATGGTTAATTTTAAATTTATCAAGAAAATTGCGATGACAGTAAGTTCAATTGAGGAAAAATTTTGTGATATGAAGATGTGCATTTTATAGTGATGTATTTTTATTTTGGAATTTTAAAGCAATATAAGTAACGGGATTTTATTCTTTATAATGAACGGGAACAAAGGCAAAGCTTATTATCCTATAGCAAAATCAATGACACATATACTTGGATCGATTTGATATTATTTTAGTCCGTGCGAAGAACGGGTATTTATTTGCTAGTAGATTATAAATAACGTTTTATCGAGGGACTTAGGTATACAAAGTTCATTTTTGTCAATCGATTTATACCTCTTTGTCAAACTAACCTAGCGATATCTCTTGAAATGTGAACAACTCAAAACTCCTTTCTTTTGCACAAACTCAAATACAAAGAACCTTTTTTTTATTTCCAAGCTACTTTCGCTATTGTATATGTAGGATCAAACTGTTTAAAGGCTTAGATTGCCAAAATTAATTTGAAACTACATTATCTGACATTTGACAGATTTTAAGTGAAATAGATTGAAAATAAAAAATATATATAGACGCTTATTAAGTACTACAGATTTAATTATTGGTAATATTGTAACTTTCTTCAACATGCATAATTGTAAAGTTTGTTTTGAAAAATAAGCTTTTTACAGTTTTTATGCAATCATAAAACTACTTTCTGCGAAAATGTTATTTGTAAAATTGTCAAACTGGCATATTGTTCGGTGTATTCCCTGGTAGATAACTCAAAGGATAAATGTGTGTGTTGTTTTTTTCTATTTGAAATGTCATTAAAATCGGATTTTGCAGTATTAGGATAAAAACATGTTTATCCTTTTAACAGGAAACCTATTTTTGTACAATAGCTCAGTCAAATTGACATCAATTTTGCATGTTTGAAAACAAAGTGCAAAACATGAAAAGTAAGGAAATAGATATCCATACACTCTTAAAACAAAAGAGTGAAATTCACTCCTATAGGAGAATGCATTCGCACCGGAAAGGAGTGAAATTAACTCAGACGAGTTAAAACGCTCGTTTTAGGAGTGTAGGAGCAATGTTTCTTTTATTTATTTTACCCACTCGAAAAAGAGTGAATTCACCCATAGAGAAATGCATTTCGCACGGAAAGGAGTGGAAATTAACTCAGACTGAGTTAAAACCGCTCGTTTGTTTTAAGAGTGTACGATTCTTGCTTTGAAGGGTAAGGAGCACCAATTACTAAAAATTGATTTCAAGATTTTAAAAACTTCGCAACCCGAGGGGGGCAAAACGTGTTTGGTATAATTCTCTTTAGGAATAGCATTGCGCATTGTTGAATATTGAAGTACATATTCCCTTATCACACGGTATGAATGTCGCTCGTCGAACAACTTTTCGGACAGCAAAAACGTCACAAGAGAACGGCTACGTCATGTGTGACATCACAAACTTAAAAGCGCGGTATTGGAGGAGGAGGAGGTACAAGGAGGAGGTTCGGCCATGATGTCATGACTGAACTTCGTTCTGATTGGAGTAGCCGTTCGAACAGCAAAAAAGAGACGGAGTTTTTCGAGTCAACTCGAAAATGCTCATCGAGCAAAAACTGCTCCAAAAACCAGTTTTTGATATGGCGTACGGACGTCGCTGAACGAACGGGCTCTCGTGTGATAAGGCCTTAGTCGCTATCAAAAGGCAAATACTAACATATTACGTCAATTTTGTTTCAGTTTCATCTAGAAAACTTTCAATGGAGACTCTTTTAATCAATAAATCTGAACTTAGGTGCATATTCACATTGATTGATTTAAAATATATATATAACTCATACATCAAAATAATTATCATAAAAATTTCATTGTAGTTGGTTGGTAGATATATATATTTAGGTTTGAGTGCTTGGTCAGAGACCCGCTTATAAACCTTCGTCAAGTAAGACAGACACATTACACACACACAAGTGGATCCATCTAATTTTTAGAGACAGAGGCCAACTAGAGGATCCCCAGAATTGACTTGTCATCCCCAGAGGTATTGATTTGGTATGGGAACTTGGAGGACTTTTTGAGTACGACGGATTTAATGTGCACCAGTCACCATTAGCGTACACGGGGGTCTTCGCAAGGCAGCGGGACTCGAACTCGCAACCTTGGGGATGTCAGTCCAAGACCTTACCGACCAGGCTATCCCGGCAATTTCATTGTAGTATATCTTAAGAGGGATTGTCAGTCCCATAGAGCTAATGCATTAGTTTTGGAATCACAACTTCCGCAGAAGTATTGCTTTGCCATGTTAGCCATTTTTCCCCAGGTATGGGAATCAACATAACATCGAAATGAAACAAATTTGAAAGGAAAACGTTATCTAGTTATTTAATTATATATTTTTGAAGTTTTGAAATGCCAAAAATATACAGCAGGTGACGACACTATTTTACAACTTTATCAATTAATAATTAAATAACCGCATGTTATTTTCTTTTCAATTTTGTTTTGAATTGATGTTATGATGATTCCCATACCTGGTGAAAATGGGATAACATGGCAAAGCAATTCTTTAGCAAAAGTTGTGATTTGAAAACTAATACATTAGCTCTATGGGACTGACAGTCCCTCTTAATAAATAACTGAAAAATGCCATATGTTCTATTGACGTAAAAAAAATTGATTAAAACCTGTCATAAAAATAAAATTTAAGACACTGCCTTTAATGACTAATAGGAATGAGGATCAAATGGAAAAGTTGACGGGTAGGGTAGGTACATGTATATTCCGGCTTGTGTGCTTGATCAAGAGACCCGCTTATAAGCTTTCGTCAAGTAAGACAGACACAGAAAGAATTTTTACTGACACATCGAAAGGAAAGTACACCCAGGGCGAAGGCGGGAATCGAACCCGCACCCGTTACAGCGCGCAGCTGCTAGCGTAATGATCTGAAGTCCAAACCACTAGGCCGGAACGGAATTGCAGATGGATATTTGCTTAGTCAGTGGTTTACGTGACAGACTTATTTGCGTCGTAACATTGAGTTACCATTACTTAAAATAGCTTAGCCTTTCAAAGCATTTCTTCTTGTTTCTGAGAAAAAAAACTTAAAAAACACATTTTAAGTTTTATTTAGTTATATCTATAATAAATGTTTTTATTTTTTCGCCAAATACGTTGCCAAACACGCCAAATTATTAACTAAAACTCGCCAAATGGGCAATTTCTTTTATAAATAATTTATAAGCTGGTCGGTTGTTCGAAGGTCATTGTGTTAGAGCTGTATAATGGGTGTGTTTGTAGCTATATCTCTTTTCTCGCCAAATTATTTCCCAAAATGCGCCAAATGAGCTAAAAGGTTCTATGTATTTATGAGGGAATTGTGATGACATTTATGAGTGCATTTTATAGCGTATTTTTCATTTTGGAATTTTAAGGCAATGAAACGGGATTTTATACTTTATAACGAGTGGGAACAATAACATAAGTTTATGATCCTATAACAGGTTATATGGTACACGTATTCGGAACGATTTGATAATTTTTTTAATCCGTGCGAAGAACGGGTATAAATTTGCTAGTTTTAAATAAAATAGAGATATTTTTTTTTAAAAAAGCTGTGTTTTTATCGTTTTAATTATGCTTCAACATGCTACCGTAAAATACTTGGGCTTTTATACTAGTGTATTATTTTTTAACTAGATTATATAATGGGGAGAACTTGTAGCGCCATCTACTGACGTTCTTCTGTAGACCTACATGCACATGTTTATAATCGAGTATTGGTTCAGTGTACTGATATTTTAAATAAATATATCATACAGTAAGTTTCAATAGCAGGAAAACTTGTGTGAAAAGCATTTTTTTAACAAACTTTGTTTCCATACAAAAACATTAAAATCGGAAAACTTTCCTTTCACGCTTCATATTTTGATGATCACTAAATAATAAAAAATATATGTAAAAAATTGTTTAAACATTTTATTTACATTTCGAAAAGTTTGACGATCGGAAAAATTAATTTCACTCGTCAAAGTTCCAAGTAGATTTTTCGAATATTTTATAACTGCCAGGTGCAAAAGAGTTTGAAACTAATAATGTAAAAAAAAATCGGCAAATGCTCTTTTCTGCAGTAAAAACTACCATCCTATAATTATAACGCGTGTCAATTGCATTACGGTCCAGTAACTTTGCTTGTAAGTCATCCTTAGAAGAAATCTCATCCTGTTATGTTCAAGGGAACCAAAAGTTTAAACTAAAGAACGTCTATACAAGCCTTTTTTCGCATTTAAGAAACATGTCGAAGGAAATGCAGAAAAGAAAGTAGGAAGAAAATCCGTCAATTGAAAGATCCAATTATATCCTAAAAATCAAAATGCTCAATTCAAATTGCTACCAGCTCAGATTAGATTGCAATTTATTGTCAGTACCCGTTGATACGAACGTTTGGTTGTTTGAAGATTAATTTGGTACGGAACAAATAGGTACGGATCTATAACTTTTTTTTTAAAATTATTTTTAAGTTTTTTTTATTTGATTTCTTACTTTTAATTTCTGAAAGCCTTATAAACAAGTAGTTCAAAAAAAGTAGCTTTACATAATAATTTCTCAAAGAAGTTAAAAAAAATTTGCCTTGGTGCCTTTCGAATTAATGTAATCCAATCGGAACTCGTAAAAACTAGATTTCTACCTTGGCCAGCAACTTTAAAACTACTTTCAAACTTCGATTCTTCTTTAACAAAAATGTATCTAACATTTATTTCAAAATAAGAATTTTTAATATTACAGATATGTAGACCTTGTTTAACAAAGCACAAAATTAATATAAATGAAACTAGTACAAACCGATTATAAATTACATTTCGTGTAACTGAATTTGTCCTACAAAAATTTTTAAGCATATGGTTTTCATTTTAAGGGTCTGATTGAAAAATGCACATTCTTCAGAGAGCAAGTGGGCTGGGGAGCCCAGTCGGTTAGGCATTCGCCTAGCATGCGGAAGGTCCCAGGTTCGGGTCCGGGCATCACCAAAATAACTGCCGACCTATAAACGGCCCGTGCAGTCAAAAATGTCCGACGAATAATACCCCATGTGGAGGGAGTGCACGTTAAATATCCTTCAAAGTCCTAACGCTGCGTACGATGTCGCCCTTAACGGTTGCGTTGGGTGTCGGCTCGTCACTTGACTGTGGCTCTAAAATACGATGCCCGTCGCCAATAGCCCTCGCGTAGCTCTAGTGCGACGATAGTTCAAACTAAATAATTCAAACATATTTTACTAAATTTCTGTACAATAGGACTTAGTACTATGTCAAACTGACTTTTGTTACAACTTTCGCCTGTTGCCACGTACGAGGAATTAATACCTTATAAAACTTTTGCGTCTTTGGCACTTTAATAAGAAGGGGGAGACGTGAAGACCCATTGAAGCAGAAATGACGGTTAAAAATTTTTGCTCGTAAAAATGCTTACTTGTAATCCTAATCTGAGAAACGGCATATGTCATTTGTTATTATATTGCACAACGGCCATTTTTCTTCTAAGATGCAGAAAGGTATCTATGAAAAATTGTTGCTGTAGTTGTAAAACATATTAAAAGTAATATTTTTGTGATCTTGGAATATAATAACTTTAAAATATGGCTGTAGATAGTAATAACACGTTTTGTAAGGTTTTCATTTAATATATTTTAGGATAAATAATGAGTCTACTTTGAATATTTTTAAGGGTTCCAGTAAAAGTTTTTAGGTGTTGTAAAATTGCGATTTTTAGGTATGGTTAGAATGGCGTAATAGTGAGTTTTAATAGTTTCATTTTAGCTTCCACACTACGTTATAATCGTTCAGTCCGTCTGTCTGTCGGTCTGTCTGTCCGTCTGTCTGTCCGTCACCCACTTTCATAGTTCAAACTACAAATGCTACGGACAAGTGTGATACGTCGAAAAATTCAGCGCATCGAAATTAGAATACATTGAAAATTTCCGAGAAGAATTCGAATTCGAAGTACTTCAATTATTTAAAAAGCTGCAAAATTTAATCTCATTTAAAAAGCATAAGAAGCCATTTTTATTAGAATTAAATCACCATTGCCATTCGCAACAATCGCTCGAGAAACTTTAATTCTTTTAGACAATAAATTAAAATAAATTTATTTTTGCGACATCGATCAGTTTGAAATGACGTCAAATATATTTCACTACGAGATTCTTTGTATGTTGATATGAAATGTTTTAATTCTATTTAAAAGCGAGGAATATTGTATATTTATTCTTTGAAACATAAATTAAATTTGCAAACGATAAGTAATAATTATTGAATTTTCCAAATAAAATAAAAGAAACTAGTCAAATTTAGCATGTAAATGTTTAATATAGAATTAATGCTGTGTTTGGCGACTTTTTACTTGTTAAATACAACTGTTGTGTGGAAGCGGGTTAAGTGACAGATTCTGTTACAAACCTACTTGTTTAAAGTATGCTATGCAAATAAGTTATATGCGCAAAATATATCAACCTATAAATTATAACATTGCAAATTTTATGAAGATATATTTTTGGTTTAAACCGTTGATCTTTGAATCGCACTCTTTGAATATTTTTGTTATTCTTAACTGACTCTCTAAATCCAAAATCCATTGAAATTGAATCCATGAAATTATTCAATGGATCAAATCCTTTTAATAATTTTTTACTACAATTCTTCCTTTAACCATTTTACTAAAATAAGAAGCATGGAATTTTTGATGTAGATTTGATCCCTTTTAAATTTTAGGGATTTAACTACTGACATCAAAACTGTTAAAACTTATTTTACCGAGTAAGTTTTAAAAAAAATGGAAATCTAACAAACTTAACACTCTAATTGACTTAACTAAGATGTGTAAATTTACTTTTTTTGCTTCTAACAAATATAGAATCTTCGCATATATAGACTTAACTTTAATCAAATATTACATATTAGTTTGGTAAAGATATTGAATTAAATACAAATACAAAAATTGTCGACCAACAACAGACCAGAGGTCCAGTAAGGTTGGTCCAAAATAAATCTAATACTTTACCAGTTTTCAATGACTATCAAGATTCTTCTTAAAATCGTCTACTCTCTTCGAATACACCACATAATCTGATAAAGCATTCCACTCATTGACAACTCTATTGTAAAAAAATGTTTTCTTACCTACCTTCTAAAGCATGATTTATTCAATTTCTGATCATGTCCTCTGGTCCGGCTATTTAATGTAAAACCTAAGCCCTCCATGTCTCCCTGTTTTATGAACCTGAATAACTGAATTAAATCACCCCTAGCTCTCCTATTTTCCAGGGAATACATGTTTAACCTTTTAACATTATAATATAATCCTTTATTTTATAACATTCATACGCATTATGGTACAAGCAAGCAAATATATCAAAAGGCAATTAAAAATTTCATATACGAATATGTTGGTTAACTTGTATTAATATGTAATGAAACAATGGACAATTACAGCGTTTTCCACAAACATATTTATTCGATTAAGCATATTAAAAAACCTCTGAAACTCAAGTATTTCTGGTTTTAAAGATGTATTATTTTAAATTCATTTTTTAAGTTAATGATACGTCACTCCTGTTAAACCTCTCTTAGCATAACAGCTGACGCCCCGGTTGGCTTTTTTTTTGTTCTTGGCGTGTTATTTCGTATCACATTTCACTGTATCGCTTTTGAAACTGTGAAACGTGCTTTCATCCTTATCAAACTCTTAAAAAAGTTATGCTATTTTACAGAAACATGTCATGTTCATTCCAGTTAATTTCTTCAAACGTTGAACGATTTCACTCGACTATTCCGATCAGATCCATCAGTCAATAGTTCTGCAATAGCTCATACTCGCTCTAGTGTGTGTATTTTAACTAACAACCAAACTTGGAACAAGCTGTTTAACTTCCTTGATATGAACTGGTTACAAATAATATTGTCTTCTTCTTTTAATGAGGTTTCGCAGAAATTGTAAGGTTTACTAATTTATAAAGTGTATTACAGCATAGATCGAAACATCGCCAAAAACATAACAGTTGACGTCAGAGCGGTTTTCAGTGACGTACATTTTCGGCAAATTTCAAATGCATTTTTTGTTGAAATTAACCATATTTGTGAATATTTAACCTTACATTCGGAATCTGCAGCTTCTAATGTACCAGAAAAACATATATATTATGGATTTCGCGTTTCATGCAACTTGTCCATTGAATATAATTACCTGATAAATTTCTTAATTGAATTTAAAATGTACCGCTCATTCTAACAGTATCTTTTTCTCGGACTTTTATAAAAGTAAAGAATGTGCGTAAAATCGAACATCGGAACTATTGAAATCCGAATATTCCCCCGGGCTTCCCTAGAGAAAATTTGTCAAAGAACGAATAAAACTGAAGAAAAAGAAAACCTGAGATTAAATTAAGTAAAGTCGCTTCTTAGTCACACAAAAAGGGAAATTTTGTCTTTTGGAAAACATCTGAAAGAATAAAAAAAAAACACCGATGCTCGTTCACTTTCTTTTTGCCCGGGATCTATTTTTGGAAAAGTGTAACGACCAGATTTGGCTTCGTATCAATTTATTGGAAGCCTTTAACAACTATTGGTATGTTTTACGTGACGTGGTCATTTTTCTTTTATTCGTGGATTTCATTGGTGGTTTTCTGTGATTGGTGGTATAACACGGTAAGCTTCTTCCGTTACAATAATTAACTAATATTTTCATAACCATTGTATCTTTTTAGTTTAAAGAATACCGTTTGTTTTCATTTATATAATTTAAAATATTTTATATGCTCGCATAGTAAAAGGCATGAGGCATTTTATTCAAGCGTGATTCTGTGAAAATGGGAAACATGCCTATTGCATAATAGTCAGTGTTTACATTTAATTAAACTTTGGTGTGTTATCATTAATAAAAATTATGAGCTTAATTGTTCCAAACACATGTAACTAAGATAAAGGTACACTCTTAAAACAAAAGAGTGAAATCCACTCCTATAGGGGAAGTGCATTTTCGGCACGGGAAGGAGTGGAAATTAAGTTAAAACCGCTTGTTTGTTTTAAGAGTGTAGAAACTGAAACTACATTCAGTTAAACGTCGCGGGAAAAAGGTAACGAAAATAATCCAAAGAATTCTCAAAGAAAGAGTGTCATATTTGTCACTTGCTTGCGAAACAAAGTAGCCACTAGAAAAAGGAGTTAAAAGTTAAGGACGATTGACCGCGGGTCTCTAAACCAAATTGCCTCTGTTTTAACCCAATGGAGAAAAAAATATTTTCTAAGCCACATATCTCTGGCTCTATTGATTATTTTTACAAACGGTTTTTTGTATGATAAATGTAGCTGACTTACAGCGCTCTAAAATCCCACTTTTTGAAATTAGTTTGAATATTTTTTTTTTAATTTTCCATAAATAATTTTACAACAAAATATTCGAACCCATTTCAAAAGGTGCTTTTACAGATATGAAGCCTTTTAAGTCAGCTACATTTATCATATAAAAAAACCGTTGTAAAAATATTCAATACAGCCGGAGAAATGTGCGCTTAAAAAATCATTTTTCCCATTGGATTAACAAAGAGGCACTTTGGTTTGGAGACCCTCGGTCGTTCGGTCTCATTTGCATTTAAGTTTTCTTATTAGGTGGCTTCTATTATTACATAAAAATTAATTATCATGGTACTTTGAAGTAAGAAGTCTTAGTATTAAAAAAATATATATTCTAGTTTAAAGCATTTGGCTAAAATTCTATCGCCCAGTCACTTTGAAGTAAGAAGTCTTAGTATAAAATAAACGTATATTCTAGTTTAAAGCATTTGGCTAAAATTCTATCGCCCAGTCACTTTGAAGTAAGAAGTCTTAGTATAAAATAAACGTATATTCTAGTTTAAAGCATTTGGCTAAAATTCTATCGCCCAGTCACTTTGAAGTAAGAAGTCTTAGTATAAAATAAACGTATATTCTAGTTTAAAGCATTTGGCTAAAATTCTATCGCCCAGTCACTTTGAAGTAAGAAGTCTTAGTATAAAATAAACGTATATTCTAGTTTAAAGCATTTGGCTAAAATTCTATCGCCAAGTCACATCCGACAACTTTTCTCACCTTTACAAGCAAGTTCTATATACAAGTCAAGCCTAAAATACAACAAGAGGCTAGCTTTTTGCCTGCCTATTTGTAAATGCTGGAAGACCTAAAATAAGCTTTAAAAGAGTGTTAAACCATCTTTAAAGTAAAACATGGTTCTTTTCGAAAATAGATTTTATGTGCTTAAGTTTTATGTAAGAAATGAGGGCTATTGTCCATTTTAGCTAAATTTGAACCATTTGTTCTGATTTATCTAAATTTGATTGTAGTGAAGTATTTTTGATGCACCTATTTCAAACTATTCGATGTTTTTGTCACCAAAAAATCTATTATTTCACGTCTTTTAAAAGAGACTCAATCCTATATTTTTTCATCAAAGCAAACTTGTGTCGATTTCCCTTTCTTTCGTAGCTATCCAGATCAACTCATGTGTAGTCCTAAAATACATACAATCAGAAATATTCAATTCAAAATAAGACTCTATTCAAATATTCAAACCAGGTTTAAATAACAGTGGGTTGTCTTATTTAGCATCCTTAGCGTCAAAACTTGCTACAGAAAGGGAGCAAATAAGTTGTTTCAAATCGAGTTAACTTCGTCGCTTTCGGAGTTGTCTCTGCAAACATGCACTTTCCTTCAGAGCTAGAGAGATGTAAAGCTAAAAGTAGCGACTTTCGGTTTCTTTTACACCTATACTAGCTTTCTAAACCCGGCGTCGCACGGTTTAACCTTTAATAACGATAATTTGTTTTTGACACAGCTATAATAAAATGGTCGGTCTGTTCATTGGCGACTTTTGGCAATATTTAAAATTTAACAACCCAAATGTGGTAATCATTCTACAATCAAAAAAATGAAATAAAATAATGTTAGTCAAATAACAATCTTACAAATTAAATCCTCTTGATTTTTCGTGTTTATACTTAAATTTTGCTCGCGCTAAAGTTTCTTTCAAATTGACATTTAAAAGTAGAAATCGAATTCGTATTAATTTTTAACGGCTCTTCTTACTGGATTTTTATGTTTATCTACGGATGACGTCAAGCCCCTGTTTCAGCCCGGCCCATGTGTTTTCAAGCCCCAGTTTCGGTCTCTCACTCTCAGGTGGATGACATATTTTTGTAAATAATTATATTAATTAAAAAATCGTAATCAAATATGAAAAAACTAAGCCTCAGGTGCACAAGTAGGTATTACAGAGAATCTATATTAAAAATTGCGAATTTTTTCGACCAGTATAAGTAGGTCTTTCACGATCCACAGACAAACAGACAAATAATCTTTCTTTTATTATTATAGATACTCCTCTCCAGAAGATGGCTTTGAAGCCCAGTCGACCAGGCGCTTACCTTTCATGCAATAGGTCCCAGGTTTGTGTCGGGGCATGCCCGAAATAACTTCTAACTTATAAATGTTGTGTGCAGCCAAAATGTCCGATGAATAATATCCTGTGTGGAAAAAGTGCACGTTAATTATGATCTAAAGTACCGACGCCGCGTATCCGATGTTGCCCTTAACAGTTGCGTTAGATGCGCACTCAGGTGTCAGCTCGTCACTTGACTTTGGTTATGAATTACGAGGCCTGACGTCAATAGCCCTCGTGTAGCTCTAGTGCGACGTTAGTTCAAAACATCTGGATAAACTCAATAAACATTTGTACTAATACGTATTGAGTGGAGACATCTAGTAGTTTTAGCTAGTTGGGAAACGTTTCCTTTTCTGTCTCTAAAAAAATTAGATGGATCCACTTATGTGTGTGTGTGTGTGTTGTCTGTTGTGTCTGTCTTACTTGACGAAGGTTTATAAGCGGGTCTCTGACCAAGCACACAAACCCTAATATATAAGTCTACCAACCAACCAACGTTCCCTTTTACCACTCGGTGAGGGCCGGGATAGCCTGGTCGGTAAGGTCTTGAACTGGCATCCCTAAGGTTGCGAGTTCGAGTCCCGCTACCTTCCGAAGACCCCCGTGTACGCTAATGGTGACTGGTGCACGTTAAATCCGTCGTTATCACAAAGTCCTCCAATTCCCATACCAAATCAATACCTCTGGTGACAAGCCAATTCTGGGGATCCTCTAGTTGGCCTCTGTCTCTAAAAATTAGATGGATCCACTTATGTGTGTGTGTCCGTCTTACTTGACGAAGATTTATAAGCGGGTCTCTGACCAAGCACACAAACCTGAATATATATGTCTACCAACCAACCAGTCGGTGATTTAGTGCAAATTTAGCGCCTCCTACGACATTAGTTATCCGCCGTGAGTCACCAGACTAATTACTTTGGTGAACCATTATGGGCAAGGTTAACGTGACTCTGTCTATAGTATGTAGGGACATTTGTTTCTTTTCAATTATGTTTTAAATTTTTTAACATGTTTATTCTTTAATTTTGCTAATTATGTAATACAAACTAGTTACTTGAAAACTTCTCCTATTGTATCTAGTCACGGCCAACTTCAATAACAAGGCCAGAGAAGCTTTCCCAGACGTGAGCGTAGACGGAATTTTTGACGTCACTGTTCCGAGTGCCGAAGATCGAGAAACTAGTTCGGACGCATTCGGAACCCTAAAAATGTGGTCAGCCGTGAACGAGTGGTTCCGAACAGGTTTCGAGACAGGTTATCTTCATCTTCGGGGAACAACGCCACTAGGAACTAGGAAATTTCCTCTTCATCTGATTGCTCCGCGCGTTTTATAGCTCCGCCCATGGTCGTGGCTTCTGTGCAAGGAAACTATGAGTTTAACTATATGTATTTCTTTGAAATGTAATCATACCTTTTTTACTCAAAAAGAACCTATCTTGTTTTCATACTACAATGCGATCTTCTTTCTTTAAAGGACTACACGGTGTTTTTTTTCCAGTCTTATTTAAAGTCTGAATTCAATTTACTTTTTGCGACTTGTGAATTAATCAAATTCCCTTAAGAGTTGTTCATATTTACATTAAATAACTTTTTTTAGGGCAAATCTAAAATTGTACGATTGGGATAGTGAATTAGCATATTTAACTTTTCATTTAAGATTTCCAAGGTTTACGTAAGGTGAGTGTTAAAAAAGTGCAATGTGAATAAAATGTAATACGATGTATTGTCTTTTGATATTTGGTCTGCTATTTCGGAACTTTGCAGTTTTGTAAATTTAATAAGTGGATTTGTGTTAGTTTTTACTATGGTTTAGTTAATTTCAACGACGTTGCATTATTTGCTGCTTTTTACTCCGTTATAGATACATAATTCATACATACACAGATAGTGAGTTTGTTAGAGATTTATGAGTTTTGGTGAGCAATGATTTCAAAATGAGTAAACAGTGTGTTGAGGCAAGAGAAGGAAAGCCAATCGAATGTTAGGATGTATTAGAAAAGGAAGGAAAAAGATAGGATATATTAAAAAGTATCACTTCTAAATCTAAGGAGATTATTCTGCCATTGTATAGGGTATTGGTAAGGCCACGTCTGGAATATGCTGTTCAGTTTTGGTCTCCCTTCCTCAGAAAAGATATAGAGTTGCTTGAAAAAGTTCAGCATAGGGCTACAAAAATGATTAAGGGTCTATCTGGTATTGATTATGATAACAGATTAAGATCTTTAAACATGTATTTCCTGGAAAATAGAAGAGTTAGGGGTGATTTAATACAGTTATTCAAGTTCATAAAACAGGGAGACATGGAGGGCTTAGGTTTTACCTTAAATAGCCGGACAGAGGACATGATCAGAAATTGAATAAATCATGTTTTAGAAGGGAGGTAAGAAAACATTTTTACAATAGAGTTGTCAATAAGTGGAATACTTTACCAGATAATGTGGTGTATTCGAAGAGAGTAGAAGATTTTAAGAAGAATCTTGATAGTCATTGGAAACTGGTAAAGTATTAGACTTATTTTGGACCAACCTTGCTGGGTCTTTGGTCTGTTGTTGGTCGACAATTTTTGTATTTGTATTTGTATAATTAAAATTGCACCTGCAGTTTTTGTGCAATGAGCATTATTTATGAATTAATCATTCTAATTTTAAGAATTTGGAGCAGATATTGAACAGTTGATTAAGGCTTTATGATTTTACGCGTTACGTCCTCATCTTAGCTATTCTATAACAAGTACACTCTTAAAACAAACGAAGGCTGGGGAGCCCAGTCGGTTAGGCACTCGCCTAGCATGCGAAAGGTCCCAGGTTCGGGTCCGGGCATCTCCAAAATTACTGCCGACCTATAAACGGCCCGTGCAGCCAAAAATGTCCGACAAATAATACCCCGTGTAAGGGAGTACACGTTAAATACGCTCCAAAGTCCCAACGCTGCGTACGATGTCGCCCTTAACGGTTGCGTTGGGTGCCAACTCAGGTGTCGGCTCGTCACTTGACTGTAGTTCTAAAATACTACGCCCGTCGCCAATAGCCCTCATGTAGATCTAGTTCGACGCGATAATTCAAACTAAAACTTAGCTATTCTATAACAAGTAGGTTTGGAACATAACATGTCGCCTATGCCGCTTCTATTCGACATTTGTGCCCCAAAAGGAGGAAAACACGCCAAACACAGCAGTTAATTCTATATTAAACATTTACTGACCTAATTTGGCAAATTTAATTTTTTTCCTTTGAAAATTCAATAATTAGTCTTATAATTTGTTTTTAGTTCGAAAAATACATATGATAGTCCTCACTTTTAACCCTTTCAGTCCCAATGACAATTTGACATCATAATTTTTAAAAAAATTTCCTGATCGTCTATAACCATTTATGATATCAAAAAGCACATCATTCGATTCTTCAAACTTTTTTTTATTAGAAAATATTTTTTATTAATCCCAATAGATGTCAGCCCTATTATTTTTTAAAATTATGATGAGAAACATGATGATGCCAAATGGCATCACTGGGACTAAAAGGGTTCAATAGAAGCAAAACATTTCGTATCAATGCATAATAACATTCTAACAACCCCTTCAAAACCTTTTTAAACCCAATGATTTTTAAATAACATTTAAAACACAAAAAGCCTAGACACCTAGCCTGTCCTAAAAAGCCTCCTCGTCATTTGTTCTTGACTAATACTTTACTTGTAATTCAAAGTATTAATATCATTATAATTGAATTAACTAAGGAGTTAATAAAGAGGGAAAATGTATTTTATATTTTCTCAATTTGACAAAAAGAAAATTAAAATGAAATGTTGTTTTTCTGCGGCTTACCATTGCAGATAGCACAATAATTGTAAGTAATAAATACATAATAACAGTAAACAACTACCCAAGACATGGTTTGGGATCGTAGTTACTTCGAATTCAAGCTAAAATATAAAAAAAAAAGAATTAAGGGGACGCGGTACCCAAAAAACTAAATCCAGTACTTTTATTGCTAGCATTAAAATTAAACTATTTTTGTTGTTGTTGTTGCATGCCCCCGGGGGCCAGCAGTGCTAGACCAGGTCCATGACATCGTACACCCTCAGAAAGTCCAACACCATTAAAGGGTCGTCGTCAAAATCCTGCTTGGAGAGGCACGCGAGTATGTGATCAGGCGAAGCCTGCTCAGAAAAGCAGTTAGAACAAATTTCGAAGCTCCTGGATCCCTCATTAAATTTCAATGTCTTAAGGTGGCCACTTCGAAAGCGGGCAAGAGCAGTTTGATCCTGTCTATTAAAGCCAGGAGCAAGGGAGCTTCCAGGACGCGAACATTGATACCAATGGTGCACTGGGGGGACAATCCAAGTAGTCCTGTTCTTGTGTTTAATCTTTGAGTGAATCTCCGAAAAGGTGAGAGGCGCTGACGGAACAGAGGCCTCGCCAGCACCAGCCTTTGCTAAATTGTCCGCGATCTCGTTCCCCTCAATATCGACGTGGGAGGGGATCCACTGCAGATGAATCTACTATTGAAACTATTTTTACAAAGAACTAACATTCAATAAACATATACGAAAAAATAATAAATATTAAAACGTAAGTTTTTTTAAAAAATTAAAAAATTAAAAAAAATTTACGTTTTTTCAAAATGCTACGCTTCCTACAATTTAAAAATTTTTGTAATGGATTTTTTTTTATAAATGTTCCCACAGCATCTATTAATAAAAGTTGGTATGGATATTGAGCTATCAGTTAAATAAAAAAAAGTTATGTAGCTTTATGTATAAAAATGGCTAAAAAATAAGATTTTTTGTAAATTTTCACCTTCAGCATTTTTTTAAAAAAATCTATTCACACTAGACCTTATCCCATACCAACTTTTGTTAAACGCACATGTTTCAACACAGGAAAAAAAATTGGAGCTCTACATTAATTTACCTAAAAGCCTTAGGGTTTTAACCATTCACAAGCTGAAAAAATTAAAATTTAAAAAATCAACATAAAATTTCAAAAAACCATTTTACCAAACCACTATATCATTTTCAATAAACCTCCACAATTATAATAGAATCCTTCTTTTTTGCAATATCCTTAGCTCACAACATTCGAGCATGTTTAATTATTTTCTGGGCAGCCCTAAATTTTGGGTAATGCGTCCCCTTAACCCACCACCATCTTAGTATTCGAAAGACTATTCCGAAGAACACCAGTATTATCTAACAAAAGATGATAAAAAATACTTTTTAACAATTCGATCTTTAAAAGATTTTTCTTCTTGTATTTTCAAAAAGGAGAAAAACTCTTTATTCTTTTAAAAAGTTTGCTTTGGCATCAAATTATTTTTAAAAAATAAGAAACCGCAGTCGAGTTTTTATCACAACGGTGGAATAATAGTTAATATAGAGTTTCTGTACTTCATGCAATATTCAAGTACGGTCGAAAGAATTTCAAAACGAAACGAGAAAAGAATTGGCAATGAAGTGAATAGAGCAGTTTCTTACTTTTTTTTATAATTGTTAAAACTTTTAGGAGGTTGGTTCTGGAGAACTGTTTGATTTCCATTGAAACATATTACCAAAAAAGCTATCAATAATTGTCGAACCATAAACTTGAAAACGATATTTCGAAGTTTTTTTTAAATGTTACTTAAGAATATGTAAAATATTATGAAACATAAAATTCATGAATTCGCATTAAACCAGTTAAGAATTTGAAATTCTTATTACTAATATTAAGCATTTCGAATTAAAAGGTTATTTTCAATAATAGTTTGATCAGTTTAATATTCATTTAGTATAGCCATATAAATCCAAAAAGTTTCCTTTAAATTCCTTTTATTTAAAACTCATATAAGATGAAAATCTAAATTGCATAAATTTGTAGAGCTTACCTTTATTAGTACTAAAATTATCTGTAAGAAAAAAAAATTAAATTTTATTACCATCAATTATTTTAATAGTATTGTACGTTTTTTATGCTATATTATTAAAAAATATACTTTAAATATGAAATTAATATCTTTATTATTCTCAACCTAAAAACTAACCTAATTGCCAGCTATATTGTAGGATATACTTCCGATCAGAATCCGTTATAATTTCGACATTGGGATATTTTGTCATGAACGTACAAATCGCAAATCACAGAAAATTGTTCTGAACTTGAACAACATTATAGATTATCCCTAATTTTATTCCAACTTGAACTTTTACTAAAAACTACATTTAACAAACAAAACCTACATCCATACCAGATTTTTTTTAAGCACATAAATAGTAACTTTTGTCTTCTTCTCATTCCATTTACAATGACCCATAATCTACGGGATGTTGAAATAAAAGAAAAGAGAATTTCCCGCTTTTTCGCTCAATCTTCCCTTTCCGGTTTCCAGGAATAATTTCCTGGATAACTCCCGAGAGAGAGAAAGGAGGCCGCCATTTTTTTTCTCATTCAGGCGGGTTCTTAAAAGGACTTTTAAGTGGATCATCGCCAATGGGGTTTATGGGCGGGAAAAAAACGTTCTATATTATAAAAGTCAAACTTTTTCATCTTTTCGAGTCTTTTGTGTGAGAAATATAACAGCTTTATTTTGTGAAAAGGGTTTTTGGAAATAGCCGCTCTTCAAATCTAACAATGCGCTCGGTTTGTTCTTTTTTTTTTTTTTTTTGGTCGGTGTGTAAAATGTCAAGGTCATTTAAATCTAAGGTAGTTTGAGCGATTATGATATCAAATGTACAAAGAAAAAATATTTTATATAAGGTATTTTGGTATAAATAGTAATACATAATAACTATTAAAAGACTTAAATCTTGCCTAAGGCCCTGATGTGGTGGCATTTGGGATGCCATTTCAAGTGACGAAAGCGTCACTTGACCGAGTTCACAATGTCTGACCTCGACGCAATTAACCTCGCGATATAGCCTTGACTCAATTATTTAAACCAACACAATTGAGTTGTCTCAGGGCTAAAATTCCTTTCAGTTTTTATTCCTGCGTTTTCTGCTATAGGTGCTCCAATAGGGTACTTGACAGTATCGCTAAAATACCTTCCAATATTAATTAAATTATAGTTTGAACTCAAATATAGCAAACGTACATATTTTTTTGCAAAATAAATCTTTAAATAATTAATAAAAATCATTTTCAAATGGCTTTTTTTTCATCGGTACGTCACGTGATCACAAACACGTCGATTTGGCTGACGTCACTAGTATGTATAAACAAACCGGTGTGATGTTTTTTTGTTTGTAATTAAACTGGTTTTAATCTAACTTACTATTAAAATAAGAATTATATAGATAATGGGTGGAGGTTTTACAGAAGCGGATAATTCAAATGTGCTTAAAGTAGATTCCAAAATGGTGTTTCAAAGTTTGTTTGCAGTCACTAGTGACATCATAGATACCACGTGACTGCCACAAAGCGTTTTCGGGAGTGATTTTTCGTCCTAATTTTAAAATTCATTCCCCCCCCCCCCCCTTTTTTATGAAGTATTTGAAAAAAAAAGAAAAAATACGGGTCTAATATTTTTGACATAAGAATATTTTAAGCCAATAAAAAAAATTTAGTCAAGTACCCTATTGGTCATTTGTTCCCACGTGACATTGATTCACCAATCGAGGCATACAGACAGAATTTATTTTCATTTAGCAGTTTCGTTGACGCTCAAGGACGGAAACATACTTTTTCCATGGAATGAAACAAGAAACTGTCGCAAATTAACCTTACTTGAGCACATGGCATTGATAAAACCGTAAATACCATATTTTTCCTTTTCTCTGTGAGCGTAGCATGCGAAAGGTCCCAGGTTCGGGTCCGGGCATCGCCAAAATAACTGCCGACCTATAAATGTCCCGTGCAGCCAAAAATGTCCGACGAATGTCCAAAAATGTCCGTCCCCCCGTGTGGCGGGAGTGCACGTTAAATATCCTTCAAAGTCCTAACGCTGCGTACCATGTCGCCCTTAACGGTTGCGTTGGGTGCCTACTCAGGTGTCGGCTCGTCACTTCACTGTGGTTCTAAAATACGACGCCAGTCGCCAATAGCCCTCGTGTAGCTCTAGTGTGACGATAATTCAAAATAACCTAACCTTTTCTCTGTGAAAACTCCAATCGACTTCCCTTCGACATTGTGGATATTGCGGTTCCGTAACTACGACAAAAGTGAACCGAAACCAACGTTTTAAACGTGCTTAAAAAATTTTAAATCAAATTTCCCCTGAACCATTCGTTCTAATGCAATTCTAAATTCCATTTGTGCAATTCGAGAACCAGTCGCAATCTCGTCATCTCTGCAGCAAAACACAGGCCATTCGAAACCTTTTAAGAGATCTCTCGTAACAGAATCCCTCATTCCCGTGACGTCACGAAGATCCTTATTTTTATAGATTGGGTTTTAAATTCGTAAAAGATGGATGGCAGCAGTAAAAACAACAAAGAGAGGCACTTTGAGAGTGGGGGAGGGGAAACTTGAGATTAGAGGGATATGGGGGTAGAAGGTTATTTGTAAATATTAGCTCTATTCTTGTTACGTTTTTTTTTAGGAAATTGTTTTTTAACTTTTATTATATTAAGTAATTTATTTGTGCATTTTATACTTATTAAAATACCGCGACCTTTGTTACCCAATTATAAAAACTGAAATTTTCATTAAAAATAAGCCTAGTATTTAAAAATTAGAAAATGCGTTTACATTTTTCAATAATTTGATTATAAATTAGTCTTTTTGTTCGATGTTTTTATTTAAAAAAATCTATTACAATTTGAAATTCCGATGTTTTAACATTAATCTAGTTATTGCGTTTTAAACCCCTTAAATGTTCAGTGTAATTTTTTACTGTAGCTTTTCTTGTGATCCAATATTTAAAAAGTAACTCTTTAAGAGGGATTGTCAGTCCTATAGAGCTAATGCATAAGATTTGGAATCATAACTTCCGCAGAAGTATTGCTTTACCATGTTAGCCCTTTTTCCCAGGTATGGGAATCAACATAACATCGAAATGAAACAAATTTGAAACGAAAATGTTATCTAGTTATTTAAGTATATATTTTTGACGTTTTATAATGCCAAAAATTTACAGCAGATGGCGACACTATTTTAAAACTTTATCAATTAATATTTAAATAACCGGATGTTACTTTAATTTCAATTTTGTTTTAAATGGGTGTTATGATGATACCCATACCTGGTGAAAATGGGATAACATGGCAAACCAATTCTTTTTCAAAAGTTGTGATTTCAAGACTAATGCATTAGCTCTATGGAATTGACAGTCCCTCTTAAATAAAAAAAAGTTATATCATTTAATTAAAGATATTATAATTAAATAATTGAAAGAAAGTACCTCTTTACATAAAAAAAAAAGTTATATCATTTTAAACTGCCCATGATTTCATTTCTGTTTAAAAAAATTCGGGGATTCTCATCTATAGATTTCCATGTCATCCACCTCGGATATCTCTGTTTTATCGTGGTTGTACCCTGTCTAACCCTCAAGCAATGCCAGTGGTAGTTAACTTCCAGACAGAGCCTCCCAAGCCTGGACAGGCCTTCGTGGGGTATAGTCCCGGCAAAGTGAGATAAATCAGAAACGGCTACTCTGGTTCTAAACCTGGAGTCTGTTTTTCCATGTTAGGAATAGAATTTTGATGTCATCCACTATGATATCTCATGATTTTCATGTCATCCACCTCTGATATCTCTGTTTTATCGTGGTTGTGCCCTTTCTAACCCTCAAGCTATGCCAGTGGTTAGTTAACTTCCAGGCAGGGCCTCCCAAGCCTGGACAGGCGTTCGCGGGGTATAGTCCCGGCAAAGTGAGATAAATAAGAAACGGCTACTCTGGTTCTAAACCTGGAGTCTGTTTTTCCATGTTAGGAATAGAATTTTGAGAATAGATCTCTATGATTTTCATGTCATCCACTTATAATTGTTTTATGTGGTGTGCCCTTTAACCTCAATATGCAGGGTATTAACTTCCAGGAGCCTCCAAGCTGACAGCGTCGCGGGTATATCCGAAAGTGAGATAATAAGAAACGGCTACTTGGTTTAAACCTGGAGTCGTTTCATGTAGGAATAGAGTTTGAAGAAGATGAGATGCTTAAATATAATAATAATATAATAATAATATATAATAATATAATAATAATATAATAATATATAAAATATATAATCATATAATATATTATTAAAAAATATAAACAATAATAATTATTCGGAGCCAAAACTATATCTGGACTATTGGCTCTATTTACAAGCTACAGACCTATACACAATTTTACTTAACCAAAAACTACTACCTCACTTATTAATATGATAAAATCCATTTCAAATCTATTTTATTCAATTTTAATCGATTAAGAGCTACCAAATACAATAACATTTTCAAATTGCTACTGCACAACAGCACTACACTTCCTTTGGTGCTTCTGTAGAAGTTGTTTTTCCTTGCATGTATACTTATATCAGAAAACAAACTTGCAGGGCGAAAATGGGCTCTCGATTTTATAATGTGTGAACAAACCATAGATACCATAATTAAAGTATTAGATTGGCTGATCACGTGACCTCCAACGTTAACGGCGGAACGCGCATGGAGGCTTTTTATGTGGGCATAATGGCCAGTGTTGCTGCCACTTTAAGGAGAAAAATACTACGAAAAAAATACCATCTAATTCTAAAATTAAAAAAAAAAAAATACTAGAAAAGGATTTAAAGTCACTAAAAAGATACCAAAATGCATCTCGTATTTTTACGATATTTTTTTGTAATTTTAGAATTATTCTAAGATACAAATATACTCTTTAAACTTTATAACTAAACTTTTAACTTAATTTTAGAATTTATTTTAGAATTATTCTAAAATTACAAAAAAAATATCGTAAAAATACTAGCTGCATTTTGGAATATTTTTAGTGACTTTAAATCCTTTCTAGTATTTTTTTTGTAATTTTAGAATTAAATGGTATTTTTTCGTAGTATTTTTCTCCTTAAAGTGGCAGCAACACTGGCCATTCTGCCCACATAAAAAGCCTCCATGCGCGTCCCGCCGTTAACATTGGAGGTCACGTGATCAGCCAATCTAATACTTTAATTATGATATCTATGGAACAAAGTAAGTGTAGAAAATATCCAAGTCTGACGGTTATGAAATTATGCACGGATGTTCTCTTTTCTATGTTTGACTCTTTTATCAAAAATTACGTGAGACTTTAAAATGAAATATTCAAATTTCTTACAAAAAATTATAGCCATAAAGGCTTTGATTCCCTTTAACGTAATATAATGAGATTGCATCTCTTCAGTTTAAAGAACTGTGTTCACATTTTTAAATTTGAAAAATAAATATTCTTATGTATACATAAAATAATAATAACACATAATAAATACATAGAATAATTTATAACACATAATAAAAAGCATGAGGCATTTTTTCATAATAACTTTTTAATAGAAAAAAGTAATAATTAAAAGTAATTTAATAGAAATTATATACGAATGTTATTTAAAAATTAAATGAAGGAAAAAATATATTATAAAAATTAATACTTCAAGAATTCCAGATATTATTTTTTTTTGCAAAATAAGTCCTTGCTATTCCTACTAAACTAATAACATGAACTCCTATTGCTCTAATGCGACGTTAATTCAACCGAACTAAACATTCCATAAACTAAAACCCCTCGCCAATAGTCCAACTACAGTATCTTCGACCAAATGACGTCACGAATATAAAAATTGATAAAAATACACGATCCAGAAAAATCGGAAATAAAAGTAGTCATAATTCAGGGGGAGAAGGGGGGAAAGAGTGATCGTAGCGAGAGTAATTCGACAACGTTAAATTTGGAAAAATTCAATTTAAAAGAAACCCTGACTTTTTTCGGCGTCGGTGCGGTTTATGGCTACCAATCGTGACTTTCCACGGAATGAGGTTTTGTTCTGGTGGAAGAATTTTAGGTTTGCTTGGGAGTACTTTGCAGTGTATTTCGCTGGCAGAGAGAAAACTACATCTTCTGTACCTGTTAGTGTACTGGTCTATTTTGAGTGACTCTTTGAAAAGTAATGTCAGGGTCGTACAGCATAGAGCTACAAAATGATTAAGGGTAGATCATGTATTGATTTTTTTTGTCGTGTCCATGAAAGTCGAACTCTATATGGGTCCGTGAATTTTGATAATTTCTTCTACGACTTGCTTGATGTTGTCTCCATACGGATCTAGCATAGTCGGCAGTACTCCAATCTTTCTCAGGCTGGCGCTCATAGCCGGACACTCATAGATGGGACTAGGCGTAAGCTGTGTATCAGGACAATGTTCACAGCTTCTATAGATCTTCTTGCCATCTCCATCTATCTTCATACCCCTGTGGTGTCCGGTTCTCAGCCTAGTTATGGTTTTAAGAGTAGATCTGTTCGCAGTTATTTCAGAGAGAAGATGTTTGGTCTGAATGGATTTTTCTCTAAGCTTATATCTGGTTACTGCATTCGCATCCTGAAGAGAAACATCACTGCGACTAGTGTTGAGGATGTATTGATTTTAACAACATATTAATGTCTTTAAAAATGTGTTATCTGAAAAATAGAAGAACCAGGGGATATTTAATTCAATTATTCAAATTCATCTAGCAGGGAGACATGTATGGCTTTGGCTTAGGTTTTAACTTAAATAGTCGAATCAGAGATATTCCTCAAAGTCCGCGTACGATGTCGCCCTTAAGGTATCCATATGCCTTAGAAAATGGAAAAATTGATCAAAATATGTGTTCTGATACTTTTATTGGTGTAAGTCAATCTCACCCCTTCTACCTTTCATCAAATGAGCCCGCGTGACGGTAGCGCCCTCTGTGTTGTATGTGTTGTAACTCTAAAGGCGCGTTCACATGCACGGACTAAGTACCGGTATTAAGCCGGCTAAATTCCTGAAACCAAAAACACCCGTTCACATGAGTACCCAGAATATACCGGGACTTCGGAAGTGACGTATGGTTTAACGTCACATCCTGTTTACTTTCAGTCACATTGTAGAGTTTGTTTATTTTTTAAGCCGACATGTCTTCGCGGCAAATTCTTAAAATTATCCTTCTATTAAAAATTAGAGGGAGGTTAAACACGTTAACCATTTTGTTTTGTTTTGATTCTCAAAATCGCAATGCATCACGGATAAATACCGGTACAATGACTAGGAAGAATGCGGGTACGATTTCGAAACCCCAATTTTCCCTAACGGAGGGATTTTTGTTCCTTAATCCCGGTATATTCCTCCCAATTCGCGTGCATGAGATCGCGCCTTATTAGAATGTTCTTGTTATAAAAATGGCGTGAAAAGTATATGTGTCGTATTTTATTTAATGCTCTTCAACTTATAATAAAATGATGTTTGCTGTTTCAACTCTGCTAATAATAATTGGATCGATCCCTAACCTCTCCGATAACTTTTGCATTTAAATATTACCTGATTCTTTATCTTTCAGTCTTTTAAAGGCAATTCTATTGTCATCAATCTTACAATGAAAACCATGAACTCATTTTTCTGAAGAACGAATTTTTTCATAATAAGCTTGTACTCCGAGCAAGATATTTCAAATTACTATGCTTCGATTTAAAAAATTTAAAGTGTATTTTAAAGAGTACGAATCAGGGGCATGTGGCCATACTTTTTATAACAATTGTAAAGAATATTTAATTTTTTACAGACTTTTAAAAAATTAAATTATTAAAAAAAATCATATTTTAAAGCTTGCCATTTCAAACTATCATAATTAAATATCTACTTAGCTTAGAGCTTAGATTTTATATGATCACATGCCTGGATATGTAATGTTTCCTTTTCTGTAAAAAGTATGTAAAACAACTAATTTGAAATGATGTTGTTCACAGATTGGCACACTAAAATTAATTTTTATTAATATTTTTTATTGCAGTGAAGTATTTTTATGTTAGTTTTTATGTGCCTGATTTTCTCACAGTTTTAAAAGTCTAAAAAATTTAAGAAAAAGTTGTCTAAGGCATATGGATACCTTAAAAGTTGTGCCGGGTGCCTACTCGAAACACCCAACGCAACCTTTAGACTGTGACTCTCAGCTACGAAACCCGTAGCCAATAGCCTTCTTGAAACTAGTGAGACGATAATTCAACTCATTTCGTGATTCAAATTTATGGATAAATATATTCAAATAATGTATCTCAATAAATACCAGAGTTTTCTGTAGTTCCAATTCAACAAAAAAATCCACCCCAGGTCTAAAAAGTAGGTTTGTAACAGAATCTCTGTCACTTAACCCGCTTCCCCACAACAGTTGTGTTTAATAGGGAAAAAGGCGACAAACACAACATTGATATTCTATATTAAACATTTACACGCTAAATGTAACTAGTTTCATTTATTTTATTTCAAAAATTCAATAATTATTATCGTTTGTAAAAATTAATTTATATTTCAAAGAATAAATGTGTAATATTCATTTCTTTTAAATAGAACCAAAACATTTCATATCAACATACAAAGAATCTCGTAGTGAAATATATTTGACGTCATTTCAAACTGATCGATGTCGCAAAAATAAATTTATTTTAATTTATTATCTAAAAGAATTAAAGTTTCTAGAGCGATTGTTGCGAATGGCAATGGTGATTGAATTCTAATAAAAATGGCTTCCTATGCTTTTTAAATGAGAATTAAATTTTGCAGTTTTTTAAATAATTGAAGTACTTCGAATTCTTTTCTGAAATTTTCAATGTATTCTAATTTCGATGCGCGGAATTTTTTGACGTATCACACTTGTCCGTAGCATTTGTAGTTTGGGTATGAAAGTGGGTGACAGACAGACGGACTGAACGATTATAATACCTTCCACTTTTTACGTTATAAACGTAGTGTGGAAGCTAAAACTATATCATTTTAAACTTTTTCTCGTTTTGGACACTTTTATTTGGAAAACAAATGCCCCTTACAAATATCTAAATCTCTTTTGGGAGAAAGGGCATTTCTTTTTCTTCCTAATGCTATTTTTTGCGTTCTTTTTCTACAATTCAGTGTCAAGTACCGTCTGACATATTCTAGCTTCCAAATGCCTTTTTTGCTGCCACTTTTGCTAAAATATTTCTATCAAAGAGACAATACAATATTTTCTAGTGGTGTGTTGAGATTTTTTTTTCGAGAGTCGCTATACATGGTGTCCGTAAAAGAATGCCGGAGTTTCAAATTGTAATAGTATTGTGGTTGAAGTGTAATATTGTAATGTGGTTGAAGGTGACGAATAAAGGATAACTCCAACAGTTTCAGATAAGCGCTTGCGTTTGTACCGCAACATCGTTGCACAGGCTGTTGCTTCCATTACTCCGGACCTGCTTCAGACAGTATGGGAAGAATTGCATTTTCGTTTGGATGTGTGCACTAAAGGCACACAAATTGAGCACTTATAGGAAAAACTAGGTTAGTTTTCCTTCAATGTCATGTATGATGTGTTATATTTAGTATAAAACTAACTCCTGTAATATACCATTAAAACTCAGACATTCTTTTACGGACACCCTGTATATTGGCTTTACTTAAGTATCGATAAAACAACTTCGGAAGTTTGGCAACTTGGCAACTGGCAGTTTGGAAACTCAGGTTTACCAAGGTTACTATTTTAAAAAGCGCACTTTGGAACACTAAGGGCTTAGAGAGATTTAAAGTGTTTATAAATCACCCCAAACTATGTCAGAAAGCATTCGTCTACTCTCTAAAACTCACCTTTGACGTTACTCCATATGTACTAATGGGGCTGGGGAGCCCAGTCGGTTAGACACTCGCCTAGCATGCGAAAGGTCCCAGGTTCGGGTCCGTGCTTCGCCAAAATAACTGCAGACCTATAAACGGTCCGTGCAGCCAAAAATGTCCGACGAATAATACCCCGTGTAGAAGAATTGCACGTTAAATATGCTCCAAAGTTCCAACGCTGCGTACGATGTCGCCCTTAACGGTTGCATTGGGTGCCTACTCAGGTGTCGGCTCGTCACCTGACTGGTTCTAAAATACGACGCCCGTCGCCAATAGCCCTCGTGTAGCTCTAGTGCGACGATAATTCAAACTAAACTAAACCATATGTACTAATTTGAAATCTATATTAAGTTACTCTAATATTTTCAGGAGATCAATTGAGAAAACTGAGGCATGTTTGTAATTGCTCCATAAAACAGCTGTAAAAAATTCACCTTTGTAAAAGTTATTTAGAGGTGAGTAATTATCTTGTTTTTACCTGTTCTTTTGATACAAAATTTATAATTGATCGTTCTCGAAAATAATTATTTGAAATTACATTTTTATGCAAAATAATTTTATCTCTAGTTAATTTACTGATAGTATCGCTTAGACGCAAAAAGACGTAACTGTTAAACCATTAAATAGCTTCTTATGAGTTTCAGCAAGCAAGATATTAGCTGCTTTTCTCAAAGAGACTTTTCTCCAAGAAACACTTAAATTAGATTATTTTTTCCGTATATAAAATGTTGTGTGATGGGTGGATATGTTAAGTCGATTGGAGCTTTCATTCGCTATTGAGAAAACATCGAACTTAGTGTTAGTGAACTAAAGTGTTTTGAACAATATCGCTCATGTCTGGCAATATACGATAAAAACCAATAACCGTCGACAACAAAATTTGCCATACTTATGATGTGAAGGTTCTAAACTCCTCGGCGCAACAGCCCATTAGTGGGCCAAGGCCTGCCGTGCCCATTTCAGCTTTCGTGACCTAGGGCTCTGGGGTTCTAGGCATAGGTCCCGGTAAGGTGGTCAGCCTCACGCGGAACCCCCAGTGTTTAGTTCCCAAGCATGCTTGGTACCCATTTTATCGACCCACTTAAAGGATGAAAGGATGGGTCAACCTCGCCCAATCCGGGATTCGAACCCCGGACCTGTGGCACAGCAATGCAAAGCACTACCACTGCGCCGCGGGGCCTCGCGCGATGTGAAGGTTCTAATTAACACAAAATTGCCATTGCTTGAGGTAATATTCCTGATAAAACCGCAATTACAGTACATTTTCCGACGTGTGAGAAAGATACTATTGACTAAATTGTACTACGGGGTCTTACGGCATTGAAAATGCGGCAAAATCTACCAAAACCATATGAAACGAGTTTTCGGCCTTTTTTTTTTAACTACGATGAGAAAAAATTTACGAAAAATCTATAAACCAACGCAACAACCAAGAATCTATTTGATTTGTCAACGTTATTTTCGTGATCCAAAGTATGGGAGTAAGAACTCTGATATTTCCTTAGGATTGAATGCCAAACATATACAAATAGATATTTTCGTATTTCTTACGCAACGTTGATATATTTTAGCGACAAAAAAAAAGACATAACGTATGGCGAAATATTCATTGTTTGTTTACTTATATGAAGAAGAAAAAACTTTTTCTCCTGTTAGGCCAAATCTAGTAAATATATTTTTTACGATATTAGAGTGAATCAAACATAAATATCGAGTATTGCACATTGCTTTCATTCTCGTTTGACTGTTGTTCAAATCAAACATATAATGTTCCCTGGTCTTTCCCTACAGCCAGGGGGGCTGGGGAGCCCGGTTGGTTAGGCGCTCGCCTAGCATGCGAAAGGTCCCAGGTTCGGGTCCGGGCATCGCCAAAATAACTGCCGACCTATAAACGGCCCGTGCAGCCAAAAATGTCCGACGAATAATACCCCGTGTAAAGGGAGTGCACGTTAAAATACGCTCCAAAGTCCCAACGCTGCGTACGATGTCGCCCTTAACGGTTGCGTTGGGTGCCAACTCAGGTGTCGGCTCGTCACTTGACTGTGGTTCTAAAATACGACGCCCGTCGCCAATAGCCCTCGTGTAGCTCTAGTGCGACGATAATTCAAACTAAACTAAACCCTACAGCCAGAGACTTATGCTACTCCATTGGAGCATTAATCTAACTAAACTACAGCGAAAAAAAAGCTATTTTTTTTGGTAGAGCGATAGATAAATTTTTTTGCCGATACTGATAAGAAGGAAAAAATAGGGTTGTTTTTTTTCATGTTGCCCCATCTCCTTAATGGCTTTATGATGAGTCGTGGCGCTTCGGTCGCAGAGTGACCGATGTGACCATTCCGAATGAAGCATAGATATCGTAGTTAAAGTATTAGATTGGAAGATCACGTGACCTCCAATGCTAACGCCGAGACGCGCATGGAGGCCAAATAAGAGGCCAAAATGGCCAGTGTTGCTGCCACTTTAAGAAGAAAAATACTACGAAAAAATACCATTTAATTCTAAAATTACAAACAAAGATACTAGAAAAGGATTTAAAGTCACTAAAAAGATTCCAAAATACAGCTAGTATTTTTACGATAATTTTTTGTAATTTTAGAATTAAATGGTATTTTTTTCTTTAAAGTGGCAGCAACACTGGCCATGTTACTCTCTTATTTGGCCTCCATGCGCGTCCCGTCGTTAGCATTGGAGGTCACGTGATCTGCCAATCTAATACTTTAACTATGATATCTATGGAATGAAAGCATCTTGAAAGAGTAGACTGAGAATTGGACAAACCTAATGGGACAAAAATGTTTCGCTATATATGAAAGTCACGTGAGTTTGAAGAAACAAATTGGCGTGTTTTTATGAGAAAAAAACTGTAAAACTATTATTTTCGATTCATTCATATAAGTATCAGTATTTTTTATGTAATTATATTGAAGTTAAAATTTTGGTTTACATTTGAGGCTGGGGAACCCAATCGATAAGATGCTTGCCTCGGATGCGAAAGGTCCGAGGTTCGTGTCCGGGCTTTGCCCAATTAACTGTCAACTTTTCTGTGCAACCAAAAAAGTCCAACGAATAATACCTCGGTTAGAAGTAGTGTACGTTAAATATGTTTTAAAGTCCCGACGCGTTGTTGCGTTGGGTGCTTACTTAAGTGTCGGCTCGTCAGTTGACTATGGTTCTTATTTTCGACGACCGCCACCTATAGCCCTGGTGTAGGTCTAGTGCGGTGACAATTCTACCTAACCCAAAGTCGGGTGAAATGACTTTTAGCCCGTTTGTAGGGGGGAAAACTGAAAAATTATTAGATAGTTTCAGTTATTTTATATAAGTGTATCAATATTCTTTATGTAATTGTATTGATAGTAAAATGTAGATGTACATTACTGAAAATAATTGCTAAAAATGAAATTGTAGATAAACGCTAGTGTGTTTAAGCCAAAAGTGGTGATTCATCGCAGAAAATGGAAGCCTTTTTCCCCGATTCAGCAATTCATGTTGGACTCGTCCTTTCGTTTTTTTACTCTCGCTTTCACGGTCTGTATCTTTTAAGTCGTTGATTTTGACACGACTCATTTCCAACGTGCAGGGGATATGGGACTTCATTCTGATATCTAGGGAAATAGGTTTTTTAATTTGTTATATTATAAACAGATGTATGATTAGTTTGCCATTAAAAAAATTCTTGTATCATCGTTTAAATGGTATAATAGCAAAGACGTGTGACTCGGGTAAATTGTATGCATGTGGTTGCTTTTAAAGTAAGCAGTATAATCGCAGTTTTTGTGGGAAAGGTTAAAATCATAGATATCATAATTAAAGTATTATATTGGCTGATCACGTGACCTCCAATGCTAACGACGGGACGCGCATGGATGCTTTTTATGTGGGCATAATGGCCAGTGTTGCTGCCACTTTAAGGAGAAAAATACTACGAAAAAATACCATTTAATTTTAAATTTACAAAAAAAAAATGCTAGAAAGGATTTAAAGTCACTAAAAAGATACCAAAATGCAGCTCGTATTTTTACGATATTTTTTTGTAATTTTAGAATTATTCTAAAATACTAATGTGCTCTTTAAACTTTATAACTAAACTTTTAACTTAATTTTAGAATTTATTTTAGAATTATTCTAAAATTACAAAAAAATATCGTAAAAATATTAGCTGCATTTTAGAATATTTTTAGTGACTTTAAATCCTTTCTAGTATTTTTTTTTTTTGTAAATTTAGAATTAAAGGGTTTTTTTCGTAGTATTTTTCTCCTTAAAGTGGCAGCAACACTGGCCATTATGCCCACATAAAAAGCATCCATGCGCGTCCCGTCGTTAGCATTGGAGGTCACGTGATCAGTCAATCTAATACTTTAATTATGATATCTATGGTTAAAACGCTTCTGAAATGTTTAATGTTTGAGGTTTCTCTAATATAAGAAGTATAGCAATTTCGC
Organism: Oedothorax gibbosus; assembly: GCA_019343175.1. Classification (NCBI taxonomy): domain Eukaryota; kingdom Metazoa; phylum Arthropoda; class Arachnida; order Araneae; family Linyphiidae; genus Oedothorax; species Oedothorax gibbosus. The sequence goes on along the minus strand of CM033277.1, from coordinate 3,974,765 downwards.
CAAAAAATTCTCTGTATAAGGGTGTGATCAGATACCATGTATCAATGTCTATGTGAGAGTTCTTGAACCTATGCAAAATAAATATTTCAGGCTTTTCCGAAAAGGATAATAATATCACGAACTAAAGAATTTTGTGAATTCCATGAAAAATACATAAAATGCCAACTCATCTTAGCATCTGTCTACAGTTCAAAATACCAACACTGTGGTTTCTTGTCATTCCATTTAAATGAAACCCGAAGCCTTTCCAGAATAATTCACTTCTTCTGTCTTTCACGACGTTTATTTAACCTTCAACCGATCCTGTACACAAACTTTCGAAAGCGGTCGTCTGTAACTATGGAGATAAGAATAAACTTGAGTTGCTGCCTATACAAAATCCGTTGCTGAAACCGGCTTCCCATTTGAAGCCGTGATTGCTTCATACATACACCCAAACAAACCCGTGGCTCATTGTTATTTTAAAGCTGTGTTGCATAAACTAAACTAAAAATACAACTAAAACCACGGCCTACTCAACTACTAAGGCCGAAGAAGCTCTCCCAAACACGCTCGGGGACGGAAACTTTGACGACATAGTTCCGAGTGACGTTGTCCGAAGATATAGACAACCTGTTCGGAACCAGTCGTTCACGGCTGACCACATTTTTAGGGTTCCGAATTCGTCCGAACTAGTTTCTCGATCTTCGGCACTCAAAACAGTGATGTCAAAATTTCCGTCTACGTTCATGTTTGGGAAAGCTTCTCTGGCCTTGTTATTGAAGTTGGCCGTGCTAAAATCCAATTATTCAAACTTCAAATATCTGAACTACAATGGTATTATTATGCTCCATCCATTCATTCGTCCATCCATACGTTTACACACGTAAAAGTTGGAAGGTAGGATTTGACCCAAGCAATTTTAAATAATTATTCTTAGAACTGAAATTATTTCCAAGCGATAAAAAAAAATGGTTGGAGAGAGATCCGCGAGTTGGTTAAGGCAACTTTCTATGGTGGATACCTTACAAGATTTTGCATCCAAAGAGTTCTATAGTAGGGTAGAGACTGAACCTGGCAACAGCACCATGGACCAACACGGAGACAAAATAGGGTGGCATGTGGGACCCGATGACCGAGTGGTTTGGATCGCAGGCCATAACGCTAGCAGTCCGCGCTCTGTAACAGGTGCGGGTTCAATTCCCGCCTTTGCCCTGGGTGTACTTCCTTTCTCAGTATCAAAATTATAAATTAACTAGCACTTTTGCCACTCTATACGGGCTCCGTAGTAAGCCATGGCTGCCAATGGCAGCTCAGTACAGTCGTTCCTCTACCCGCCGACCCGGCGGCGCAACGGTTAGGTAGCTAGCCTTTGGAGCCTCTGGGTTCGGGTTCGAATCCCGGGGCTGGGGAGCCCATTCGGTTAGGCATTCGCCTAGCATGCGAAAGGTCCCAGGTTCTGATCCGGGCATCGCCAAAATAACTGCCGACCTATAAACGGCCCGTGCAGCCAAAAATGTCCGGCGAATAATACCCCATGTAGAAGGAGTGCACGTTAAATACCCTCCAAAGTCCCGACGCTGCGTACGATGTCGCCCTTAACAGTTGCGTTGGGTGCCTATTCAGGTGTCGGCTCGTCACTTGACTGTGGTTCTAAAGCACGACGCCGGTCGCCAATAGCCCTCGTGTAGCTCTAGTGCGACGATAATTCAAACTAAACTAAACGTTCCTCTACCCTAGTAAAGAACTCTTTGTTTGCATCGTACTTATAACCATCCTACAAATTACCGTGTTGGACAAAAGAAAATCCAACCTATAAATACCAGCGTGTACAATGGACTCTGTCGTGGTCCGAAGATCTGAAACCGTGTTCGATATCGCTCTGAAGTTGCGTTATTTTCCAGCTAAGGTGTTGGGATAGTCACTTGACCATGGTTCTAAATATGAGGCCTGTCGCCATTAGCTCTACACTCTTAAAACAAACGAGCGGTTTTAACTCAGTCTGAGTTAATTTCCACTCCTTTCCGGTGCCGAAAATGCACTTCTCTTATGGGAGTGAATTTCACTCTTTTGTTTTAAGAATGTAGTCAGGCCCTGACCATCACCTAAGCCCTACAAGGTCAGGAATTTGGGCCCATGATTTTAGGAGCCCCAAAATTGGCTATAAACATATAAATTTTGTTTCACACCTCCCAATTGTGTTTGATTTTAAGACAACTCAATTAAAAAAATTTCAGTGTTTTCTGCAACTATAAGCTTCCTAATTGTTTTTTAAATATTATATTTGATGATTTACTTTCAAAGGTCATAACTTTGCAGTATGTATATTAAGTAACAATATCGTTCGGAAAAGGACTATCAAATGTCTCCAAGCCTAGGACCTCAACTTATAAATGGTCAGGCCCTAGTGCGACGTAATTCAAACAAATAAAGGACTCTATATTGAGAGTACAGGGTGGCCCAGCGGGAAGTGTTTGAAACAAATGAAAAAATAAAAACAAATAAGAGACATGAGAAGAATTTAATGACGTTTATTGAATGGACATATTGGGCAATTTATGATAAAGAGGTTCGAAGTGCCCGCCATCTTTAACAAGGACAGCAGTTAGGCGGTTTTCGAATACAACCATACTCCATACTCCTTACAAATACCTTCCTCCTTCCTCCATACTCCTTTTGTTTGACCAATTCTTTTTGTGGGAAGCTCTTTTTAGCTTTTGTGAGAAGTTCCACAAAAATAATTGGCCAAACAAAAGGAGTATGGCAGGAGTATGGAGGAAGGTATGGGTAAGGAGTATGGAGTATGGTTGGATTCGAGAACCGCCTAACTGTTGTCCTTGTTAAAGATGGCGGGCACTTCGAACCTCTTTATCATTAATTGCCCAATATGTCCATTCAATAAACGTCATTAAATTCGTCTCGTGTCTCTTATTTGTTTTTATTTTTTCATTTGTTTCAAACACTACCCGCTGGGTCACCCGGTAGGTTAGAGTTATTGAGTGATTACAATAATGGTTCTGGTAATTTCTATATATACTGCAGTTTACTTGCCCACAACAGAATGGACACGCGAGAGGTTATTGACGTGAAGAGGAAAAGTTCACATTTTGGTAGTATTTGCTTATGGAGGTATTTTTATTGGTTGTAATTTTAGAGTTTTAAAAAATAATTTAATTAAATTTCAATTTTTTTTATGATACTAAAAATCCATAAGAATTCAATAGATTTGGTGAAAAGGTTTCTTATTTCTGAACATTAACTGACAAAATATTTAGTTACAAATCAAGAGGAACACCTGGCCCAGTTGCATTGATGGCTTATGAAGTTATTATAAATTTGAGCATTTAGAATTTGGTACCAATGCATTTTGAGCACTTCTGGGATATTCGAGACAGTTAATTTAAAAAAGATGTTTTTTGCACCCAACGCAATTTTTAGGAGCGACCAAGTACGCGTCGTCGGGACTTCGGAGCATATATAGCTCCGCTCACCGTTACTGCTTTCTCGATAGGTCGGCATTTTCCTCACCTCTTCTATCGGCCGCCTTCACCTCCTCTATCGGCCTTCCTCACCCTCTCTTCTATCGGCCGCCTCCTCACCCTCCCTCTATCGGCCTCCTCCTCACCTCCCTATCGGCATCTCCTCCAGTCTAACCTCCCTACTATCGGCCTCCTCCTCTTATCGCCACCTCCATCCTTATCGGCGCCTCCTCAACCTCCCACTATCGGCCGCCTCCTCACCCTCCCTCTATCGGCCGCCTCCTCACCTCCCCTATCGGCCGCCTCCCAACCTCCTCTATCGGCCGCCTCCTCAACCTCCCTCTATCGGCCGCCTCCTCACCCTCCCTCTATCGGCCGCCTCCACACTCCCTCTATCGGCCGCCTCCTCAACTCCTCTATCGGACTTAGCTGCACCCGGTATCGATTCTTTCTGACTGCTTCACATGGTTTTTGGCCATCCTTACTCCAGCCCCCATGTCCGCGGACTTATCTTTCTATGACAAATGTCCGGCCATAAATCCGCACGCATGTTTGGAAAACACGAATTGGTGAAATATGAAGTCGGGAAAAAGGAAAAAAAATCTTGCGGGCTGAAAAGAAGTTCACGGGACATTAGCCTCGCGGAATGGCCGACGGATATGTCATCCAAGGATAAATAGTTCGTCATATATGACGTCAAAAGGATGTCGCAAAGGAATGTGTGTGTAATGTGTCTGTCTTAATATGACGAAGTTTATAAGCGGGTCTCTGACCAAGCACTCAAAACTGAAATATATTTTACAACCAACTACAATGAAATTTTTATGTAATTATTTTGATGTATAGTTTAAACATATGTTTTTTAAATCAATCCAGTGTGAATATGCACCTAATTCAGATTTATTGATTAAAGAGTCTAATTGAAAGTTTCTAGATGAAACCATAACAAAATTCGCCGTTATATATGTGAGTGTTTGCTTTATAGTGCATAAAATATGTACTTCACTTCAACAATGCGCAATGCTATTCTAAAAGAATTTTATCAAAAAACACGTTTGCCCCTCGGTTGCGAAGTTTTTAAATCTTGAAATATAATTTTTAGTAATTTGTGGCCTACATTCAAACATGATCGTATGGATATCTGAAGATACAGGGGAAAAACCGCTTAATTTCGTAGAAAACTTTCCTCTCACGCCTCTTTGGCGATGATAGCGAGTAATCGCCTAAACTGGTGTAAGGAAACCGGTTTTCTCACTTTCTTGTGCATCTTATCTCACTGCAACCCTGAAATTCAGTTCCGCGTTTTATTCAAAAGACTGTGTTCATCATCATGTTGAGCTTTAAAAATAAAGTACGATTGATTGAAAATCACGAATTTTTCTAAAACAATCAAGAGAAATTTTAAGATTCGCAAATTAATTGAAAAGTCCTAAACTACGACTTTTCTACCTACCGAGATTCACGCTAGGCACGAATCCGACGCTTGGACCAAGCGAAGAAGAAAGAGAGAAACCTGTTTCCTGTCGCCAAAGTCCGCCAAGCAGATAGAATTACGGCACGACTCCTAATAAATCAAGCGGTTCTTCCCCTGTACTCTTCATATGTGTATGAAGAAAGATGCATATATAGTTCTAATTTTGCATACAAAATATGTCAGGTTTCGCTTTTGTTTAAAGCATCAATTTTATTAATTCTTTATTCTTTGAGCTTGAAATTAATTTAACAAACGATAAATAATATTAATTGAATTTTCGAAAGAAAATTATTGAAATGGGAAATTATGCTGTTTAGTTTTTTTCGCATAAAAATCGCGTTTTCTTTTTAGTTTTCAAAATAATTTAAAGTTAAATGATATTTGGATAAGTTTCGCTTTCCTTTTTTTGGCAATGAAAATTACATCAATACTTTTCTCCAAAAACCAATTTGAATTCTAAGTAATTAAGCAAACGATAAAGACTATTAATTCAATCTGCGAACGAAAGATTAATGAAAATAGTTAATTTTGACGCTTAAAAGTTTAAATTCGAACTAGCTAAAGGCCTTTTTGGGCGAATTTCTTTCTGAGGAGTATGAATAGTGTGTTTCCCGTTGAGCAAAAAATCACTGTACGCAGAAAAGTGACCTATCGCACAAATATGACTTTTCGAGTTGTAAATGCTATAATTTTCAAAATTTAAATATCTAGCGATTAAAGCAAAAATTAAATCAATTGGTAGAATAGTTGGAATGCAGTAAACGAATCTTTATTTTTTCTATAATGCCAATGCAATGGATAAAATAAACTTCAGACTATTTTCTGTAAAACTAGTATTTTTGCAATAGGTCACTTTTCCGCGTACAGTGCGATGCTGTGTGGAAGCGGTTTAAGTGACAGATTCTGTAATAAACCTACTTGTTTTGAATTACATTTCAACCGATATTTTTTTTAATATTTTCAATCCCTTCCCTCCCCCAAACGGAAACAAACTATAATCTACTTTAATAACAGCAGAGATTACAGGCAGTTTAATTAGTTTCAATTAATATTTTTCACAAATTAATAAAAAACAATAAAAACCTCAGTTAAAATAATTACATTTTTTAAACCAGATTTATACGAAAAAAGGTTTTAAAAATATATACCGAAATTAATACACAGCGTGGAATCAATTGGTATCAAGCAGGATATGAGATTCCAAAAATCGTCCCATCACAACATGGCGCCATGCTTGTTCCACCTTCGCAATGGTAAACCCAATTGGAGTTCAAATAATCTGCCACTCTTATAACTTTACTATGATCTCTATGGAACTTACGTCTCATGAAAGTCACGTGACTTTCTAATCGATGAAGTGCATTGAATCTTAATCCTTTACTAAGTGTATTGTAGCAACAATGCGTTTTCTACAACAATGTAAAAACTTGCATATAAATTGGAGCAACAACCGAAATCGTCATTACTCTAAAAAAACCTCACCAAAGTGACAACGAATAAAAATTTGTTAGATATTTTACTTTCGAAATTATTGATAAGGTTACGAATATGTTTGCTATTGTCAAGTTCTTCGAAAGAAATTTGTAAGTACATTTTATTACTTTCTTAATAATTTCAAAAAATTAATTTTAGGTCATTAAAGTCTATATTCTATTGTGAAAATAGTGCTATTGTTGAATGCTGAGTCGCTTAATTATTTATGGTGGTTTAAAAACTCAGTCCCGCATTGTAATTTTGAAATGCATTGAGTCGCTTACATTATTTTAACTTCGCGAACAGTTCTGATGTCTTTTATATAAATAGGGATGCAGAATTACAAAAACAGCCAAGAAACTGTTTTTTTTTCCAGCAAAACATAATTTCTCAAAAACATAGTTTCTTAATTTCAATAAATTTTAATAGATGTTTTTTAAACAATTATACCATACGACTTTGATCCGCCTTATGTGTATTAATAAAGAAGTCTCCAGTTGACTTCTGTTGGTCGGTGGCAGAATACATGGACAATAAATTAAACATCAAAATTATTTTTTCCTCTAGCATCTAATTTTAATGCGAAGTTTACACTTTGCAGCTTAATATTTTTAATAAAATGTGTTGGTATCTTATGAAATCAACTAAATTTTGCAGTGCATATTTTGCACCTTAGTCAGATGCACGTTAAAATTTTACATCAGCTTCCTAGGATCGTATGGTTTTGATCAATTTTCAGCAATTTAAAAACATATAAAATATTTAATTAATAAGTAAAATAATTTTAATTTAAAACAAATTCGTTGGAAACAAGTCTAAACTTTGGCCCAAAAGTTTAATCTTAGAGGAATTCAAGATTTATTTTGTGTCTTATCAAATCAAAACTTGAATTCTAGGTATTTTTAACGATGTCTTGACAAAAAAAATTACCAAAGAAACCGCCAGTATAAATTTCTTGCAGCTAAAATTATTTCAAATCAGATAACTTGTGCAAAAATTGAGTTAATAGTGTATTCAGTATTGTAATGTTTAATTATTATTTTAAATATTGTTTATTCTTTGATCGAGAAATCAATTAGAGTTTTATAGTATAGCATATTTTTTTTTACATAATTGTTTAAATTCAACTAAGGTGCAGCTTAAAAAACTTGGATAGATGGAAAAGGTATAGATATTTGAAATTTTTTCGCATATTTTAGACAGACTTTTTAGCTATTTTAAACAGTTTTTGCTATCTTTGCTCATGCAACTCGCATTTTGCAACTCTTCTAACACTCATAAATATATAACATTTTCTGGCTCGTATTTTTAACAAAATTAGAATGTAATTCAATTTACATTACGCAATTTACAAGGAATTTGTCGACCTGTATTTTAAAAATACACTGAGTTATTTGGGTTCAGGTCAATTAATCTTGTATGGAAAATCATGTTTTTCTATAAGGTCTTAAACATTTTCTCTTGGAAAAAAATAATGGAAATATAATTTTAAAACAAAAACGTAGCTGTAGTAAGTGAAAATAGTACTTTAGCTATTAACCCTCTCAGGAATAAGCAAATTGACCGAAATATAAAATGGTTTTCACAGAAGGAGGGTAAAAAAATTTTAGCTGAAAATTTTCTTAAATTAAAAAATATTGTATTTCTAAAGTAGGTGGAGAAAAATGGCTAGTCCGTTCTTTAACTTTTTAATTAAATAAATTATTAAAGTAATAAAATTTTTATAGATTATGTGTTTTGCTGGAAAACCTCATAGTCAAACAATTGGTTTATGCGTCTGTAATCTGTATCACTCGCAGAGGGTTAAACCTAAAAGAACGAAACGTTATTCTGTTGCTTTGAATGTTGTTCTCTTGCTATTAATATTAATGTTGATTTTTTTGCAGGTTTGCAGCGCAGGAAGGACAGGTAGGAGGAACAGAGATTCGTCTCTCGTTCCGGGAAGTGCAACTCCGGTTTTCGTCCCTGCGGTGGCTCGTTCTTCGTGGCCACTGCATTGGAGAAGGAATTTAAGGCGCGCACCGAGTCCCTCGAAGGGAGTTAAGGCAGGAGATTCGGAGGGGGTCAATGTGTACCCCGATCACTTGAACCCCTTCCTCGATGGACACAATGATGGTGAGGGATCTCCTGTCGACGACTACCCTGAGGAACTAAACCCCTTCTCTGAAGACGACGACATAACGGAGGCGGAACAGAAGCCGGTGGACTACCCCGAGGAGCTTAACCCGTTCAGCACAGGGGATGGCATAGTGTTGGTGGAGACGACTATCCTGAGCACCTCAATCCATTTGAGGAGAAATTCTCTGGATCGAGACGACTACCATGAGCATCTCAAATCCATTTGGAGAGAGCCTGCTCAGAGGCTGTTGCCTATAGGGGGAGGTTGAGGAGGAGGCCGATAGAGGGAGGGTGAGGAGACGGCCGATAGAGGGAGGATGCGGAGGCGGCCGATAGAGGGAGGGTGAGGAGGCGGCCGATAGAGGGAGGGTGAGGAGGCGGCCGATAGAGGGAGGGTGAGGAGGCGGCCGATAGAGGGAGGGTGAGGAGGCGGCCGATAGAGGGAGGGTGAGGAGGCGGCCGATAGAGGGAGGGTGAGGGAAAATGCCGACCTATAAACAGTCGGTGCAGCTAAAGTCCAACGAGTAATACCCCGCGTAGAAGCAGTGAACACTATATATGCTCCTAATTCCCGACGACGCGTACTTGGTCGCTCTTAAAAATTGCGTTGGGTGCAAAAAACATCTAAAATCTTTTTTAAATTAACTGTCTCGAATATCCCAGAAGTGCTCAAAATGCATTGGTACCAAATTCTAAATGCTCAAATTTATAATAACTTCATAAGCCATCAATGCAACTGGGCCAGGTGTTCCTCTTGATTTGTAACTAAATATTTTGTCAGTTAATGTTCAGAAATAAGAAACCTTTTCACCAAATCTATTGAATTCTTATGGATTTTTAGTATCATAAAAAAATTGAAATTTAATTAAATTATTTTTTAAAACACTAAAATTACAACCAATAAAAATACCTCCATAAGCAAATACTACCAAAATGTGAACTTTTCCTCTTCACGTCAATAACCTCTCGCGTGTCCATTCTGTTGTGGGCAAGTAAACTGCAGTATATATAGAAATTACCAGAACCATTATTGTAATCACTCAATAACTCTAACCTACCGGGTGACCCAGCGGGTAGTGTTTGAAACAAATGAAAAAATAAAAACAAATAAGAGACACGAGACGAATTTAATGACGTTTATTGAATGGACATATTGGGCAATTAATGATAAAGAGGTTCGAAGTGCCCGCCATCTTTAACAAGGACAACAGTTAGGCGGTTCTCGAATCCAACCATACTCCATACTCCTTACCCATACCTTCCTCCATACTCCTGCCATACTCCTTTTGTTTGGCAAATTATTTTTGTGGAACTTCTCACAAAAGCTAAAAAGAGCTTCCCACAAAAAGAATTGGTCAAACAAAAGGAGTATGGAGGAAGGAGGAAGGTATTTGTAAGGAGTATGGAGTATGGTTGGATTCGAGAACCGCCTAACTGCTGTCCTTGTTAAAGATGCGGGCACTTGGAACCTCTTTATCATTAATTGCCCAATATGTCCATTCAATAAACGTTATTAAATTCTTCTCATGTCTCTTATTTGTTTTTATTTTTTCATTTGTTTCAAACACTACCCGCTGGGCCAACCAGTATGCTGAAAGGGTTGTTTTTTTAGAGAAAAAATAATCCAATTCATGTTTGGGGTTATATCGGCAGTTTAACGGCCTTCGATAGCATTGTTCTCCCGATATAAATGCATAGACGCTTGGCGATAACAAGATCTTGTGTCACAGCAAGTGGAACTCAACCCTTTCTGAAATAGTATTTTCAACTATTGGAATAGCTCGCCACTCCCAGTACAATAGCGTTGGAAAGATGTTGTAATGTTATAGAAAAGTCCCTCCATGCGTAAAAATAGTTTCACACGAAAGTGTCTGCTAGTTTTGCTTATCTCACAATGCCGCATAGACAATACAGGTGTGTCAGTAAAAGATTGTCCGAGTTTCAAATTGTAATAGTATTGTGGTTGAAGTGTAATTGAAGAGCTTAGTGGAAGAACGTGCTAAGTGACAAAAAGGTGAAAACGAGAAAATGATCGAGATAGTATTTTCAACTATTGCATGGCCCGCCCACAGTACAATAGCGTTGAAAAAAGTTTGTAATGTTATATAGAAAAGTCCCACCATGCGTAAAAATAGTTTCACACGAAAGTTTCTGCTAGTTTTGCTTATCTCACAATGCCGCATAGACAATACAGGGTGTCAGTAAAAGATTGTCCGAGTTTCAAATTGTAATAGTATTGTGGTTGAAGTGTAATTGAAGAGCTTAGTGGAAGAACGTGCTAAGTGACAAAAAGGTGAAAACGAGAAAATGATCGAGATAGTATTTTCAACTATTGCATGGCCCGCCACTCCACAGTACAATAGCGTTGGAAAGATTTTGTAATGTTATAGAAAAGTCCCTCCATGCGTAAAAATAGTTTCACACGAAAGTTTCTGCTAGTTTTGCTTATCTCACAATGCCGCATAGACAATACAGGGTGTCAGTAAAAGATTGTCCGAGTTTCAAATTGTAATAGTATTGTGGTTGAAGTGTAATTGAAGAGCTTAGTGGAAGAACGTGCTAAGTGACAAAAAGGTGAAAACGAGAAAATGATCGAGATAGTATTTTCAACTATTGAATGGCCCGCCACTCCACAGTACAATAGCGTTGGAAAGATTTTGTAATGTTATAGAAGTCCCTCCATGCGTAAAAATAGCTTCACACCAAAGTTTCTGCTAGTTTTGCTTATCTCACAATGCCGCATAGACAATACAGGGTGTCAGTAAAAGATTGTCCGAGTTTCAAATTGTAATAGTATTGTGGTTGAAGTGTAATTGAAGAGCTTAGTGGAAGAACATGCTAAGTGACAAAAAGGTGAAAACGAGAAAATGATCGAGATAGTATTTTCAACTATTGAATGGCCCGCCACTCCACAGTACAATAGCGTTGGAAAGATTTTGTAATGTTATAGAAAAGTCCCTCCATGCGTAAAAATAGCTTCACACCAAAGTTTCTGCTAGTTTTGCTTATCTCACAATGCCGCATAGACAATACAGGGTGTCAGTAAAAGATTGTCCGAGTTTCAAATTGTAATAGTATTGTGGTTGAAGTGTAATTGAAGAGCTTAGTGGAAGAACGTGCTAAGTGACAAAAAGGTGAAAACGAGAAAATGATCGAGATAGTATTTTCAACTATTGAATGGCCCGCCACTCCACAGTACAATAGCGTTGGAAAGATTTTGTAATGTTATAGAAAAGTCCCTCCATGCGTAAAATTAGTTTCACACGAAAGTTTCTGCTAGTTTTGCTTATCTCACAATGCCGCATAGACAATACAGGGTGTCAGTAAAAGATTGTCCGAGTTTCAAATTGTAATAGTATTGTGGTTGAAGTGTAATTGAAGAGCTTAGTGGAAGAACGTGCTAAGTGACAAAAAGGTGAAAACGAGAAAATGATCGAGATAGTATTTTCAACTATTGAATGGCCCGCCACTCCACAGTACAATAGCGTTGGAAAGATTTTGTAATGTTATAGAAGTCCCTCCATGCGTAAAAATAGCTTCACACCAAAGTTTCTGCTAGTTTTGCTTATCTCACAATGCCGCATAGACAATACAGGGTGTCAGTAAAAGATTGTCCGAGTTTCAAATTGTAATAGTATTGTGGTTGAAGTGTAATTGAAGAGCTTAGTGGAAGAACGTGCTAAGTGACAAAAAGGTGAAAACGAGAAAATGATCGAGATAGTATTTTCAACTATTGAATGGCCCGCCACTCCACAGTACAATAGCGTTGGAAAGATTTTGTAATGTTATAGAAAAGTCCCTCCATGCGTAAAAATAGTTTCACACGAAAGTTTCTGCTAGTTTTGCTTATCTCACAATGCCGCATAGACAATACAGGGTGTCAGTAAAAGATTGTCCGAGTTTCAAATTGTAATAGTATTGTGGTTGAAGTGTAATTGAAGAGCTTAGTGGAAGAACGTGCTAAGTGACAAAAAGGTGAAAACGAGAAAATGATCGAGATAGTATTTTCAACTATTGAATGGCCCGCCACTCCACAGTACAATAGCGTTGGAAAGATTTTGTAATGTTATAGAAGTCCCTCCATGCGTAAAAATAGCTTCACACCAAAGTTTCTGCTAGTTTTGCTTATCTCACAATGCCGCATAGACAATACAGGGTGTCAGTAAAAGATTGTCCGAGTTTCAAATTGTAATAGTATTGTGGTTGAAGTGTAATTGAAGAGCTTAGTGGAAGAACGTGCTAAGTGACAAAAAGGTGAAAACGAGAAAATGATCGAGATAGTATTTTCAACTATTGCATGGCCCGCCACTCCACAGTACAATAGCGTTGGAAAGATTTTGTAATGTTATAGAAAAGTCCCTCCATGCGTAAAAATAGTTTCACACGAAAGTTTCTGCTAGTTTTGCTTATCTCACAATGCCGCATAGACAATACAGGGTGTCAGTAAAAGATTGTCCGAGTTTCAAATTGTAATAGTATTGTGGTTGAAGTGTAATTGAAGAGCTTAGTGGAAGAACGTGCTAAGTGACAAAAAGGTGAAAACGAGAAAATGATCGAGATAGTATTTTCAACTATTGAATGGCCCGCCACTCCACAGTACAATAGCGTTGGAAAGATTTTGTAATGTTATAGAAAAGTCCCTCCATGCGTAAAAATAGTTTCACACGAAAGTTTCTGCTAGTTTTGCTTATCTCACAATGCCGCATAGACAATACAGGGTGTCAGTAAAAGATTGTCCGAGTTTCAAATTGTAATAGTATTGTGGTTGAAGTGTAATTGAAGAGCTTAGTGGAAGAACGTGCTAAGTGACAAAAAAGGCGAAAACGAGAAAATGATCTTTAAAATTCTTAGTTTGCACTCAGATGTATTGAAAGCAGTACTTGTAAACCGTTAAAAATTTATTAAATTTAAAGTTTATGAAAAAGGAGAAACTTGTTATCGTTAAAGAAGTAAGTAATATGTTCATCAAAACTCTTCAATTGTAATGTGGTTGAAGGTGACGAATAAAGAATAACTCCAACAGTTTCAGATAATCATCGTTTTCAAAGTTGCATTGTCATTGCTCCATACTTGCTGCAGACAGTATGGGAAGAATTGCATTTTCGTTTGGATGTGTGCCGTATCACTAAAGGCGCACACATTGAGCACTTATAGGAAAAGCTAGGTTAGTTTTCCTTCAATATCATGTGTGATTTGTTTTATTTAGTATAAAATAAACTACTGTAATATACCATTAAAACTCGGACATTCTTTTACGGATACCCTGTATTATTAAGTCGATGGTAACCGACACATAATGGAAAGAATATCGTACATACGGTTTTATCAACGTACTTGCAATATTAAGTGAGTTAGAGCTTTTGCATTACAATAGCGATAATAAGTAAAAAAATTAAACTTGGTGTGTGTAACAAACAATACACGACTTTTAATTACAATTCAGGAAATCTACGCACATTTAAACGTAATTATATCTCCTATAAAGTAATTTCAATAAGTTTAAAACCTAAAAAATTCCGTGGCAGCTGCTCTTTGCGCATGCGGGATTTTCACGAAAACCTTATTATAACGTTCAGCAGGTAACAGAAACTCGCGTACAGAATATGAAGTTCATAGCTTTTTTAGTTTGAGCTGTAGAGTGGTGTGGCAGACGAATGTCCGAAAACCACTTTTATTTAGAATCAGCACCCTTCAAAACGTGTCAAAAAACACAAAATATCCATTTTGGATTTCGAGCCCATCGCAATACTTTCATTACCTTATAATTCCTATTAGTTAATGGGGCAGCCCAGTCGGTTAGGCATTCTCCTAGCATGCGGAAGGTCCCAGGTTCGAGTCCGGGCATCGCCCAAAATAACTACCGACCAATAAACGGCCCGTGCAGGAGGGAGTGCACGTTAAATATCCTTCAAAGTCCTAACGCTGCGTACGATGTCGCCCTTAACGGTTGCGTTGGGTGCCCACTCAGGTGTCGGCTCGTCATTTGACTGTGGTTTGAAAATACGACGCCCGTCTCCAATAGCCCTCGTGTAGCTCTGGTGCGACGATAATTCAAACTAAACTAAACCTATTAGGTAATTGAATGTGAGAATGGTAATAAGTTTTCTTACAAGCTTGTTAAACCGGTACAAAATATAGTCCGGCCGTTTCGTTGTTGTGTTCGTTCAGTTCGTGTGCAAACAAATGGATCCGAACTGCGTAGACAGCTTTGTAGCTTTCGTCACAGCTTAGCAGAAGTGTGTCGAATTTATTCAACTCCGTCTATAACTAACTCCAAACTATTTTCGTCGCCAACTGGTAGCTCCTAGTTTAGCCAACTCGTGCCTTCGGGCGAGGAGACTCACTTAAAATTGGAGTTGTGTAGAGTATAGGTGATGTTAAAGATCACAGACCCTCTGTTCTTTTTCAACTAATAAACTAACCTATAAAATGGCATACTTTTCCATGGATTTACTTTGCAATAAAGTAAATTTATATTTAATTGTTAAAAGGCTAAGTGAATCACGCATAGGTTGTAAAATTTAAATTAGTACTATAGGTTTAATGTAATAGGTTGTGGTGGTTCATAAAAGATGTAAAAAAAAAATTTAAAAATACATTTTGAAAAAAAATCCTTATTAAACTGATGAGGTCGTTCATTTGGTTTTGTTCAAAATGGTTGTTTTAAATTATATATATTTTGTCAATATACGTTATTTTGTTAGAATTACATTGTTATTGAAATAAAAAATATTGTAATTATTCTTAATTAAAACTCCGCACTCTTTCAAATCATTATTCATTTAAACATATCAGTTCATTTTAAAATTCTTGTTTATTGCATTCAGCAATCGAGTGTTTTATTAATATACTTGTTTTAGTTTAAAAATTTGAGTGGCAACGGTAAATGAATGAAGAGCTTAGTGAAAGAAGGTGCTAAGTGACATTTTTTTAAAACAAAATTGAGATTTTGGTGTCAATCAACGCGTTAGTAACTTTTTCAAAGATTACAAATTTCTCTTTTATCATTAACTTTAAGTACGTTTTTTATCGTTTGCAAGTTTCCGTCCGCAAAGTAAAAACATTAAAGCTGATTTTATCGGTTTCATCTTTTTGTCACTTAGCACGTGCTTCTACTACGCTCTTCAAATAAAAACTGTTATCTAATAAACGACAGCCATTATAGCATTATGTTTAAAAAGTTACAAAAAAAATACAGATCCCGTTAAACACTATTCTTTTAACGAACTCGGTTCCCACCATACAAGTGTTAACTTCCAGACAAGGAAGCTAATCGTTCTCGCACTTCTCGGGAATTAACGCGGTATTCTGCACTCGTTAGAAAAGGGGGTAGCTCGTGAGCAGAAGATAAAATGAGGCTAACTGCGAATAATATTGAAGCGGGAATGGTCAGAAAGTAAGTTACCTCTGGGAGACGCTATACATGGAAGTGTATATAATGGACAGATAAGTTTTTTTTATCAAAGGGCAACTGGTTTTTTCGACAAAATATTTAGATAGCATAATATCAGAAAGTTGCTTCGTAAAATGAAACATTTAATAATGTATACATGGAGTATGGAGAAGATATGGTGTTGGATTATTAGACATTGATCTATTTCATTTGCTTTGTCATTTAAGTTTAGACACACAAAATACGTTTGATTTGTAATACATTTTTTCGACACGTTAATATTATTTTAAAAATCGTTTAGTAGTAAAATGTGCTGAAGCTTAATTTGCAATAAGGAAGGTATAGGAGAAAAACTAATTGCTTGGTTTGGTGGAAAATATTTTGAGATATAGTTTTAGTCATTTGCTAGTTCGGTAAACTAACAGAAATTGTGAATTTGCATCCCTCTTCTGGTGAGGATATTTATAACTCGTTGCGGTATTCTGCGCTCTATTTGGAATTTACCTTTACTATTAATATTTTGTCATTGGACCTACAGTATCAAACCATCATTGTGCAGAAGACACATGATAAAACGCTACAAAATTTCCTTAATCTGCAAAAATTTATCTCTGATCCCCTATTTCCTTCCGTACCTGGAGTTCGCAGATCGCATGTTGCCATTTCGACTTCACAAAAAAGCCCCATTAATCAAACCCGTTCTCTCGTTGCCAAACCGGAATGCGAAGTATTTAATATTTCCGGATTCCGACAAACAGCGCCAAGAAAGTTGATGGTTCGAAAAAGGAATGATTGAATTTCCAATTCACGTTTCGTTTGGAGGAAATTTTCCAGAAGTATCGAATCAATCTTCCGCGCCATTTTTTTTATTATTATCATTATTCTTTTTATTTATTTAAAGAACATTTCCAAACCAGAACTTATTTCGTCGTGGTTTGGGAGAAATGTAACTAGTATTAGATCAGGTTTTGAAAAACGGAATATAATAGTTCAAATGAATATTAACGTAAAAAAAAACTTTAAAAGAAAAATATCAAAACCAACTAAGAATTCCAAAATTTATTGCCTCGCATGTAGTAGGTTTTCCCTTCCTCAGCTCCTTAAAAATTAAAATTATGCCTTTTTCACCGTTCAAATTATGTCATTATATTGAAACTTAAGCTTAATTAGACTTATCTGAAAACACCCTCCAAAGACGATTGCATCCTGGTGTTTTAAAAATGGAAACTTCTGTGAATTAACAATATATTTAGTTTTTAAACTAATGCATATCTTAAATATGATATATAAGCTATGGAAAATTTTAATTTTAGAGCAACCTACCTGTAACATGGTTTGAGTTATTAACTGTCATTTGACGTGACGGAATGGCAGTGACGGAATGACTAAAAGTTTCATAAACATATATTAAATTAAAAGTGTGTAAAGTAATAAATTTAATATTTTTTTTTATTATCTAGAATACCCATGAGATATTAAATATTACATTATATACATTTATTCACATGTGAAAGGTTTTTCAAACACGTATCGAGGACGATTTCCAACTAGTTGAAATGCTGGCTGAATTTGCAGAGCCAACAAATCTTTTTTGTCCACTAGGCTTCGATCTTTTTTTTCAGGAAATGTGAATACATGTCCTTTATCGTCCCTGCTTTCTTAAACCACAATTTGAAAACTTGGAATATATTTTAAACTTAATTTGTAAAAATTACAATTTTTTTTATTTTATCGAAATTGAAATTTTTAAGGAATTGCCCTTTGAACAGTGGTAAACAACGAGATTGACATCAGAGCTGGCACCCAACGTAACTTCGAGCGACATCGTGCTCCATCGGAACTTTAGACTCCAAAAATGGACATGTTTCGCACAAAGAGTTCTATAGTAGGGTAGAAACTGAACCTGGCAACATCACCATGGACCAACACGGAGACAATATAGGGTGGCATGTGGGACCCGATGGCCGAGTGGTTTGGAACAGTCCATAACGCTAGCAGTCCGCGCTCTGTAACAGGTGCGGGTTCGATTCCCACCTTTGCCCTGGGTGTACTTCCTTTCTCAGTATCAAAATTATAAATTAACTAGCACTTTTGCCACTCTATTCGGGCTCCGTAGTGAGCCATGGCTGCCGATGGCAGCTCAGTACGAGTCGTTCCTCTACCCTACTATAGAACTATTTGGTTTCACATCTTCAAATGGCAAAAGAAATGAAAATAAGGTCTCGATTGGTTAATTAATGTATTGGGAGGAGCTTTCCATGTCAAACCCCCAGTAACCAAAACCACCAATTAAATCCAGGCATGAAAGCGGGAATGATTTACGTCACGCGAAACAAGCCAATTTCACGAGCACGTCTTTCCCAGTGTTTTTGAGGACCTCGTGATTGAGTAAACTTTTTCTAGCATGCATCATTTTATATGATTGTTGAGATTCGAACCCGGGTCTTCTCGACTTAGGTCGTACTGACTATCACTCTTAAAACAAAAGAGTGAAATCCACTCCTATAGGGGAAGTGCATTTTCGGCACCGGAAAGGAGTGGAAATTAACTCAGACTGAGTTAAAACCGCTCGTTGTTTTAAGAGGGTATTTCACGTAGATGATTCTTTTAACAGTACCCCAGCTCGCAAAAAGAAGTGAAATCACTTCCTTAGGGGCTTTTCGGCACCGGAAAGGAGTGGAAATTAACTCAGACTGAGTTAAAACCGCTCGTTTGTTTTAAGAGGGTATTTCACAAAGAACCCCTAAACGATCTTTTCAAACCAGAACACAGCTCTGCGAAAAAGAATAGTGGAAAATTGTTTTCATAAACTGATTTTCTTTGATGGCTTGCCTTCTTGACTTCTCTCTGGGAAGGAAAATCAAATTTTCATTAGCATATTATCCACACGGAAACCCAAAACAGCCATTTATAAAATCTCGAAGAGTTATTTCTAAAAAGTATATTTCTGGAAAAGATTTTGATTAAGCTTATTTATGAGTTTTACTTTTTTTAGTTACTTTTTTGGTTAATATGGACCATTAATTTATGTTTTTATCCGTTGTTACGATCAAATATAAAACGCTCACGTCCCATGTTAAGAATGAAATACAGTAGAACTCTAATTGTCTGAATCATTCGGGACCAGTCTCCTTTTAGAAAATCAAGAACTCGACCATTGGAATTTTTTTCGAGAGAAATAAAGCATATTTTAATTAATTACTGTATGAATGTTGAAAATAAAAGTATATGTTTTTGAAAAATGAGTCAATATAAGTAATTCAAAGTAAGAATCCATTTCGATGGGATGACTTGTGTTTACCCTTTTAGAACAAATCAGACAGGTTAGGCCCGTTGTGCGTGTTGCGGCCTCAGTAACCCATAGTCTACCAAAAGGATCCTCAAGGTGGAGATGAGTTACCTCGGCTTATATACTATCCTCAAGGTGGAGATGAGTTACCTCGGCTTATATACTATCCTCAAGGTGGAGATGTGTTACCTCGGCTTATATACTATCCTCAAGGTGGAGATGAGTTACCTCGGCTTATATACTATCCTCAAGGTGGAGATGGTTACCTCGGCTTATATACTATCCTCAAGGTGGAGATGTGTTACCTCGGCTTATATACCATCCTCAAGGTGGAGATGAGTTACCTCGGCTTATATACTATCCTCAAGGTGGAGATGTAGTTACCTCGGCTTATATACTATCCTCAAGGTGGAGATGGTTACCTCGGCTTATATAATCTCAATATTAAGCGTTTACATCTGGAAGTGGTAGGAACGTGGCTGTAAATTAGCGCCACCTAGTTGTTGATGGCATATTGAGGTTGCGTGTGTGGTGAACCGCCACATGCGTATCAAGAAGGGTGGAGTCTATTTTTCGAGTTGTGTCCGGTGGATTTACCTACAACTAAATAACAGTAGACGAGTCTTGTAGTTTTTTTAATGTGAGCGTGTCTGGTTCATAAAGGGTTAAATGGCGTTATATTTCAATAATAAGTGTACAATGTCGCTTTCAAAGTCACATTGGCTGCTAAAAACTAAAAAGTAGCAACGAATCCCCAATTAATGTTTTTGCTTGCATTTATAATATCCTTGAAGCCTCACTCCGCATTTGAAACCAATGCCTCCGAATGTTTCTTCCTTAATTGAGCAATAAGATGGAGAAATAATTCTATAAATACACAAAGAATGTTAAGAAATTCGTTAATTTTTCTGCGTTAATTTCAAGGTAAAAAGGAACCAAGAGCCAAGAACAAAAGCTGTTATCTTTTGGAAAAATGTGTGGATACCAAATGGTAAGGCAGTATCATTTCGACAGTAAGCTCCTTGGCACCCACACCACATGATCCAGTTCTCAATTAGATTGTTTCAGGTGACGTATTCCTTCCAGCTTTCATTCCTGCATATCCTTCAATCAGTGCGTCGCTGTTTTCTCGTGACACTGATTCATTAATCGCGGCTCGAAGAAGAATTTGTTTTCATTCAACTTTTCGGTTGCCACTCCACGCCTGAAACATGCCCATAACTTGTCTACGGCGAGTTTATTTTGAATAATAAATATTTTAGTAGAGTTACAAATTTATATTTGTTATGTAAATTGTGAGCTACACTGCTCAAAAGAATTAGGGGAATGCGTGGTTCAAACCCTTTCACCCCCAATGGTTCCATTTGGAATTATTAGCTTGCGATTTTTTTCTCACTAAGTTGAGCTTGCTCTTATTTATCGTTAGATGGAAGAATTATGTCTTTTGAAAAAATTAAATAACATTTTTTTAATTAAATGAAAATATGAAAAACATAATAAAATAAAATTCACTCCCAAAAATTTTTATGAAATAAATTGACCCTAAATTCTTCACCCTTGCATTCTTAGGTGTTTAAAAACTGATTTTAACTTTTTTTAACAAATAAAGATTTGAAAAAATTATTGTTATAATTTATTCAAAAGTTATGATTCCAATTTTCCCCCTTTAAATTTTAGTTTAAAAAAATAGGATATTTCCCCTCTTTGTTACCATTTCATTCTGGATGTATAATGAAACTTTCACAAGTTTTTGAATTTTAGAATAAAAAATAAAACGTTGGAACTGAAAGAGTTAACAAAAGTACGCAAAGTGCTCCCCTAATTGTTTTGAGCAGTGTAGTTCTTTTCTGTTAAACACCTTTGAATTCGAAGATCTTCATTCGATTTAATATATTTAAAGAGTGTGGCATCGGTGAATGGCAGGTCGGAATTTAATTTGATTCTGGATACGTCAGTTCAGGTTTTTCATAAATTTGATGAAATTTTAATTAAGAGATGAATATATCTTCAATGAGGAGTGAGACATCTCATTCTTGATCTCTATCTCTTTTCTTAGTTATAGCAAAGGAATTGGGTTGTTTCACGTCGTAGATGGCAACTGCTCCTTGTTGTCATTTGTTGCCGCGAATTACTTATGCTTTGGTATTCGAAAATGAGTTTTCTAAGCATATTTTACTAATTTAATTTTTAAAATGCCAACCTCTTTCTGTGCTGTTGTTTTTCAAAACATTTGTTAAAGAAAGCTTGCATATAGAAAAAAAATTCTTTTCATCTATATCGGTCATTTTGAGAGTGAAATCGAAGCCGCCAATGAAATCGCAGTACGTAATCGCATATGAAGCATGAATAAATCGCATATGTAATCGCATATGAAGCTGGTAACAAAGTTATATTGAAATTAACCACCACATTTACGAACTCTAACCCCATATTCAGATGCGTATTATATAAAAAAAATTTCATAAATATTCATTTTAGCGAAGCAACCAATGAAATCCAGTACGGATACAAATGAAAACAGAGCTTTACATCATCTGAAACATGCCCATTAGTTGGTTTTCCACCAGGCTTTTTTTGTAATGACACGTTAAGGGACGCCAATTGGTTCCTTGGTTTATGAAGCAACACGTCTTATGTAACCCACAAGAATCTTTATTCAGTCGTTGTCGTAATGTATGTAATGTATATGAAACTTCGAACTTCGTGGGGGATAACTGAAAAAAAAAATTCAGGATAAAATTCATAATGGGCTTGTTTCACGTGGGATCTGGCAACAGCTCTGCGGTCTTGTTTTCATTTTTATCGAATTACTTTTGTTGATATTCGAAATTGAGTTTTCTAAGAATAAGTTATTTTAGTTGTTATTTTTTTAAATTACAACTTCTTGCTGTGCTGTTGGTAGTTTTAATCGTTTATCAAGGAAAACTTGCATTGAAAGAAGTTGGAATTTTAAAAAAAAAACTAAAATATTCTTAGAAAACTCAATTTGGAATACCAAAATAATTCGTGCTACCAAAGTAATTCGAGAAAAATGAAAACAAGACCGCGGAGCTGTTGCCAGATCCCGCGTTAAACAAGCCCATTCAAATAAAAAAAATTAAAAAATTTAAACCCAATTAAGCTGAGTTTAAATTTTTTTTGATTGATTTGTTTTGTTTAATTTATTAAGTTTTGTTCTATTGATTAAATTTATTTCATTTGGTTATAATAACGAATTGATTAAATTAAGATATAGTTGATCGTTTTAATTTTAGACGTTTAGTCGTTTTTAATATTAAAAATATTATAATTAAATAAGATTTAGTGAAATGGCATTTTCAATTCAAATACATATTAAAAAGCAAACATCAAACATAAATAATATCTCCCGTTATTTAGTAAAGCAAGATGTTTAACGTGAAAGGGAGAAGAGTGGGGCACCTTCATATAAATGATTACACTTCATCACACTTCACAAACAATTGAAGAGCTTAGTTTAAAAACATGCTAAGTGACATCTTTGAAAATATTGAAATTATTATGTCAATGAACATATTTTTCATCCTTAAAGGATAACAAGTTTCCCCTCTTTCAGAAACCTAAAGAACAGTAGATTTTTTATCGTTTGCAAATACTGTTTTTAACGGGTTTAAGTGCAAACTTAAAACTTTAAAGCTAATTTTCTCGTTTTCACCTTTTTGTTACTTAGCACGTTCTTCTCCTTAAGCTCTTTAATTGTTACAGAAAGTTTCACAACTATAAAAGATGACACAGACAAAAAAAAGCTACAAACGAAATCTTGGCGTGATTTGATAGTTTTTTTTAATGACGTGGAGAGTTTGCCTTTTGTAGTCAAAAGTAAATTTTAGTTTCATAACTGCAGCGGTAGCACACAACTGTTCCGGTCATTTCAATTTGATACAGAACTTTTCACTGGTAAGTAAAACTACTATTTATGAGTTGCTTTTGCTAGGTATATTAATAGATTATTTTGGGTTAGATTAATTCCTATTATACAAAAGGGGCACTTTAATATAGTATTAATACGCATGAATGATAACTTCAAAAAAAGTTATATATCATTTTTTACTTAACATTTTTCCTTACCTTTCATTCTCTCTTATATCATGCACTTTTAACAATCTGAAGGAAAACCCCAAAATATAGCCTAGAATATCTATTTATACATGTACTGACACTAATTAGAAGAATATAGCTGTGGTTTTTTTTTAACGGTGAGACGTTTTTTTAACGGTTATATTTTAATGGCGAGATATTTTTATTGCGAGGAAATTCCAGCAGAAATGATTGACTAATGATTGAAGTCCTGGCCTGGTCGAGAACTGGACTCTAATGATCCAGCGTGTCCTAATATTAGTTATTATTCTAGAAAAACAGCTTCATTATTGTTAATTTGAAAATGTAATAGAAGTTTTGCAATCAGGATGGGGAAGGTTAACTTTATTTTTACTTTTATATTTTGTAATTTCATGGTTTACGCTACATAGTTTGCTTTTAAAATAAAAATTATAATAATTATGATAAAATAAAAGCTGAAATCATCGAAAATAAATTTATCAAATTAGGTGAAAAAAAAATACATTCACCAGATAAACAAGAAAATTCCTTGAATTCTATTTAGGAGCGTTGCATAACTTTTACCTATAATTATTTAACGCTCTGAGATAATTGCGATTAAGTTAAAGATTAAATTTGTTTTCACTGTAAGAGAACATTTTCACATCATTTTAAATTCTGAAATTTAATTTCTTGAAATTATATTTCTATTGCAAAAGTTTTAAATTACCCCTCCATACTTCAAATTAAAAAATTTAGTAAAATCAAAAAATATTCATTAATTTTGAAAAATTATGTGTATTACTGGAAATCCTGATAGTCAGGTGACGGTTTATACGTCTGTATCCCTCAGAAATATAGGTAATGTAAGGTGAAGAATCGGATTTTGATCAAATCCAAAATGTTGTTAATAATGACTCGGCAAAGAGAGCAAGAGAAAAAAGCTAAAAATTGTTGAACATATACAGCCATTACATACATTTAATTTGGATATCGATCACTTTAACATTCTTAGAAATAAAATGAGTGGGATTGGTAAAAGATACCTATTTAAGTATCAAATGAGTAGCATATGCTTATAATCCAAACCTACTGCCTGTAGCCCGTGAAGAGTAATGAGAGAAGGGCTGCAGGATGCGAGCCTGGTTGCCATGACGACGAAGAATATGCATTGCTAATGCTTAATCTACGTACAATTAAATGGGTTAAGGTGCGCAGTGCAGCTCAGAAAGATATTATGCTTTTCGGCTGCAGTTGTGGATTCGCTGATATGATTGGTGGTGGCCAAACACGTGTTAGGCCATGTGGGATGATGGGGGAATCAAGAATTTGAACGCTTCAGCGTTCAAACGATTATTTTTCGGTGTTAACGGAATGCTTTTGTTTCTTAATTTTAATATTTTAATTGTCCTTTATAAAAAAAATGGAGCCCCGCTATGATACTTGAAGTAATACACTATTTTTTTAAAATAAGTTTTTCTATAATTTTATATACTATTTTAATTATATGCTTTTCAATTTATGCTCAGCTAGAAAAAGTTTTTTGTGGGGTGGGTGGGTGGGGGGGGGGGGGGTTGTCGCGTTGCCTTGGCTGCACCAATATTTTTGATCACGGGCCGCCACTGAGTTTTAATAAAATAAACTAGGTGCTTCGTTTCTTTAATTTAGAAGTAAAATACATATTTCTTATATAGTTATACTCTGTGTGATTTACAAAAAAACCAACCCTTTTTCATATGGAGACATTGGGAAAATGATATAGGTATGTAAAAGAAAATATATTTATTTTATTCTTACTCGTTCTGTGCACACAGGATAAGGTTTAAAACCCAAAGAAATTTGAGGGTGGAATAAAAGAAATTTGTCTAACGAATGGCCAGTTTTTCGACAGAAATCAACACCATTTTGAAAACAAAAAAATTTAGAAATTAATAAACAACTAACAAAAATTTTTCACTTCAAATGTGTTTTGCTTTTTAATTATCGTTTCTCACGTATCTTCCGTCTGGGTTTACTTTTATGAATACATGGTGTCAGATACATTTAAGGGGACGTACATAAATTACGTCACGCAAAATTGTGACTTTTTACCCCCCCCCCCCCCCCCATCACGGTGTGTCACGTTTGATCGAAAAGTCCTCTGATTGGTCAAGAAAGTAATAAAATTTTCAAATTTAAAGATTTAGAGATTGAAATTATTTTAAATTGATCTGCATAACATTAGGGTTCAAAAGATACACCATACATGTTTCACTTTTGGAGAGGCAACAGAAATGCGGAATAAAAATAATTTCAGTCTCAATTTTCTTATCCTCAATTGATTATAATCAATGTAATGTATTGAGCGGATCTCGCCATGTCACGTGGGTACAGAGACCAATCGAGGAGGGGGAAAATTTAGATAATTTATTTTTGTTTCCACTAAAGACAGGCAACATGCTCATGAAAAGATTTTTTTTCTACAGATAATTAAATGCTATGAAAAATCCAAACTTCAGACGATTCCCCTTAAAATTACTCAATTTTTTCACACACGTTGAGATATTCAGGCTCCTGCACTTGTCGCTGAGTGCCATTTCAGTTGCCGTGCTTGTTGAAAAGTAGACCGAGGCCTATGCCAAAAGTCTACTTTACAGATGCGAGGCACTATATGAAAGTTATAGCGAAACTCGCAATTCAGAGTTTACTAATCCGTGAGTGCCTATTATTATTATTTGAGGTAATTTCTTGTTTAAACGTGCAAAATATCCTCTTGTGCCCTTCTGAGGGTTGACCTGCCTGTCACCAATAGCCCCTCGTGTAGCCCTAGTGCATCATTTTTCAACCAAAGCAAACATAGTAGGGACGATCACCCTCATTACATAAATTAAATTCATAGCCGTGTTGATGTTGTAGCGGCCTCAGTAACCCACAGTCTACCAAAAGGATCTTCAAGGTGGAGATGAGTTACCTTGGTGATAAATCTGCGCCCTCTAGCGTGTGGGGGTACGAATTTGTAATAAAACTAGTAGTTGAAAACGGCGTTATAAAACTGGATGAAACAAAAAAAAATGCCTTTATTTTTTCACGACATTGTGTTAATTTAATTTTCTTGTTCATCCATTAACCTTGAAAAAAAGGCCATGGCTTGAAAGCTGAAAAAAAAGCAAGAGTTAAATTATTCAAGGCAATTTTTAAGAATGCGGAATGGCAACACACATTATAGCTTTGAATTCTGGTCTGGTTAAAGGCGTGACTACTGTTTTGAAAATTGAAAATGTTGTTTTGCATATTTATCTGTTATTTAACTTGCGGTAAGATAAAAAGTTTATCTTATTCTAACTTTCGTACATGAATGACTTTGCATTACTTCTGGTTTCATTGTTACTCTGCTCGTAATCTTAATTGTTGATATGGTTGTTTACGCTTGACGATAACAGCCTAGCTTTTCGTACCAATGAATAATTTAACTTTTGTTAGAGCAAAACAAATCAGAATAAAGTTTATATTTTTTATATTAAACTTTCCTGCCATTTAATTTCACGTTTATCGTCTAAGTTATTTTATTAATAAAATATTTTGTTTGTTCGTTGAAAATCGAGATAGCTGCGAATTGGTATTACTTTTGTTGGTAGATATCTGCGACACGTTGCTTTTTCTTTTAAAGTTAAACTTTTTAGCGTATTTTTTTAGAACATTGTATGTTGTCTTTTAAGAAACCCTCTAGTTTGATTCAGGGTTGGCATGGTTTTTACCACCCCTGGTAAAAACCGGTATTTACCGTCCTGGGAAAAAAAGATTAAAATAATTTTAATAAATATTTATCATCTATCTAATCACCATCTAGCAAACTATAATGGCTATATATGTGATAAAGAGAATTAAAAAGCGTGAGCTTAACAAGGGATCCCACACACAGATAGTGGCAATTGCAATGACAGCCAGAATACAAATATCAGGGTGTAAAGAAAAGGAAAACGAATGTTTACTTTTATAAAACTTTAATTAAAAAGAATTTGGTTAATTTTAATTTGACGGTACTTCTGTCGCCAAGGGATTTGGCGCTTTTGTAGGGAGCGATAAACAATTATTTTTGGTGGTGCGGCATTTTCTGGTGAAATGCGTTGTGGCGTCTTTGTTGTGGCTAGGTGGCGCTGGTTATAAGCGCGGATGTTATGCGCGTGGGATTTATTTGTTCTAAATTAGTTTTTGACCAATCGCCGGCGCTGGTAATACTTGCGTGGAATTTAGGTTGCGCAGATGTTGTGCGCACAGAATTATTTTTATTCTATTAAATTTCTTTTTGTTCTATCGTCATTACGTTTGGGGTTACGTTTGGCTTTTGAACATCCGATTATTATGGATGGTGCGTATTTAAATTATGAATTTTTTATCGGTTTGAAAATGGCTGGACAGCTAGCTGTCATTCAGTTTTGAAAGAATAAAACTAAATTTTTTTTAGTTTAATTTTTTTGTTTTGCTTCGTAAAACAAAACTGCCCGGGGCCCCAAACCAATATTTAGGCTTTCAATGGGCCCTACAATACTGCCCCATGTTGGATACTGATGTTTTTTTAGAGAAAACAAAATTGCCCGGGACCCCAAACGAGTATTTAGGCTTTGAATGGGCCCTACAATACTGCCCCATGTTTTATACTGATGTTTTTTTAGAGAAAACAAAATTGCCCGGGACCCCAACGAGTATTTAGGCTTGAATGGGCCCTACAATACTGCCCCATGTTGGATACTGATGTTTTTTTAGGGAAAAAATAATTGCCCGTACCCCCAAACGTGTGCGTACTGGATTGCCACTCATTCGTGTAGCTCTAGTGCGACAATAATTCAAACTAAACTAAACTGGATTGCCACTCGTGTAGCTCTAGTGCGACAATAATCAAACTAAACTAAACTGGATTGCCACTACTAGCCCATTGTGTAGTGTAAAGTTTGTTTTGTGTTGCCCAAAGCAAACCAAAACCCTGAGTCTGTTTTTTTTTTCAAAAGTAACTAGGGTTACTGCATCGGCGGAAAGGAATCTGGCAATGCGGAAACACGCGAGTTTCGCCAAGTTGTTGTTGTTTCTGGAGCCGCGCCAAGCAGTACCGTGAAATTAAAATTTACCAAGAATTTTCCAGATAAGGTATATTTCAGAAAGAAATGTATTTCTCAGACAGAAAGAGGTATTACCTGGTATTTAAAAATTTTCCTGGTATTTACCAGTTTTTTTTCGCTGGGATGGGAAATATTAATTTTAACAGGAAAAACCCAACCCTGGTTTGATTAGCCCTATCTAAAATATCTAATAACATTAAAACATGCAGTTATATTAATGCAAAACTTGTTTCTAAAAATGCAGCCTCAAATGTTTGGGCCCCTAGATATGAGGGGATAGAAATTTAACGTATTTAAACAAACTATATTACCATAACAAATCACACTGGTTAAAGAATAAAAAAAAGAGTGAGAAATGCAAGTTTTATGCAGTTAACATAGCTACTTGTCTGCAAAATGTGTTTGACTTAATATCTATAAAACACATTTTTCGGGAATATTGCAATTTACCTGCAAAAAAGGAAGAAAAAAAAAGCGCACAAAATTCTTTTTCTCTATGGGCATATGAAATAATCAAAATAAAACCAACTGTCCATAAAACATTTCTATGACAAAGTTAAGAATTGTACCTAACAGGGTTGCCAATGTAGTCCTTGAAAAGTGCTTGAAAAAAAACCCATTGGTTTTCAAGGTCTTGCAGGCATGAAAGTTTTCCGCCTTTCGGCGGAAATCCGCCTTTTTTAATCTCATTTTGGCTGATCCTGAGATCGATGCAAAACCGTTGAGAAATTGTTACCCATATATATGGGGGGGGGGGTCTAAGATCAAACAAGGCGAGACAAAACACTACGAGACGTCAATGTTTGGTTGACCGATCCGGCTTGTACTATAAAAATAACGGAATCTATTGCCATTATGTTTCGCCGCAAATAATCCAGCAAAAATTACGAGGCATCGAGGTCTGGTTTGGTTCACTGATCCTTGAACATAAAAATAAGACTCCTATTTTACCTCAAAAGCACAAATTACGAGGTGTTGAAGTTTGATTGGTAGGTCTGTTTGAACTAAAACTATAAAAATAAAGTCACTACTAGTGCGATTTCGCTACGAACTAGTAAATATTATGATTCGTATAAGTTTTTTTGGTTCAATGATCCGTCTTGAACCAAAACTATATTGTAAAAATAACTAGACGTAACTGCAATTATGCTAAGAATTTGAAAATATTTCAAATGCGATCATCGTAACACGTCTCTGAATAAACTCAGTTACGATCTCATTTAATTTGAGTTCGAAATATTATTTTTTCTTATAAAAACATTGGTTTCCATCGGTATACCGATATTTTTAAAAGCCGATAAACCTATTTCTCACTAAGTTAACTTCGGAGTCCGATGGCTAATTTTTTGAATAAGTGGTGCATTTTTGAAACCAGGGTTCGATTAAAGCGGTATCGCATCGCAATTTGCACTGAAACAGCGATACAAATCAGAGGCGGAACTCATTGATAAAAATAGTCCACCGATTCGCTAGAATTGTGGTGCATATTTTTAAAGCGATTGTTTACTTTTTCTTTGCGCCGTAATTAGGTGAAACTAAACTTAAATTTTAATAAACAATAAGTTCAAATAACAGATTCTTATAATGAAGATACAAATTTTAATTGAAATGTGAAGATGAATTAAGATTAGATTACACTAAGTTTTCTTTAAATCTCGGCCAGCCATTGCAATCTCCCATTAGAAGAGGAGTCCTATAAAGCTTCCGGATTTACTTATTTTGCTGCCTAGTAATTTTCACCTACCGATGGCGTCACATTGCATCAGAATGATAGACAGTTATCTGGCTCTGTTTGATCGGAAGAGTGTCTCGTTACTTTTGTAGCTCCAGTTTAGGCCAAGTCGAGCAACCAGAATATTTTCTTCTGATCAAGTGTCTGACTCAGAGTCCGTGTGTCGTAATCACAAGAACGGCTCTAATTAAAATATACTTTTTGTTTACGTTTGAACTTTTTTCTACTTTGGCCTATACTGTGGTTTCTGATTTTAGACAATTTTTAGTTTTAAAAGAAATGGAGTGTTCACTTATAGAAGCTTTATATATTCAGGCTGTTAGTGAATTTCGAGTCCTTGAATTTTTTTTTGGAAAAGTGTTTGAATTTTTTTTTTCTAACTTTGTATGAACCATGTTAATAAGAATATGTATTGAAAGACCAAAAGTTGGGGATTTCAATCCCAAAGCGGTAGTCAAGAATTTTTTTGAAAGTTTTGAATTTTTTTTATAAATAGAACCCTGCTTACAACGTAATGGGATGACCTAAACTCTTAAATGGTAATTGTGTTATGATTTTACATTTATCTAGTAAGAGTAATTCATTAGTTATCAGATTTTTTTGTTAAATATGATTTAAAATGGCATCGATATACAGTTTAAAGTAAAACTAAATTACATTATTTAAGCATTATTTTCTATGTGTGTATTTTATAGGAACTAATATAACAAAATTTCTAATTGGTTTGTACGTCGTTAAGCCGATAGTGCAAAAAAATTGAATTCAGTGTTCAGCCTTTTTGATTAGTTTGCACTTTCATGCCTGCTAGAGGTTAATGAATCGGTAAATTTACAATTATAAACCATATATTGACGGAGTTAAGACTCTTTAATTAGAAACTAGATTGCTATAAGGAAAGCAAATAGTATAATAAGAGCCGTTTATGTGAGCCAAAAAGTATTTTATGGATTTTTCTGTTTGCCTGGTAATTTTTCACTGCATCCACTGATAACGTCTCGTGGTGATTGTTAGTTCACGGCGGATTGCCGGATTTGGTTACAGCTCTGGTTGGGCCTGATAGACCAACCAATGTTGTTCGACCATTTTTGAAGAAGCTGATGTCCATGACTTTGTTGTCGCGGTATATAACGCAGGTTGTGTTTGTTTTCTGTTGTTCCATTTCTGTTGTTTTCTTTCTCTACTTATGTTGTTTTAATAAACGTTAGTTTTCTTTTAAAACAGTAGTTATGTTTTATTAGTGTTTTACGTCTGCCAACAGTTTATATAATATATATTTCAGTTGCTGGGCAACGCAGCCCCACCATCTCCTTTATTTCACAAGAAAAGGTGGTAAATATCGGCGATACTGTTCAATTGGACTGTTCGGTTCAATATGCTGAAGACTACTCAGTAAGTATCTTTTGATATACATATTGTTGATGTAGTAAATTTATTAAAATCGCAGCTTCAAGACAATTTCGTATAACTATTAAAGGTGCATATTTAGCTGGCTTGTAAATAGGAGATGATGTATCTGTATTCTGCCTTAGAATTAGAAAACCATCAAAAGACAGCAAAGAACTGATATCTGAAAAATTGAACATTTTTAGTATGCATTAACGGTACTAAGCATGAACAATTTAGAATATGTTACTTAGCACAAACATTTTAGAATATATTACTTAGCATGAAACAGTTTCAATTGTTGTTGTCAAAACTATTTTAAATTGTTAAGTAAGAAATCCTTTCCTTCATGCTTAGTAGCTTAGAAATACTTAACGTTACTTTCTGTAACCTTTTATTTTACACAATCTACATCTCTTATTTTATAGTTAAAATATAATCATAAAAATCAAATAATTATGATTCACAATTTGCTGTATTTCTTTTTACAAAAAAAGATATTTCTCCTTAAAATCAAACAAAAGCACAGTAATTTCATTGTGTAATGTATTGTATCATATTTTTTAGGTTATCTGGCTGAAAACTAACCCAGACAATCCTTCGGACCAGACGTTCATTTCTTCCGGTACAAACCAAATTGTACCAGGAGATCGGTATGGTGTCACTTTCACTGAAGCCACTGGAACTTATGCCCTCAAAGTGAGTGAGGTTTTATACCCTCTTGGCTACCAAATCTGTTCATCCTAGCATTTTTCAGACCTCAGATATCTCTGTATCAGTATGGTGGTGGTCTATGAGACTTATCACAACTTGTGTTAGAAATCGGATGAATATATTAAGAGGTCAGTCTCATAGAGCTAATGCATTACTTTTGAAATCACAACTTTTGCAAAAGAATTGCTTTGCCATGTTATCCCATTTTCACCAGGTATGGGAATCATCTTAACATCAATTAAAAATAAATTTGAAAAGAAAATAACATCCGGTTGTTTAATTATTAATTGATAGTTTTAAAATAGTGTCGTCATCTGCTGTAATTTTTTGCCATTTTAAAACTTCAAAAATACTTATTTAAATAACTAGATAACATTTTCGTTTCAAATTTGCTTCGTTTCGATGTTATGTTGATTCCCATACCTGAGGGAAAAGGGCTAAAAAGGCAAAGCAATACTTATGCGGAAGTTGTGATTCCAAAACTAATGCATTAGCTCTATGGGACTGACAATCCCTCTTAAGAGCAATCTGTGCTATTAACACACAAAAACTAGAAAGGAATGAACATTATTGGGGAGCCTTTTGAAAAGAATATTTATTGAAAAGGGCCTGGTTTTTTTTTCGCCCCTGGTAAATACCATGGTAAAAACTGGTATTAACTATCCTGGGAAAAACTTACGCATTGAAAATTAATTGATAGGTTTTATTTTAAAAATTGTTATTTTTATGTATATTTATTCACAAACACTCGGCGTGAAGTAACGCTTTTTGAGGAGAGCTGGAGATACAAAATTTTAGGAATCCCATTTGCAATCACCAGAGTCTATAGATTTTACGATCACCTGAGTATCACAATTTATATTGGCCAGTTCTTTGTAGATTTTAATGTGATTATTTTTAGCAAAATCATTGGACTTCCCCCCCCCCCCCAAACACACACACAAACGTACAATGGGACCAAGTGATGCATCAATTAATGTTTCATTTTAACTCTAAATTTTGTGTGTTTTGTTTGTATAATAAAATGCAAATTCTTGTTTCAGATTAACAAATTGCAAGAGATTGATGCTGGCCTGTATGAATGCCAAGTTATTATGGGAACTGCAAACAAGCTAAAAGCTAATGTCTGGGTCTATGTAAGGTGTAAGTCATCCTATTTTTTCAATAACTATTCTAGCAATATATATTTCAATGTTGCAAGTTTTTTAAGTCTTTTAATTACAAATGAATAAAACAAGCATTAATTTGCTCGAACTTAACTTTATTTAAATAGCAAATTTGTGATTCAATTGTTCCAGTTAAGAATTAAGCACTGTGTTAGACTAATTAAATTAAATGTGAGTTTTAAGGTTGTGCCTAAATACTCATGCTTTCTTTTTTAATGACTTCACTTCAAAAGTATTCATATATCACTATATTTTTTTTTAAAAATGGTTGAAATAACTTTTCTTTTAAAATATATGCAGTTGGACCTGGTTTTAGGTGGCTTCACTGGACTACTGCCATAAGCATGACAATATTTATAATTTTGGACATTAAATCGATGCTTTTATTGAAAAGGTTGACTTGACTGATCCAAAGAGTTCTATAGTAGGGTAGAGGAACGACTCGTACTGAGCTGCCATCGGCAGCCATGGCTCACTACGGAGCCCGAATAGAGTGGCAAAAGTGCTAGTTAAATTATAATTTTGGTACTGAGAAAGGAAGTAAACCCAGGCAAAGGCGGGAATCGAACCCGCACCTGTTACAGAGCGCGGACTACTAGCGTTATGGCCTGCGATCCAATAAACCACTTGGCCATCGGGCCCCACATGCCACCCTATATTGTCTCCGTGTTGGTCCATGGTGCTGTTGTCAGGTTCAGTCTCTACCCTACTATAGAACTCTTTGGACTGATCAACATTCTAATGACTAACCTTTTAAAATTGTTTAAACAAGTTGCTATCAAACAGAATAAATGATAATTTATAATTGCTGCCTGGCAGTATGGACAAGGTTACAATTGCTAAATTTATTTAAGTATTCTAAAAATTTATTTTAATGTTTCACTTCATATTGAAGCAAAGTTACTACTATCAAATGTAAGCAAAAGGAACATTCGAAAAGAGTAAATTATATAAGTTATTTTCATAGTACAATATAAAGTTGACTTATTAGCGGACAATTTTAATTATAAAACAGGAAGTAAACTAAGTATTTGTGTTGTAACTAAGTTTCGATTTAAAAATATCCCACAGATTTGAATCTGTTCTTATTAACAGTGGACATAATCAAACTATTTGAAATGGTTGTATTAAAGCACAAATTATAACCATTATGCAAAAACTACAGTATTTCCTGAAGGCCTGCAAGGCACAGTGGGTTAAGGTTTCGTTGTCCAGAGATCTGCCCTAACCTTAGCCTTTATATAAAAGAGTTGTGCTGGAAAAACAAAAATATCAGGCCAATGATATTGTTGTGTGGAAGTGGTGCACGTTAAATCTGTTGTGGTCCTATTAATCCAATGTATAATATTGCTATAAGGTTGTGTTGGATGCCAGGTGTCAGCTTTGTGACTTAATATGGTTTTAAATTATAATTGGCTTGGTTTTTAGGTCATGTAGTTCCTTCCAGTTTCATTCCTTGACTTCCTCCGAGCGGTGTCTGTTCCCACTGACATTCTTCACCAGTTTTGACTCGAGAATTAATAACATCACAAATAAAATTATTTTGAAAGTTATATAAAGCAAGCAAAAGCATCAAAAAATGCTGCAATCACAAACTGTTTTCTAGGCCTCGCATCACTGCTTTCATCAAGCATGCCTTCGATGATAAATGTCGTATTTCTGTATATTGCTATATTCATATTAATAGTTAATTATGGACTTAAAAACCTCTTCACCTGCTACAAAGTCTTATAGTAGGTAACAGGTAAAATAGCCCAGGGCCACAGGAAAACTTGGGCACAAGCTACGTCATCAGCTTTTCATTGTTTTTCGCTGGCATTTGAGATCTGACTGAGTCGCTGTAAGTAATTAAATATTTCTCAGAATAAAGAAATATTTTAGATTTAGATGTGTCTCAACATTCTGATTCAATTTTTTTTAAAAAAGAAGCTGAATGTTAAGATCAGACTTTGTTTAACGCATCTGGGGAGGCCATGATTGTTATAAGAAGACTTGAAAAAGTGGTATTGGAGATTAAGATAAGATGTTGTAATATGAGAACAGGGTTTTATAACTTTTTCTTTTATTTGTTTCCTAACTTAGCTAAAGTGCTTAGCTTAAATAATCTTAATTTGTTTTTATTTTAAGTCATCTTTAATTTCCTCACCATAACACATTGAACTATTACACTGAAATTCCCCATTATTTAAATTTATCTTTTCTCTCCGCACAGTACCGCCAGTGATCTCCGACAACAGCACACGTTCAGTCATAACCAGCACAGGCTCGCGTGTAGACCTCCACTGCCATGCGTCCGGCTACCCACCCCCCAGGATCTCCTGGAGGCGAGAGAGTAACGAACTTCTTCCCACCGGGGGCGCTGTGTTCATCGGGCAGAAGTTCTCCATCTATAACATCACCAAGGACGACAGGGGGACGTATTATTGCATTGCCGATAATGGGGTTGGCAGCGGGGCTAGGCGGAATATCGGAATTGAAGTCGAGTGTGAGTATTTGATGGTTCATTGAATTGAACCTAAGTTAATTTCTCTGTGGAAGAAGCAATTTTCTTAAAATTAATGTTAGTCTAAGTGTAATGGTATTATAGCAAAACAGGTTTTAACAAATGTGTCGATGACTTGGG
Source organism: Oedothorax gibbosus (assembly GCA_019343175.1). Lineage (NCBI taxonomy): Eukaryota > Metazoa > Arthropoda > Arachnida > Araneae > Linyphiidae > Oedothorax > Oedothorax gibbosus. The sequence goes on along the minus strand of CM033277.1, from coordinate 3,938,796 downwards.
TGGGGCAGCCCATTATGGCCAAGCACAGCGACCACTTGTCTATTGTACTAACCTTAAAGTTGAGGCAGATTGCTGAAACGAACCTAAGCATTTCCCTGATTTGTATGTGATCAACCTCCTTAGACATTGTTACATTGTGTAGAATATTTGAGTTGATGGTTGATGAGTGAACCCAGGTGGAAACCACTTGAAAAAACCCAAGTGGCAAAAATGACGATGAAAACTTTTATACTCCAAAATATACGTTTCATATCCTAAGTTAGTCATATCTTTATATACATTTACATTTTTGTACCTTCATTTTATGTTCAATTCTTTTAACAGAGTTTAAGCAATAATTCAATATTTTTTAAATTTAATTAAATTTCTATCGTTACAATATTCCGTGATTATTTTCATCACAAAAATACTGTTCTAGCAATACATTTATTTATTGTTCTAACAACTATAGTATTTTAAGTCAATTTAAATTCTCATTCCTGACTATTCTTAGATGCATGTTTAAATTGTGATGTTAGATAATAGCTTCCAATAAACACAATTAAGCACATCAATCTGACCAAACCAGGGCTGAAAAAAATTTACAACCCTGCATGAGCGCTTTGATTATATTCATAAGTCACTTCATACGGGAAGATTCCGATCGATGCAAAAGAGCCACACCCAAGATACTCAAATATGTGCCAGGCTACCCACCCTTGAGATCTCCTGGAGGCGAGAAAGCAGCGAGCTGTTGCCCACCAGGGGCGCTGTGTTCATCGAACAGAAGTTCTCCATCTATAATATCGTCAAGGACGACCGGGGGGGGCTACTATTGCATTGCCGATAATGGGGTTGGTAGTGGCGAAATATTTGAATCGAGTGGGAGTATTTGACAGTTCGTTTAATTGAACCCAAGTTTACTATTCTTAAGCACAATCTTTCTTTGCAGCAGAGGAATGTTAGACGAGAAAATAGTTACCATTGCAGAGTGCAATAATTGAGCACAAAAAAGGGCAAACTTCAACTTTTTTGCTGCAATTAGATTAATATTGATTATTTTTTCTTTCAATTCTGACTAAACAGGGTGTACGAATATCCGAATAGAAGTAGAGTGCGACTGTTGTTTTTTATTTGATAGTCCGTTGAATTGCACCTAAGATAATTTCTCTGTGGGATATGTGTAATTTGGTTGAAGTGTAAACCTTCCGATCGTTACACAAAGTTTTTTCTGTATTTTGTGCATCAGACTTTCTTACTATAACCATAAATTTTATAATTAATACATTTTTATTCATAATGTATACTTTTTCATTTGAAAATGTTTTTAAGATCATCTCTTAAAAAAACTAATTCTGATTTTTAAAACAAATATGCATATTAAAAATAAATTTAATTTAAATTTATGCAGTGAAAACAATGGGGTTGGCAGCGGGGCTAGACGAAATATCGGAATTGAAGTCGAGTGGGAGTAGTTTTGTTTAGGGTTTTGCCTGAGTCAAGTAATTTTCCTATACAGAGAGTTTATTGGTGCATATTCTATTAACATTATCTTGCAAAATAGTAGAAAAGAGGACCTGCTTGGAGTATTCATTACTTAAAGGAAAGGGCCAATAAAAAAAAAATTGTAAAAAATTCGTTTAAATACCACCATTCCAGTTTTAATTTAAAGGTTTTCATCTATTAGATAACATTTGATATTACTTGATTTGTATTGTCAATATGTTTTTGAATTGAAGTCAAATATGAGTATTTGATAGAAACTAACGACGTATGGGATACTTAATTTGATTGAAGTGTAATCTTGTTTTCATTGTATAAGATATATATTTTAAACCAAAAATTTTACTTTCTTAATTATTTATGTCTGTAGAAGATGATTACAAATGACTACTCCATATTAAATTTTTTTTAATTAAACCAAAACCTATGTGTGTTGCTGAAAACATGACAGGTTTATACTTCTGTATCCCTCAGAGGGTTAATTTCTCTGTTGAAGAAGTAGTTATCTCCAAAATTACTGTTGTAATAGTAGGTTAGAAAAACCGGGTTTAACCAATGTTTCTAACATTGAATATAACTCTGTAAAGGCTGATTTAAAAATAGATTGCTTGTACCTTAAGCAATTTCTGAAAGCTTTCATTTTAACCCCTTTTTTTCCTTACCCTCTGATAAACAAATTGGCTGTTAACTTACTTGATAATAATTTTGTATTGAAAATTTAATTTCCTTAAGTTTTTATTGTATTTCAGTGGCAGAAGATTATAAATAACTCCACCATTCTTCAAATTTTAGAATTCAATAAAACTATAAAATTAATAATTTTTAAAAAATGTGTTTTGCTGGAAAGCCTGTCAGGTGATGGATTTATACACCTGTATCCTTCAGAGGGTTAGAAAACAGTTGCAACCTAAACAATTGAGAGCTTATAATGTATTTCATGCCTCATTAGGTATTTTGTGTATACTAATCCATCTGCATATAAAATCATATTCATCTTCTCTTTCCTTCTTGCATTGCTGAAAACTTCAGTTGAAGGGATAATCACTAACTTTTGATTCCTAATGCAACAGGATATTATTTTAAGCTGTGTCCGATTCTAGTGCTGTCTAAAAATTAACAAAATACTTAGAAATAAAATCTAAAATATAAGTTGTTGTGTGGTTAATTCAGCTCTTATCTTATTTAAGGATATTCAAAATAAAAACCTTAAATTAATTTTGCATTAAGATAATTTTTAACATTAGCTCAAAGCTTTATATTTTGGGAAATGCTTTCAGTGTACCTTATCACACGAGAGCTCGTTCGTTCAGAGACGTCCGTACGCCATATCAAAAACTGGGTTTTGGAGCAGTTTTTGCTCGATGAGCATTTTCGAGTCGACTCGAAAAAATCCGGCTCCTTTTTGCTGTTCGAATGGCTGCTCCAATCATAACGAAGTTCAGTCGTGCCGAGCCTCCTCCTCCAATACCGCGCTTTTAAGTTTGTGATGTCACGCATGATGTAGCCGTTCTCTGGTGACGTTTTTGCTGTCCCAAAAGTTGTTCGACGAGCGACGTTCGTACCGTCTGATAAGGGCTTAGGCGAAATTTTGTGTTAATCGAGTTCAGGTTAACGAGGTTCGACTGTATTTTATAATAAAAAAGTTAGTCATAAGATTAATTGTAAACTGAAGTAGTTAAGTGAATCCTACAAATGTCCATGTATGTTTACCTCTGGAACAAAGAGCGGCGCTAAGTCAACTCAACAACTTTAACCCTAAAACAGTGTAACAAAAAAATATGTAACATTGTACTGATTTCGTCTTTTCAGTCCGTCCTTTCGTCACCATTGAGCGACCCAGATACGGCCAAGCCCTTCAATATGACCAAATCTTGGAGTGCCATGTTGAAGCTTTCCCCTCGCCCTCAATAGCTTGGTTCAAGGACGGACAACAGCTCAACGATAACCAACACTACCAGATCTCCATTTTCCCCACAGCCGACGAATTTACGGACACCACCCTGAGGATCATTACTGCTGAGAAGCGACAGTATGGGTTTTTCACGTGCAAGGCTTCCAATAAGCTGGGGTCGCATGAGAAGGTCATTGAGTTCTTCGGTGAGTGAAATTTTTGTTTTGACGTTGTGGAAATTTCTAATATAGTCTAGCTGCCACAATTTGGCATCCCAAATATTTTGATTGTGGAAGATTCCACTTTAAATTAAGGTTTTAAGCTGAAGGAGGCAGGGTTGCCAGCTCAAGGCGTTTGACAAGAAGAGGGGATTGTTGGTCGAGTTCGATTGTAAATAATGTATCGCACTAGAACTACACATCAGTTGTCGGCGATAGAGGATTGTTGTTGATTGCTGGTAGCGGTTAGCGATTATACATGTATTTCTTTGTTATCTTAACTTGATCATTAATCGATATAAGAGTGAGCCTGATGCAAGTTCGATCTACCCTTCAATTGATAATCTGTTTCTAAACCTTAAAGAAATATGCGTCCATAAAAGCAATGAATCGCCAAGCATAGTAACTCTTGCCCAAAACCTTCCTTACTTTTTTTCGAAGTGGACTGTTCCACAATCAAAATATTTGGGATGCCAAGTTGTGGCAGCCAGACTATAGCAGAGGTTTCGCTGTTTTTGTTTGGGAGTATTATGACTTGAAGCAATTTTATTTTTATTCATCTGATCTTACTGTGTGTGTTACTATTTTCTATGTAGTATATTGATGTAAAAGGAAAGTAAGCTTTTTAGTTAAACTTTTTGTTTTAATTATTAAACTATAGGTAATCTTAACCATAATGTAAATTAATAATTTTTATTGCTGTGTTTTGATCATCCATATGAGCAAAAGAAAGAAGATACAATAGAGATACAAGACAATATTCTAAAATTAGTTTTATTATAAAAATGCTTTCAAAGAATGTAATTTTAAGCTAAGAATTGTTCCCAAGTCAGAGGTTTAGTTTATCTTTAAAATTTTTCTCTCTTAGTAATGTAAAGTAACAAAGTATTTATAAATTAGGGTAAATACCCAAAATTACCTGTGTATTTGTGAATGTTTTGAAATTTCCCTATATTTTTCATGTTTTAAGTTGTATAAAGAAACATTAACATTTCACAAAACACATTTTTTCATATAGTTGGTAAAATGATAAAACCATAAATGTACAAAGGGATGGAAAACCAGAAACAGTTAAACCAATTTTTGGCTTCGGTTAAATGGGCAAAAACATTTCTTTAGCTGAACCGGTTAAAACTGAAGAACCAGTTTCAGTTAACATTTTTAACGGCTAAACCGAAGCCAAACATTCAACCAAGACCTCTAAGGTCTTGGTTGAATGTTTGTTTAAAGCTTTGTTTTATTGAATGTTCAGAGTTAGCATACATACTTCTTTAAAGCTTTTATTTGTTGAATATTTTTTGGGCTTCATTTATTTATAAGTCGTTGCACCTAAATCTTACAATGCTGCCTTTCTTTCCAGAAACCCCCAATGTGATCTGTCCTCCAGCGTGTGGCGTCGATCTCTACAGATCTGGGGCAAAATTCCATGGTCCCTGGTCCCCCTTCATCACATCAGTAGTTATGGGAATAGCCATGCTCATTTAAATGGCTTTTGAAAAGCACATCGGGAGCCAATCAGGGACGCATTTCATCCGACAATCACTTCTCATTCGCTGGTTCATTTTACAGGGTTACTGCTGGACATTTAACCTTTACTTTAAACCTTTTTTCCTTGTTTGTGTAAGATGTTAGCTCATGAAATTTTTTGTATTGAATTACTATAGTTTTAAATGGTATCCCAACTAATAATCTATTTTTAAACGGTTGGCCAATTTATTTTTAAGTGTGTTGGAAAAATCCGTATAATAATCAAGTAGTTAGTGCTTAACTAAGACCCTATTTTTTTTACCATTGAGGCCCTAAAAAATATTATTGCATACATTGTTAAATGTTTTTATTTTAAATCTTTAATTTGAGGCCCTAAAAAATATTATTGCATGTATTATTAAATGTTTTTATTTTAAATCTTTAATTTTAAGGTTTAATAATTCATAATTAAGCATTAACTAATTGTCCTATTTTTTATCTTTGAAGCATTAAAACTAAATATTTATTGCATCTATTGTTAAATGTTTTTTAAATCATTAAACTTAGAGTTAAATCATTATTATCAACCTTTGGACTGTGGTTAAGTGGTAACTTGTTTAAATGTATCATGCATGGTGAATTTTTCATGTTCATTGGTGCCTTAACACGTCCTGATGTCTTAGTTGTAGTTTTTTCTGGTATAGTCATTGGTTTATATGTGCAAGAGCCAAACGATATCTTTTTGTATTGTTTTGTTTCTGCATCATAAAAAGGTATGATTTACTGTACATTTTGTGAAGTATTGTTTCTAATAGTCTTGTGGAAGTTACTTTTCTAAGCAATGGTTTATTTTTTAATTGAGTTAATTTTTTTGCATATCTATAAGTTATTAAATCTCTTTAGCAATTTATTATTAATGTACAAGCAGGGTTTTTTTTTAAGACGCAGCAAAAATCCACTTAAAAATGCAGTTAGATTTGACATAACATTTTAACAATGTTATTTAATCATTTAAATTTGTATAGTACTCAAATAATTTAAAATGGAGTATGAAATGGTAGCTATTTTCTAAACTATTTATACTAGAGCGTAAATTTTAAAGAGCTATTACAATTGTAGATTTACCATAATTTATATTTTTAATTTAATGTTTTTTACATTTGTTACAAAATTGTTTTTTTTTATGAATTATTATTGGTATGTGTACTTAAATTTAATTTGAAAATTTTCTAATTTATTTGAATGTTTGTGATTCAATAATAATATATGCTTAAGTACTTAGATGTTTTCTTAGAAAAGATGTGATTTGTTTGTTTGTAGTTAAGCTAATCTTTATACTATTTGTAAAAAATTTCATTATTTCTGTTTTGAAACAAGTATGTATTTTTGTTTCAGTTCTTAAAAGAAAATCAAAAATAAGCAATACAACAATATCTGCAATATTTTAAGGTATTTAATTTTAAAAAAATTAAACTGCACTTGTGTGCAAGTGTAATTTTTATAAAAAATATTTATTCGAGCTTACAAAATTCGTACCCGTACTTTTTTATTTGAGATATTGATATTGTGCAATGGTCAGTTTTCTGTGGCTACATTTTATTCGTCTGATTCGAAGATGTTTTTACTTTTGTTTTACCTTGTTGAAATTTGTAATGTGTATGCGGTTTAAATTTGTTGCCATACCTTCAGAATAATTCCAGATATTACATTCTTTGTGTATCAATTTAATTGTGTTATGTAAGTGTTGCTGTAAAGTGAAGCTAGAAATACTTTTACAATTTTTAACCGTAATTTTAATTTTTCCTAAACATATGAGAGGTTTGTAGTAACGCTCAATTTCCTTTGAAAATCCGTCCATTTTCTTTGGTCTTAGCCTTTTCCGGAAATGTATTGTAAGTTTTAAATATAATTTTAGTGTAAGTGATTACGTAAACTATTAATGGATCTGATTTTTTTTAAAGAGTTTTTGGAAGTAGGGCTCAGTATTTTTTGTTCCTTTTATTTAGTGGGTATTTTCCCCTTTCTTGTGTTTTGATCTTGTACATATGGTGTTGTGTCTATTATTTAGAACCTAATGTTTGTTATTTTTCTTATTTGCGTCTACTATGCTTGTCAATGTTTGCTTTTGAACTGTTCTCTTAAATGTAAGAAGGGGCCACATAGGATGATTTCCATGAACACTTCTTCTTATGCTAAAATATTGAATGGAAGAAGCTTATTTGGAGATTCTCCAACAGTGTTGACCCTTTTACTTTTAACAATTCTACTTTTATCAAGATTTAGCAATTTAATTTCATGTACAGTATACTCCCTCTTAACTGGCTTAAATGGGACAAAGAGCAAGCCAGAGAAATTGTTTGGATATTGCACATATTAACATTGATAATAAATACATTGATATTTGCCGTGTAAATAAATACACAATTAAGGTATTGTGCCATTTTAGTCAACTTGAATACATTCAATCATTTTAAGTTGCATACCATTAAAATTTCAAAAACTTTTTTTTGTTGAAACTATGTGTTAAAGTTCCCAATTTTTTAGACTTCGCCATTTTTTTTTTATCAACATCATATGGATAGGGATCGATTACTAAGCACATAATTTTTTAGTTTTGAGGATGAAATTCGCCGTTTAAGGTAGCGATCTGATTAAACGAAATCCGGTTAAGAGGGAGTCGCTGTACTACTCAAAAGTATGTTTTGGGATCAGATTTACTGTACGGTCCCCCTTGGCGCGATTTTATCGGGATTGGCGATAAATAGTTTTTTCTGGCAACCTGTCTGACTTCGACTGAAGATTCGAATTATGACTTCACACCGAAGACGTTTTCCGGCAACCCTATCAGACCGTTGGAGTTTTCATAAGAAATATTCCCATACGATATTTTCTTTGAAATTTGAATCATGTTTTTCAAAAAATATGGACTTTTGGCGCGATTTTGGAAAGTTCGCCAAGGGGGACCGTACAGTAAATCTCTACCTATGTTTTGTAATGAAAAATCTATACAAATAACATAGTGAAATAACTGTATAAGCTACCAAATTATAACATTAACTTTATTCAAGAACTTAGACAAGGAAAACAAATCTTGTATGTTGCTAAAATAGCAATCCTTATAAAACGGGTGTCATGTTATGAAATTAACAAAGTATTGCCAGTGTCCAAAATATTTTTCACTAGTGTGTGCACTGCATCAACCTATATATTTTCGATATTTCTATAGCTTAGCAAAGTGTTATTGTCACTAAATATATAGCAAATAGGTCAAGTACATTTGTAAAACATTTACACAGCATTCCATTCCATTTAATTGCACTTATTACAATTTATATTATCTAATTATTATAAGCACAGTAAGCAATATAAAATACGGGTTCTTTGAAATGTCATTTTTTGGATTTTTCGAGATTTGCTTAGATATTTTTTCAGGGATTGAAAATGTTTTAAAAATCTTATGTTTCAAAATTATGTGCATTATATTTCATAAAAAAACTTAAGTCTCATAATAAAATAGGGACAACATTCCAAGTTGTGTTAAGTAAGTTTTTAATTTTAAAATTATTTTAATTTAAATGTTAATTTTCATTAACATTTTTTAATCCAAATGTTAACATTTTTACCAAACAGTATAATTCTAGTTATTTTTGTAATTGTTTTATTTTCATCGTCTCTGACAACTTTGTTTATAACCATAACATAAATGCTAACTATCAATTGTTTGTTTCGAAACAATTTTCAGTGTACATTAAGACTACTTTAATTCAATTATAAAATAAAGCCTTAATATTAAAATGGAGCATAATTTTGGATAATCTGCCTTGGATAATTTTTACTAACTTCTAATTGGAATGGGGTTTTTTATGACAAACCTCCTGTGCTCTTTTGTGATTGATGAATTGTTCCTATACGTCAAATTATAAATGTATCTGCACCAACACAAATCCTACATTTGCACTTGCTGCAGACTTTGACAAAATTGTAACTAACTTCTGTTTTAACAAATATGAATTTCATTAACTAAAAAATCAAATTCGAAACATTCAAATTGTGCAATCAAACTTGGTTATTGCAACCTAGATTACAATCGCAACTTGATTATAATAATGATTTGCAGACTTAAAAGTGATAAGAGTTTATAATATACCATAAGCAATTTAATATAATCAAGTTAAAAATATGGTATCTATTTTCAATTAAACCTCAAATAACATTCTTTGCAGGGGGGGCGTTTACAGTTTTGTCAAAACTGAGCAAAAATATGTGCTTTTGAATGTCCAAGTTTTGCTGCAGAATATTAATCGTAAAAAAAAAAATTATATGCATTTTCTAATGTCTAACTATTTTTTATAGTCAGACTATACTATTTTAAAACAGACATGAATTATTCTTTCAATAATGTGATGAAAATAGTGTGAAATAAAGTTGTGTGTATTTTATACTAGAATAGAGGTAATCTGCTGAAATAGCTCATTTAGCGTCCCTTGTGATTATGTTTCCATTTAAACTTTTTTTTTATTCCACTTTTAATTTCCGGCAAATATTTAACTTAGCATAGTATTTATTAAATTATATCTACATGATCAATTACCATCCAATTAATAAAGATTAATTTTTCTTTTTAAGACCTACTCGAGAATCTTTTGATCAGTTCGGAATCTAGTTGAATTATAAACCTGCACATTGGACTAAGAATATTGCTTTTTCGCATATTGTTTTCTATATCAATATTATCTTTGTAAACGTTCATTCTAATTTTAACATTCTTTATACAATTTAAAAGAGTATTTTATCTTTATTGCTTTTTTGCAGATTGTTTTCTATATCAATATTATCTTTGAAAATGTTCATTCTAATTTTAACATTCTTTATACAATTTATAAGAGTATTTTATCTTAACTTTTTATCAAAAGAAAGTGCTCAAATACGTATGAACTAGTATATCGATTGCACTTTGTAGCTTGTACTGGTGTGCCTTTTATATCGACTTTTGTATCGTGGAATATTTGTAATAAAAAAATATCGGAAACATTTGTGTTGGGTATTATTACGTTTGGAATAGGACAACTTATTTTCCAATTTAGGGATTTTTGAAAGTTTATTTTCTCTGTATGTTAAGTTCAATATTAAATAGGGATGCACCGAATATTCGGTTACTATTCGGTATTCGGCCACTTTAGCCTAATAGTGAAATCTAAAAAATTTCCAAAAGTTATCGTCTTATAAAACGTCGAAAAATTCCCAAACAGGACTTGTTTTCTTTTATACTATCAACAATTAATTACTAAATGTTATTTAATGGGACTAATTAAAACAATTATAATTTTGTATTTTAATAAATATTCATCATGGCCTTAATCTTTTTAAAAATAGGCAAATATTCTTTGTTATTTTGCATTTATGGTAAAATAATCATGTACTCTTGTTTATTATTATTTGAGCATTCCCATCTGCATAAACATAAATAATTATTAGAATATTGTCTGTGGTTAATATACATTATAACATTGTATAGGGTAAATAATTATTGAGTTATGTCTACTAAATCTTTAAAAAATCAAACGACTTTACTAGGCTTTGGCAAACTTCGATGGCTATAGTGAGGAGGATAGGGAACAAAAAGCATGAGCATAACAATTGAAGAGCTTAGTGGAAGAACGTGCTAAGTGACATTTTTGAAAAAATTGAGATTTTTGTGTCAATGAACATGTTAATCCCTCCTTAAAAGATAACAAGTGTCCCCTTTTTCATAACATTAAAGTAAAGTATATTTTTTACCGTTTGAAAATTCCATTTCTAACAGATCTAAGTGCAAACGAAAAACTTTACCGCTCATTTTCTCGTTTTCACCTTTTTGTCACTTAGCACGTTCTTCCACTAAGCTCTTCAATTGATCCCCCCACCCAGGCAGTGGCATAATTACAATCACAGCAAGAATACAAAAATTAGGATGTAAACAAAACAGAAAAACTGATGTTTACTTTTATAAAACTTTTTAATTAAGAGGGGAATGACCTAGATAAGGTATATCCAAGAAATGTATTTTCTTGTTTTTTAAGTTATTTCTCGGTATTTACCAATTCTCCTCGATATTTACCAGTTTTCCCACTGGGATGGGAAATATTAGTTTTGGATGGGAAAAACCCAACTTGATAGGGTCTAATATATACTTAGTGTCTGAAGAAGAATGTTTATAACTTTTTGCTTTTGAAGGCAGGCGTGTGAGAGACTGTATGTGCGTATCCACAATGAAATTTTTACATAGTTTTCAAAATTATAAGTTTAATTTGTTCAAGTTTTAATAATTCAGTATACAAGTTAAACGACGGAAAGCAAAATAAGATCCCTATTTTTGACAGCATAAGATATACTGTGAGATATGTTTAGTGAAACCCACCATTTTTATATGAACGATTTATTAAATTGTATATAGATTTAAATTGAAAAGATAAAGCTAGTAATCCACTCACGCTGGAGCTGGTCATTATGTGACGGTGTCTGCTAGATCCAGCTTAGAGGAGCGATTGAAAATACTGTCCGTGGAAATAAAAACAAATACATTGTGCATGCCCAGTAAAACGAGAGTAAACAAGGATATTACTGTTAACATGCTCATGTATAATTCAAATTAATACTGACATTTGATGATTTTACTATACAAATTAGTTTTTCCCAATAAATAATTATTGATGAATTCATAATAAGATTCATATGAGCATAATATTCCTTAGTTCATAATATAAACAAACATAAATAAAGTTAAGAAAGTTTAACTCTCTCTTGAAACTAACTGTGCATGCTCAAAAGTTATTTCCAGCTCCAATATCGCTTTGAAAACGATTAAAAAATCCAGCTTTGAACTCGTGTACATGCTTACTAGTGACAATGACGTCACAAAATCAAGCACTCACCCAGCTCCAGCGTGAGTGGATTACTAGCTTTAGAACAACATGGGAAAACTCTGTAATTAAATACTTTGAATTTAAGACAATACTAATATTATTCAGCTAGTTTTATTAAAATACCTAATAAAATATATATATATTTAAATTCTTTATAAAGGATATACTTCTATTTCTTTCAATACATAATTTGATATTCTTTTTTATAACAAAAAAATTAACATACTAAGATTTTGAGTACAAAATAGTTCTTGGTCTTATAGTAAAAGTATATACAGTATGTACACATAATGAAATGCATGAATCAAACATTTGAAGCTGGCATTTTGTCCAGTATTTTTTCATTCTTTAACACCATCTGAAAACAAAGGAGCATTAAAAATCATGAGGGTTTCGTCAATAAAAGCACCTTATCAAATTTTACGAAATTCTCAAACAAAACAAACTTGAAGTGTTTAATATTTAAATATAATTTCATTCCAATAGATATATTAATAATAATATATATAATATAATAATTAATTAATATTATAATAATCAATTATAATACATATAAAAACTTGTAATTTTAAAAAAAAAGTTATAATTTAAAATATGTATAATGATAAGTAATTATAAAATAATTACAATTGTTACATATTGTGAGTCAATTTAAGAGATTTTTTTTCCAGCCTTACTAATAAACTAGTACTTATGAAATCTTTAGCTTTACATCAATTCTCATAAAAATAGATTAAGTAATGATAATAATGCCTAGTCACTGTGTAAAAGCACAGACTAGCATTTCAATAAAGTTATTTCTATGCCAAAACATGATGCAATAAACTATGTTAATACTCGCATCTTAGAACCAGAACAATAATATTCTATTGCTCATGTCTGATTGGCCTGTGTGGGAAGTTTCTTCCATGGCAGGGTTTTTCTCAGTTTAATCAGACACAACTTTGTATTTAAGACACAAGGGCCCAAAATTAGACTTTTTGTATCGATTGACAAAATGGCTAAATAAGGAATTACAGCCTTATTTTCCTGCTTTAAATCAACTGCTTATAGTCCCATATTATAAAACAACAATGTCTTGCCTTTTTTTATATGTCTTTAATTTAAATTTTAAAATAGCTAGTTTCGATGTCAATCTTAAACAGGCAGTCACATATATTCTCAGAGTGTTGTACATAGTGTTTCGAATTGTCAACAAATTGGCGGACCTTTCTTCAAAAGCGTTGAAGTTTGGTGAAGTTCAGTTTGCAAAATAACAGTCATTTGGCACTAAATCTGTCACGATCAATTAGAAGCCTCGTCACGCTCTTTTTAGTGATTAATAAACTACAATAATTACATAAATGTTTAACAAAATTTTAACCCAATATTTAGATTCCCGATAACTTTTCTATAAAGGAAATCAAATTAAATGAGAATTAAAAATAGGTTGTAAATCCCCATTCTTAAGTATAGTTAAATGAATATGTATATTCATCAATTAATAACTTTCACGCTACAGTCTTCAGAAAATTTTAACCCAATATTTAGATTCCCGATAACTTTTCTATAAAAGTAATCAAATTAAATGAAAATTAAAAATAGGTTGTAAATCCCCATTCTTAAGTATAGTTAAATGAATATGTATATTACATAATTTAATTTACCTAAGTTTAAAAATTTTAACCCAATATTTAGATTCCTGGAACTTTTCTATAAAGGAAATCAAATTAAATGAAAATTAAAAATAGGTTGTAAATCCCCATTCCTAAGTATAGTTAAATGAATATGTATATTCATCAATTAATTGAACTTTCACGCTACAGTCTTCAGAAAATTTTAACCCGATATTTAGATTCCTGGTAACTTTTCTATAAAGGTAATCAAATTAAATGAAAATTAAAAATAGGTTATAAATCCCCATTCTTAAGTATAGTTAAAGGAATATTTATATTGTATATTCATTAATTAATTGAACTTTCAACCTACAGTCCTCAGAATCTTTCCTTATTGAGCTAATGACACTCAAGCTGCTTCTCAGGGTTCGTACTTTATCTATGATAGTGAAATTCAGGAGTTTTTCAGGAGTGCAGCTATGTAAATTCAGGAGGTACAGCGAAATAAATTTGAGTTTGTTATTGTATTGGCCTAGTGACTTAGACCAAGAATGAAGGAAACAAGGGGTGTAAATCTTGTGGAAAATTTGGCTTCAGTGTAAAAGCCAACCCCCTTTTTTGGGGGGAAAATCGCCTTTTTGGGGGATTTAAAAAAATTTCCTGACCTTTGTTTTAATTTCATGACTTTTTCAACCGGTAGACATCCTGATAAAGTACGAGAGAAAACCAACTGAGAAAGGAGAAAAATTATTCCTGTCGTCAATTTTTTCAGGTGAGGGGGGGGAAATATCAGGAGATGATACACAAATTTCAGGAGTTATAAGGGCCCTTAAAAAATAAAAATGAAATTCAGGAGTTTTTCAGGAGGCGTACGAACCCTGTCTTCTGTTAGATAGTGAGAAGAGATATGGACTCACTCAGTGAGGTTACCTCTTTCATCAAGAACTTTTCCTCCTCGGTTCGATTCTGCTGTGAAGACAGAAGCAGGAGTCCCTCGCCCGACAAGGGGCAGACGTAGTCCTCCGGGTCCAGTTCCTTGTTCTTTCGTTTCACAAGGGAGAAGGGGCTGCGTTTCAGGCTCTATAAAAACCGAACACTGTTTCAGTATGGAGTAATTTGTTACGCAAAAATTTCATAAACAAATTAATTAAACAGAGCTCTAATGCTCTAATAATACAGCGATGTAAATACACTGCTCAAAACAATAAGGGGAGAACTTTTGCTTACCCTTTCAGTTCCAACTTCGTATTTTTTATTATAAGAATCTAAAATTTGTGAAATTTATTCATTGTGCATCCAGAATGAAATGGTAAAAATCAGGGAAAAAATTCTTAATTTTTAACTAAAATTTAAGAAAGGAAATATTAGAATCATAACTTTTGAATAAATTATAACAATAATTTTTTTTAAATTTTATTTGTAAAAAAAAAGGTCAAATAAATTTTTAAGCATCTAAGAATGCAAGCGTGAAGAATTTAGGGTCAATTTATATCATAACATTTTTTGGGAGTGAATTATATTTTACCATGTTTTTCATATTTTCATTTAATTAAAACAAACATTTAATTCTTCAAAATACATGATTTTCCCATCTAACGATAAATAAGTTCGAGCTCAACTCAGTGAGAAAAAAAAATCGGAAGCTGATGATGCTAAATGGAATCATTAGGGGTGAAAGGGTTTAAACCATGTGTTCCCCTAAATTGTTTTGAGCAGTGTAGAAGCTAAAAAATAAAATTCAAAATATGGCAATAACAAAATCCTCCATTGTAATTTGAAAAAGTTGAAGTAACTAAAAGACTTATATTACTAGGAACTCCTTCCTTATTTCCTGCAGACTGAAAACTTTACTACTAAAAACAACTGAAAATTCAGCAAAACATGTGGATACCTGACTCTCCACAGCAATAACCCGTTCGCTCCAGAGATACACATATCTAAACCTTTGTAGAATTCATTTAGTAACTACAATTAACAATTTTTTTAATACTGAATGTTCTATTATAAATTAGAATGTGTTCAAGCTTTCAAAAATATCGATACCAAAGCAGCCAATCGATTTATTAATTCTACAAAAAAAAAAATTACATAGCAAAAGGGTCAAGCAGATTCCAGAGGTCATTCAGCGGTTAATTATAAGACATTGTGGATTTTACAAAAAGTTAGAATGAACATATTAATCACAAACAAGTAGGTTTGTTACAGAATCTGTCACTTAAGGGGGATTGTCAGTCCCATAGAGCTAATGCATTACTTTTCTAATCACAACTTCCGCAGAAGTATTGCTTTGCCATGTTAGCCCTTTTTTCCCAGGTATGAGAATCAACATAACATCGAAATGAAACAAATTTTGAAACAAAAATGTTATCTAGCTAATTATATATTTTTGAAGTTTTAAAATGCCAAAAATTACAGCAGATGGCGACACTATTTTTAAACTTTATCAATTAATAGTTAAATAACCTGATGTAATTTTCTATTCAATTTTGTTTTAAATTGATGTTATGATGGTTCCCATACCTGGGTGAAAATGGGATAACATGGCAAAACAATTCTTTTGCAAAAATTGTGATTTCAAAACTAATGCATTATCTCTATGGGACTGACAGTCCATCTTAAACCGCTTCCACACAGTATTTGTGCGCAACAAAAAACGCACTATTTATACACCTCTGAAAAAAATTCGCCAAACAGGGCCTTCAACTTATAATTTATTTCTAATTCAAACTTTTAAACGCCAAAATTAACTATTATTAATTTCTATTTACGTATAACTATATATTAATCTTCTTTCGCAAATTAATAATTATTCATTATCGTTTGCTGAATTTGTTTGAAATTCGAAAAATAATGATGCAACCTTTTTAAATAAGCATTAAATTTTGCAGTTTTTTAAAAAGTTGAAGTACTTCGAATTCTTTTGTGAAATTTTCAATGTATTCTAATTTCGATGCGCTGAATATTTCGACGTATCACACTTGTCCGTAGCATTTGTAGTTTGGGCTATGAAAGTGGGTGACGGACAGACGGACTGAACGATTATAATACCTTCCACTATTTACGTTATAAACGTAGTGTGGAAGCTAAAACTGACAGACTTGTTTGTTTCTTCATAGCACATAAATAATGTGCATATTTACTTGCAAAACATACTTTTTAATATAATTATTCAGGGAAAAAAAATATATAAAGAAGATATAAGTAGGATTTTTTCGGGAGGTGAAATTATAACATTTACAAAAACTGGAATCTTACGACCTCACCTTGACCTAGGCAGAAGGGGAGAGTGGTGCTTGTGTCCTGCAATGTCATTGGTTTGTTTCGATTTCACTCTCAAAATAACTCATAAATGAAAATAAACTTTTCTTTCGATGCAGGCTTTCTTTAATAAATGAATTGAACAACCAAACAGCACAGCAAGAAGTTGGCATTTTGAAAATTTAATAAGTAAAATATTAGAAACCTCATTTTCGAACACTGAAACACAAGTAATTCCAGACCAAACATGAAAACAAGACCGCTGGAGCTGTTGCCATTCTTGACATGAAACAAGCGATTGAGTGGCAATGGAAGATTTAAAAGAATTTAAAAATGGACTCACCTTGACCTTGGCAGAAGGGGAGAGTGGGGCTTGGGCAGCGGCCTCCCTCTTTTTCTGCATGACCTCTGGGCCGACCAGTTGTGTAAACTGAGTGGACAGATGGCGCCGCAGTAGGGTCTTGCTGGGAGGGATGTTGAGAAGGGTGGCCAGGAGATCAGCATCGAAACGAGCCTCGTACATCTGAAGAAAAGGAAAGAGATAGTTTTATATAGGTTCATGTTTAGGAGTAGGTTTAGGTTTTGACCTATCACATACAAAGTATTCAACTTTTTAACAAGAATTGAATAGGGTACTTGACTAAAAAAAATTTATTGGCTTAAAATATTCTTATGCCAAAAATATTAGACCCGTATTTTTTCTTTTTTTCAAATACCCCATAAAAAGGGGGAAAATGAATTTTAAGATTAGGACAAAAAATCACTCCCGAAAACGCTTTGTGGCTGTCACGTGGTATCTATGAAGTCACTAGTAACTATAAACAAACTTTGAAACACCATTTTGGAATCTACTTTAAGCAAATTTGAACTATCCGCTTCTGTAAAACCTCCACCCATTATCTATATAATTGTTATTTTACTAGTAAGTTCGATAAAAACCAGTTTAGTTACAAGTTAAAGTTGAATTTTAAGAAATTTATAAAAGCCTCCCCAGCATTTCTGGATTTTGGGCATTTGCGCAAACTCACAATGTAGAGGGATGGTATGTTAAAAAAAGTATTAAAAAATAACTTTATTAGATTTTGATAGAAATTGCAAATCAAAGCTGCATCAAAATGACATATTTTATTTGAATATAATTGATAAAACTTGATCTTTTATTGCAATTATCATATACAGAAATTTAGTATCTTTACTGGACTGCATACAAATATTAAAATAACCTGTGACAATTTTCTCTTACAATTTAAAATAATTCCTTCTAATGACAGACCTCTTTTACCTCCCAGATTATTACAAGTTAACTTGTAACCTTAAGCATTTTTTTTTCAATTGTAACCCTCAATCTTGTAATTTTATGTAAACCCAGGGTTCATACTCTATCTATGATAGTGAAATTCAGGAGTCTCTAATGAGTTTTTCCAGGAGTGCAGCGATGTAAATTCAGGAGGTATAGCAAAATAAATTTGAATATGTGTGTTTATTATTGTATTGGTCTAGTGACTTAGACCGAGAATGAAGGAAACAAGGGGTGTAAATGTTGTGGAAAATTTGAGGCTTCGGTGTAAAAGACAACCCCCTTTTTTATGGGAAAATCGTCTTTTTTGGCGATTTTTTTAAATTTTCGTGACCTTTGTTTTAATTTCATGACTTTTTCGACCGGTAGACATCCTAATAAAGTACGAGAGAAAACCGACTGAGAAAGGAGAAAAATGATTCATGTCGTCAATTTTTTAAG
Organism: Oedothorax gibbosus; assembly: GCA_019343175.1. Lineage (NCBI taxonomy): Eukaryota > Metazoa > Arthropoda > Arachnida > Araneae > Linyphiidae > Oedothorax > Oedothorax gibbosus. Next base: position 3,920,245 of record CM033277.1, on the reverse strand, counting down.
GAGAGGGGGGGGGAATATCAGGAGATTATACACAAATTTCAGGCGTTATAAGGGCCCTTAAAAATAAAAATGAAATTCAGGAGATTTTCAGGAGGCGTACGAACGCTGTAAACCTCTAACACTTAGGTAAATTAACTATCAATTATTTAATTCTTGTTACTTACCATGAGTCCCCCGTGCACTCCACTTCCCCGTAAATTGGGGGCATATTCAGAAAGGTCCACTGTCCGTAGCCACTCCATGACTCGATGATTGGTCCAACGTTTCACATCTCGACAACCATTCTCCTAAGAAAAGCATGAATTTTAAAAGGTATGTATTCCTTTATGTTATACAAAAATCAAATTTTCATAATATGACAAATTGTTCTGAGAAATTAACGTTTCTTAAATTCAAATGTCAACTGTCTGGAATGTGTATCCTTATCTGGCCAGCATAAATTGTTCAGGGCTATGGTTTTCATTTGCCTTATTTTTTTTAGTGTTACAATTTTAACAGAAAGATTATTTTCATAAGGCAACTTTCCTTGCCAACCGTCGTTAAAACACTAAATACTTAAAATTAAAAAATAGAATTTTTTTAAGTTTAAGTTTTTAAAAGCTATGTATGCTAATGGAAAAACTAGCAGTCAACGAGCCTGTTAAGATGTCTGTCTCTATCAGATATTAATTACAATACTGTTCAAGCGAAATGTTAGAGATTATTTAAACACTTTCCATCCATATTTTATAAGGGTTTTGGGCTGTTTTTTTGGCTGATCGAGACTTTTGCAAAACATGCATTTTCCCTAGAACTGATAGCTATTTTCTAGAAGCCATCTAGGTGGCTCTCGCAGCCAAATTGTGATGCTAACATTATAATGAATCCGAGCTTTCTGGGATGTTAAAGTATGCCGAGATTTGATTTTGCCAAGAGAGCCAAAGGATACTCAAGGGATCTTTTACATGTTACATAATCATATGACGCGAGTGCCAACGATTTTTCCATCTTCAAAATAAGCTAAGTCAGCCAGGGATCTAACATGCAATCTTAAGCCCTTATCACACGGTACGAACGTCGCTCGTCGAACAACTTTTGGGACAGCAAAAACGTCGACGAGAGAACGGCTACGTCATGCGTGACATCACAAGTGTAACAGGGTTACGAGGAGGCTCGGCCGTGACCTCACGACTGAACTTTGTTCTGATTGGAGCAGCCGTTCGAATAGCAAAAAGGAGCCAGATTTTTTTCAGGTCGACTCGAAAAAGCTCATCCAGCAAAAACTGCTCCAAAAACCGGTTTTTGATCTGCCGTACGGACATCGCTGAACGAACGAACTCTGTGTGATAAGCCTTTAAGGTATGAGGCGTGAACATGTACTTCCAGGCCCAAGCAAAACGTCACATTGTAATAACTGAAATAGTAATACCATAACCTTCAAAACATTATATTCGTATTAAAAATCTAAAATTTTGATGAAAATAGGACTCATTATGCATCCAGGGTAAATGGTGAAAAGCAGGGGGGAAAAAAAGCTTAAATTTTTTAACTAAAATTATAGGACCAATTTTGGAATCATAACTTTTGAATAAATTATATCAACAATTTTTCAAAACTTTATTTGTTAAAAATAGTTAAAATTGAATTTTTAAACATTTAAAAATTCAACCGTGTAGAATTTAGAGGGCCGATTTATTTAATAAAATTATTCTGGAGTGAATTTTATTTTTACCTAGTTTTTCGTATTTTTATTAAACTACAACAAACATCATTTGATTCTTCAAAAGACATGATTCTTCCATCTAACCATACGAAAATAAAATATATTTTTATAGAACAATGTATGCAGAATTCAATAAAAATTATTTGAAATAAGTGGGATTTTAAACTAAGTGAGAAAAAAATGCCAGCTGAAGACTCCAAATGGAATCATTGGGAGTGAAACGGTTAATAGGAGGTGACAAACCACTCACATCTTCGGGCAGAGACCTCCTCTGTAGGGCACATGGGTCGAACCCTGTCTCTCTGAGCACCTGGATACCTGTCTTTACACTGATGTGATGAAGCATGTTACTCACTTTCAGCACATGGAGATCCTCCTGCCAGAACAAAAGGAGTTTATCTTAGTTTGTACTTGACAGTTTATTTTGTTTAGTACTTGACAAAACAAGGGGTGGACAAGTCGACCCGCGCCCGCGGGCTCACACTTGGACGGGTCCAGAAGGACCAGGAGCAGTTTCTTGCAGTGCAGCTGGGTTATAATTCAAATTTACTTGATTTTATTAAAAGCTAAATTCCTCGGCGCAACATCCCGTTAGTGGGCCTAGACTTGCTGTACCCATTTCAGCTTACTTGACGAAGGGCTCTGGGGTGCTAGGCATATGTCCCGATTAGGTGGTGAACTACAGTGTTTAGTTCCCAAGTATCTTGGATCTCATTTTATCGACCCACTTAAGGGATAACAGTATGAGTTAACCTCGCCCAATCCGAGACTCGACCAGATATAGCTTTCGCTAGGTCATGAAGGTTTAGTAACAACATCAACATAAAACCCCTTACCAGTGTGAGGTGGTTGAGAACCCTTCCGTCCACCCTCCCCTCGAGAAAGTTGTCCTTGTACTGGGGCAGTCCAATGTCGTCCAACCAGCGGACAACCCAGGGGTGGTCAAGTCGACCCGCGCCCGCGGGTTCACACTTAGACGGGTCAAGAAGAGCAAGGAGCAGTTTCTTGCGGTGCAGTGGGCTGCGGATATTCAGCTCCTGAAATAAGATATATTTGTTACCGTTACAACCCATAATCAGCTAGAACTAGAGTTAACTAGTGAGAACTAGTTTTAGCCATTAGTTAAAACTAATTTTCACTAGCTAAAACCAGTTATCTCCAGCTAATACTAAATTGGACAAAATATATTGGTTAAATATAGTTTTTCTATAAAAAAACTTTGTATTAGATAAAAATAGAATTAATGGGAAAATAGCACGATTTCGGATAAGAAATTAGGATAGTAAAGTTAATTATTGCTGAAATGCAATGAAGGCGTTTTGGTTATTGCCTGGAAGACTCACCATTAAGAATGGTATAGTTTTAGCTGATTTCGGGTTTTAACAGTAACATAATATGAAAAAAACTTGTTCCTGGGGAATGCTTTGGGAAGATATTTTCTAGGTAAATGAGTATTTTGGATAAGTTGAATATGGATTGATGTCATATCGCACTGCGCACAGAAAAATCGGAGAAATATGATTTTTCAAGTTATAAATGATAAAATATTCAAACTTTTAATATCTAGCGATTAGAGCAAATCTTAAATCAATTGTTAGAATAGTTTGAACTATTCGGATCGCCATTTTTTTATATATAAAGCAACGCCCATTTAAATTCATGTTTTCTGAAACATTATTTCAAGTAATTCAAGCGTTAGCTATAAAAGGTTTTATAACACTTACTACCGTTTATAAAACAATAAGAAGTTATCTGGTTCTTTTAATACAATAGAAGAATCATAAAACACATTTTTTAAACAAAGTGAATATTACTAAGATATTTACTAGTTTCTAGAATTTGATGCGTTAAAGTAAATTTGGCTGTGTTTGGTTATTGGTTGGAAATGGTTTTAGTACAAAGAGACATATTTAATTTTGCCCCTTTAAACACCATGCACCCCTGATCGCCCCTCAAGTATTTTCGCCCCCTTGATAACACAATCGCCCCTTGGGGCGATCGCCCCAGGTTGAACGTGGAATATTGAACTACAGTTAGCGGATCCCTATTTTTCATATAATGAAAAGTCAGCAAAAATAACTTCAGACGTTTTCTGCAAACATATGATTTTGCTATTGTCATATCCACCTCTTTGCTGTTATTAAAAGGGTCAGAATACAATTGAGTCAAAGTCACTTTGTGTCATTTTCGATTTTAGCAGGAAATTGCTGAATTACGTAGAATTTCAGTGCAACAATGAAAAAAGTCCTAGCTCAAATAATATATGCTAGGCAGCAGCAAGTTCTATGGATTGATGCAATTTACATTAGTGCATTTGATAATGCTTTATTTTATAATCTAAACTTTTTGCTTTTATTTTAGGAAAAGAGAATATGTACTGATTTAGCAATTAACTTTTGTTTAAATATAATTTTTTATTTACATTTAACTACATTTGATTCTATTCAACCAGCCAGTTTTAATAAGTAGAATTTTTACTAGAATTTGAATTTTTTAATTAAACATTGTTCAAGGAAAACAAACTAACATACGTAAATTTTGCATAATAGAGTCAAAATTAGAAGGGCAACCAGAAGTACTGCATTTTGCAGAACAGTTTAGTTTGTTATTCAACTATCTAGCTATAAAATCTATGCAAATAGTGTGGTTTTTTTTAAGTTTCTTCAAATAAAAACAATGGAAAAGATATGACTTTTAAAAATTTATTAGTGATTTTATAGTAAAAAGTTAATTACAGAAAAAAATATGTTAACACTATGAATAACAGTAAAAATAACTAACTTATTATCTAAAGTTTTAGAAAAATCATTAGGTGAATACAATCAAAATCGAATTCTACATATAAATCTACAAAATTCACAATTGAGGAACGTAAGGTCAGTATGGTCTTCAGATATACAAATTTGATACACTGTAAAAAAAATTTCATTGCATGAGATTAAAATATACATTTAATTTTAGTTAATTGTTTTAAAATTATATTTCTGAAGCAGATGTTAATAAGCAACTCTTCCACAATTCAAATGATAAAAAGTAGTAATACTGTAAAATCTATAAATTAAAAATTATGTGTTGCTAGACAACCTGATAGTCAAGTGATGAGTTTGTATGTCTGTATCTCTCAGAGGGTTAATGCTTATCCTTACTTTTAATATAAAAATCAATATACCTTTTCAAAGTCATGTGTTGTCGCTTGGATCAGATCTTTGCCACCTTTCCCCCACTTCCTACAATCAGAGGTGTACATCCCTAAGCCAATGCTCGTCAACCAATCACAGAGCAGTTCACAGTTCCATTGTGAGAAAGGTTCGGTTGTTCTGAAATTAAAGTAGAAAGGACTGTAAAGTTTGGATTGAGGTGGTTGGCTATAATTAACATATTTTTACATAGAATAGAAACTAGTATAACAATTATTGTAAAAATAGCAGACGCATGAAGTAAAATACAAATTCTATTGGATATAGTATGCATATGATAGAATAGTGAGAATTTTCGGAAATTAAATAATAAGTTATAATAAAACAAGTCCTCAACAATACAGGTAGTCCTAAACAAACACAATGTGAATTAATGATTTTTGGAAGGAATATATAGTATGATAATGTGGGGTATCAAGGCAAGAAAAAAATTACATTAAGTTACTATAATTTTTTTTTTAAAAATAGTTTTCTTTTTAACAATTTTAATTTAACTTAACAAAATATAACACTTGAAAATATATTAAAATAAATCAAATACGAAAATAAAACATGTAAAATAATAGCATTGTCATTACCATAGCCTGATTAAAACTAAAATGGCCCTATCTTAAACAAATATAACCTCCAGTACCCAATTGGGCATCTTTGAAAAAGTACAAATATGTTTTGCTTTTTGTTACACAAAGTAACCAGTATCATTTAATGAAAAATTATAAGCACAAAATTTTGTCTTGAAGCATATATGAAACTTAAAGTTACTAGTTTTAGGAGAAAATGCTAAGAAATAAAACATTAAAAAAAATAGGAATTTTTCAAGAATTCCAATTTTTTAAAAGAATACTCAAAAGAGTTGTGAATAAAACGCATTATTTTAATTGCAGATTAAAACAGATTATATTTATCTGAGAGTTCTGAAAAAGAACCCTTGACTCACTTGAAGCTGTTTCTCTTGTTCTTAAGCTCTTCTGTCCATCCGAGCCTGGGGCCAGCAGTGGCTCTGATCCCACCCCTTTTCAGCTCGGCATTAGAGTTGCTTATACTGTCAGACCCAGATCTTTTTACTCTTAAAAAACAAGATAAATTTACTATTAAAGTTTTAAAATATAATAAAAAATTTTCGTCCTGAAAACCTTTATGAGATCAAAATTAATTTAAAGGAAAGACAAAACTGACTCTTTATAAATCCATTATAAGACTAGTTTCTACTTATGGCTCTGAAACCTGGACACTTACCAAATCCCAAACAAATAAGCTAAGTATTTTCAAACGAGGGAATACTCAGGAATATTTTTGGTGCAGTCAATATTGATAGTCTAGTCCAGGGGTTCCCAACCGGTGGTACGCGTACCACTGGTGGTACGCGAGAGAATTTCAGGTGGTACGCGTGAGTAATGTGAGCAACATGATGCTATTAATAGCTTCTGTAAAACGCATGAGCAGTGAGCATACGCAGATATATTACTCATTATTTTAAAGATTTCTTTTTAAAATAATGTTAATGTTTAACTTCTGGATCGGATATAAAACCAATTACCCTTTGATCTTCTGGCAAGCTCTGCTATTTTTGATGCTATTTGTTACGATTTTGGGAGCAGTGGTTCTGACTCTTCCAAGCCCTCTTTTTTGTTGGATTAATTTTTGCTTAGTCTGTCTATTCCAGATTTTTTACCCCTTAAAAAACAAGATAAATTATACTATTAAAGTTTTTATTATTTTCGTCTGAAACCTTTTAATTTTTTAAAGAAAACAAATATTATAACCATTAATAAGACAGTTTCTCTATCTTAATTCCAAAACTTGAACACTTAGAAACCCAAACATTATACGTTTAGTAAATATTTCAGTCTGAGGGTATGCAAATATTTCTCAAAAGTCAGTGGTGCAGTTGCAATATTGGGAACCCTGGTCTAGTCTATGGAGACATAGATACATTAATGAACTATATAACTTATATAAGGAAATCGACATTGTTAAGTTTTTGAAAATTCAATGAAAGAAATTTGCTGGACATATTTGCAGAATGCAGCCCTCCTCCTCAACTTAAAGAATCTTCAACTACAAGGTAATAGGAACAAGAACATGGATGTAACGACACTGGGAAATGCTTAAGGCCTAGCACGGGTGATTACTGGAAAAACCGTGCTCCCAGGCGGAGTATGTAGGGCAGAAAAGGTCACACACAAAATTAAAACAGAAAAGCAATTTAAATGAATTAGAATATTTAATTTATATTTTGTAGGGAAGAAGATACATGGGGATATTAAAATAAACAAAATAAAATCTGCAAGGATATTGAAAGTGATGGAAGCACCATCGGCGGATTTACAAGCCCGTCCACTGGATCACACGTTGTCTCAAAATGGCTGCCCGATGTACTCTGGTTTGCCCCAACTGGTCAAGACTATATGAACTATCACATTTCTAAATAAATAATAAAATCCATTCGATGCTATTTAAAGATAAAAACACATACTATTAAACACTACTAAAAACACATACTATTAAAAGACGAGAAGCAAGACGCCACGGAAACTGCCAACATTTATACTATCCGATAATGAATTATATTCATAAAATGCTGTTGGATTCTTAAGGCAAACTGAAGCTAAACTGCATGATCGTGGTTGAATGGCCAAACTGCATTAGAGCTACATTATTTTATAGAACAACCAGGCAGGTACGTCACAAGGAGCAGACGTAAATTAAGATGGACAGACTACATCACTTTCAAATTTCAAAGATAAGGAATTGGCAAACCATCGCTGAGATGAAGGCGAAATGGAAGGGAGTTCTTGAGAAGGCCCTGGCCCACTCTGGGCTGTCATGCCAAACAAAGAAGAAACAATTTTATGTTACATTTTGATACGTCACACAAAAAAATTAATCAATGCTTCATATCAAAACAAGAAACTTCCTTAATCTCTCACGCATAAAAAAAAAACAAGAGTAGCATACGAATAAATAAAAATAATTGAATCAAACTTTGTTATCTCACCCCAAAAAATAAATAGCAAGAAGTTCTGAGAGAACTAAAATAACCTACTACTTTCCTTTTAGTTTAAAACTCACAAAAATTCTTACAGTACAAAGAGACAAGTGAACAAATAAAAAGCAAAAGGTATATTTATCTGATGTTTTATTTTTCAATTAAAAAAAAGCTTTAAAAATCAAACGGTTAGAAAGGAAATTGATAAAAGGATAATAGATTGACTGGACGCTGAACAGAAAGACGTGCATATATTGTAAAGGCGGATGGACAAAAAGTATGAAATATAATTATCTGATGTCATTTTTAAACAAAATAAATAATTTTTAAATAATACAGTACTTTAGAGTAGCTATCAGAATTAAATAAGACAGCCCTGTTATTTCGATATTTATATTTCTGTCTTCAATAAATTTTAGGACTTTATTTAAGGAGGAATAAGCGCTGGACCGGGGGTCTCCAAAGTAAAGTGCTTCAGTGTTAATCCTATGGAGAAAAAAAATATTTTCTCTGCCACATTTCTCCGGCTGTATTGAATATTTTTACAAGTGGATTTTTTCATGTGATAAATGTAGCTGACTTACAGGTCCAAACCTTCCCACTTTTTGAAATTGTTTCGAATATATTTTTATTTTTCAATAAATAATTTTACACAAAATATTCGAAGCAATTTCAAAAAGAGGGAAGATAGAGACATGTAAGTTAACTAGATTTATTATTTAAAAAAAAAACATTTGTAAAAAAAATATTCAATACAGCCGGAGAAATGTGGCAGAGAAAATAGTTTTTTCCCATTGGATTAACACTGAAGCACTTGAGTTTGGAGACCCACGGACCAGCGTGCCCATTCCCCCTTAAGGAAAATTTTAGGACTTTTTCTGTTAACTCTCCTACATAGACCTTAACTCCATGGTATTATGTATATTTGTATACATAGCAAAACTATAAAAAAAAATAAAGCCTAAAACTAAGAGCCACTTACTTTCCAAATATTTTTCGGAGACCCTTGACTTTCTCTTTGGGTGGAACAGGCGAAGAGGTGCGTCTGTCATTCGGGATCCCTTTCCCAGGTGTGTACAATTCACTCTCTTCTATGCCGTCAGGGGCTGATTGGAAACAAATATGATTTAGCAAACACAATTGTATTTAATGACTATACTTACAAGGAATAGCAGTATCATATAAAGTTCTGTTTCCTCTAAATTTTACACTAAATAATGTATTCTAAAAATATCAGTGACTAAAAAAAAAGAAAAAAACAAGTCGTAATTGATAACTTAGCGAAAGAATGCGATATGTGACAATAAGGTGAAAACGTTGTTTAAAATATTTTGGTTTGCCTCTCATATCCGTTAAATAATTATTACTTATCGTTTGAAAAAATTAATTTATATTTTAAAGAATAAATATGTAATATTCCTTGCTTTTAAATAGAATGAAAACATTTCATATCAACATACAAAGAATCCGTAGTGAAATATATTTGACATCATTTCAAACTGATCGATGTTGCAAAAATAAATTTATTTTAATTTTATGTCTAATAGAATTAAAGTTTCTCGAGCGATTGTTGCAATGATGGTTTAATTCTAATAAAAATGGTTTCTTATGCTTTTTAAATGAGCATTCAATTTTACAGTTTTTTTAAATAATTGAATTACTTCGAATTCGAATTCTTCTCTGAAATTTTCAATATATTCTAATTTCGATGCGCTGAATTTTTTGACGTATCACACTTTTCCGCAGCATTTGTAGTTTGGGCTATGAAAGTGGGTGACGGACAGACAGACGGACTGAACGATTATAATACCTTCCACTTTTTACGTTATAAACGTAGTGTGGAAGCCGAAACGGCACTTGCAAACAATAAAAAATAAACTTAAAGTTTATATTTTAAGTGGAAACTTATCATTCAAGGAAAGAATAAATTTATTTGCACAAAAATCTCTAGTTTGTCAAAAAGTGTCACACATGGCAGGTTCTTTCAATAAGCTCTTCAATTGTAAATGTGCATTAAAAAAAAAACTTTCGTTGTAAATGGAACAATTTTGAAAGAATTTTAATAATAAAATTCTTTTCATTTCTAAAATGCCTTTACAGCAGGCATGAGTGTGCAGAAACATCAAAAAAGAGGAAACCTTAAATTTGTTAAACTACATGCGCATACGACAAATTAAATTATTAAATAAAGATATTAAAATTTATTATTGAACGATTGATATTTTAATTAAACAATAAAATAATAAAGGCTATTAAGTTTATACGAATTGAATAACAAACATTTTAAATAGTTTAACATTTTAATGCAGCAATTGTTTTTACATTACCAACAAGCAGAGTATTAAACAGATCTTTATCAATTATCAGTAAACCCCTATCCACTAATTATCAATTTAAAAAGAAAAATAAGTAAAATCGAAAAATTTTGAAAATTAATGATTCACAAAATACCTCAAAGATTGGTAAATCACGAATTTCAGGTAGTCTGGAAAATTCCAAATTCTCAGAAATCGTTCAATTGTTATGTTTCTGAAATCGGTAAATTGCGAATACTGTAAAAGTCGTCAAATCATGCACTTCGACCTTGAAACCAAATCATGAACTTCGACCTTGAAACCAAATCATGAACTTCGACCTTGAAAATCCATAAAATCCAAAATTATAAATCCAAAACTAAACATCAGTAAAACAAAGAATTTTCGTAAATTTGCTAATACGAACCGCTAATTCAGAAACCCGTAATCCGGACACTATAATTTCGGCGATTTCCCGTTTTTTTTTAAAACTTAAACTTGTCTAACAACAAAACCCCCAGTATAGGCCGAAACAGAAAAAATGCACACACAAAAAACGTAAACAAAACAAATCAAGCTGTTCTTGTGATAACAAGGTCACAATAATACTCACGAATACTTGATCAAAGGAAAATATTCTGGTTGGGCCGATTGGCCTGAACTGGAGCTACAAAAGTAACGAGGCGCTCTTCCGATCACGCAGAGGCAAAAAAAACTATCAATCATTAATTATGAGCCAATGCGACCTCATTGGTTTTCGTGAAAATTACTAGGCAGCAAAATCTAAATCTGATCAGGTAGCATTATTGGATTGCATTGGCCGGTAAATATTTAAAGTCACAATCTTCAATTTTAATGAAACAACACCACTTAACATAAGATTCTCTTTTATATGAGATACTTTTTAAAATGTTAAAAAATAAAAGTTTATTTTAAAAATATTTAATTTAATATAATCTTTAATAATACTAACTTGAATTTAATATTTTACAGAATTAAACTTTTTGATTGATGAAAAACCTTTAAAAATCGGCGAATCAAAATTTTAAAAAAATTAATGATTCACTAAATCTCAAAAATTGGTAAATTCCAAAATTTCAGGAAGTCAGGAAAATTGTAAATTCTCAGAAATCGTTGAATTGCGATCCTACAGAAATCGGCAAATCGCGAATGAACTTCGAAATCCACGTTTTGCGAACCATTTAAGCACGAAAAACTCTAAAATCCCGAAGATCTATCATCAGAAATTGCAATTAACGACTCCTTGAAAATCCATAAATTCCGAAATTATAAAATGTAAAATCAGTAAAATAGCGGAAATTGCGGATTTTCTGAAATTGGCTAATACAGTACAGAATGGCTAATCCAGACACCCATAATCCGGACACATTTAAACTTCGGGGATAGTCCAATTTTTTAACAAAAAGGGAAAAAAGTAACTATCTTAAATCAAAAACCCCAGAATAAGCCGAAGTAGTAGAAAAATGCCGAAAAAATTTAAGACGTAAACAAAAAAAATCAAACTGTTCTTGTGATAACAAGAGGTCACAATACTAACTAACACTTGATCAAAAGAAAATATTCTGGTTGGTCCGATTGGCCTGAACCGGAGCTACAAACGTAACGAGACGTTCTTCCGATTACGCAAAAAAACTGTCAATCACTATGAGGCAATGCGACCTCATCGGTGGATTTGATTTCGTGAAAATTACTAGGTAGCAAAATAAGTAAATCAGGAAGCATTATTGGATTGTACTGGCCGGTAACTAATATTCGAAGACATCTAATTTCTAGCCTCCCTAAGAAGCTTTAACACAGCCAATTACGCCTGTAGTGGCAGCGTTTCCGATTTTGCGTGTTTTATATTAAAAATTAAATGATGCAGATTTTATTTTAAAAATAGATCATACGCCGATTTTGGCTCGAATTTTTTTTTAAAAAGCGGAAATAATCAGAAATTTAGAAAACGCGGAAATCAGCGGAACCGCGGAAGAAACTCATGCCTGCTTTACAGTACATCATAAATTTAGAACATTTTTTAATGAAATTCAATGTTATTATTACTTAATTTAGCTGTTAGAAGCAACTTTAAGAAGAAATGTTAAAATTTTAGCCAGGCAGAAAAGGAGAAAAATAAGAAAGTAACTAGACTATGCACACAAATTAGTTTGAACAAAATCACAATCACTAAACCACCACATTCGATTGAGAGAGAAAAAAATTCTGAAAATATCTCGACACAGAAACAGGACTTGAATTAAGTCCTTAAATATTTGGATTGTAGAAATTACTGTTAAACTAATCGTTAAAAAATGTATGCAGAATTCATAGAAATAGTTAGACATTTTCAGGAGTTATTTTAAGAATGCAGTATCACAAATTTATAAGATAATAAATACAAAAATAATTACTGTATATCCTTAGAATAAAATATTTAATCAAGCTAATATAAATAAATCGAATAAAACACCTCATTTTTAAATCATGCTAGAAATATACTGCATTATAATTCAACAATCAGTTATTCTAATGATTGATAATTTAAGACATTCGTAATTTAGAGCAACAAATTTTGCTTCCATGAAAGATCAGAAAACCTTTATTTTAAATAATTTGCCAACATCACCAATTAAAAAATTAAGGAAGTTAAAGGCAGGCAAAATCTCTAAACTTTAAGGATTGACAATTTGCTAAACCAAAATCAATGTTTTTAAAATATTGGATCGTACAAATCCACAGGAAACTTTTTTAATCAGTAGATAATTATTCACTAGACAAAAAAATTATCAGCATTTTTAAGGAGTTATAAGGCAGGGGTTCCCATCCTTTTTGCAACTGCGCACCACTTGACTTTTTGAGAAATTTTGGCGCATCACCAGACCTAAATATTTTAATAAATGTATTCTCTTCTAAAAGTGTTTAAAGGATTTTTAAATTAAATCCCTGATAAAACTTCACATTTAATGGTTATATATTTATTTATAACATGCTTATAATAAAGGACAAATAAAACAATTAAAATGGTATTAATTTACAGTTTTATTTATTACCCATAGGTCTAAAAACATACAAATAAAAAAATAACACAAACTCAGCAAAAAATTAATCATCATACAAAATATATTCTTTTATAGTCTTTAGTGTGAAACTTGTTGTAAGTGTTCAGAAAATCCACTCTCACACAAAAAACTCGTAACAAATAGCATCAAAAACAGCAGAGCTTGCCAGAAGATCAAAGGGTACTTGGTTTTATATCCGACCCAGAAGTTAAAGATTTCTTTTTAAAATAATTTTAATGTTTAAAATAATGAGTAATATGTCTGCGTGCTCACTGCTCATGCGTATTACAGAAGCTATTAATAGCATCATGTTGCTCACACCACTCATGCGTACCACCTGAAATTCTCTCGCGTACCACCGGTTGGGAACCCCTGTTATAAGGGATCTCAGAAGAATGGGAGTTTTTCGGGATTTTCAGCAGAAGTATGAACTCTGTATTTGGAATTTTTTGTTTCCAAAATAAAATCAAGAAAACTTCTTGTTATTTTAAGTCATATATAAGATTTCTCTCTTAAATCTATCCTATTGTGTCTAAACCATTTGATAAAACCTAATGCAATACACAGGGAGGAGAGTCGCAAAAAAAATGAAGAGTAACTTTTGAAAGAGTAACTTTGAGCTGTAAAACTTAAGAGGGACTGTCAGTCCCATAGAGCTAATGCATTAGTTTTGAAATCACAACTTTTGCAAAAAGAATTGTTTTGCCATGTTATCCCATTTTCACCAGGTATGGGAATCATCTTAACATATTAATAACAAATTGAATAGAAAATAACATCCGGTTATTTAATTATTAATTGCTAAAGTTTTAAAATAGTGTCCCCACCTGCTGTATATTTTTGGCATTTCAAAACTTCAAAAATATATCATTAAATAACTTAGATAACATTTTCGTTTCAAATTTGTTTCATTTCGATGATATGATGATTTCTATACCTGGAGAAAAAGGACTAACATGGCAAAGCAATACTTCTGCGGAAGTTGTGATTCCAAAACTAATGCATTAGCTCTATGGGACTGACAATCCCTCTTAAATATAATTGGACAAAAGAGTGAGTTGAACAAGCAAGGAAGATTACGGAGAAAGAGAAAAAGATAGACATAGAAATATAGACAGAGAAAGAGATAGACATGCACCCTTCACCTAGTTGAGGGGCCGAGGAAGACCTCTTTCCCAGCTTCAAGCGAAAAAACCCTCGCCCGAAAGAGGAACCAGAGGGAGTCCCAGGTTTGCTACGGGCAGAGGGACGCACTTCGTTCCTCCGCAGGTCGTGGGTAGAATGGGAACCTGCAACAAGGTTTGGTTTAGTTGGATTAGCGATTATCAAGTTGCCGACGGGCATTGTAATTTAACACCACATTCAAGAGATGAGACGACTCCCGAAGTAAGCATCAAATACAACTTTTAGGAGCGACATTGTGTGCAGCATCAGGACTTTGGAACATATTTAACGTGCTCTTTCTTTACACGGGGTATTATTCATCTGACGTTTTGGCTGCACAGGTTGTTCATTGGTTGGAAGTTATTTAGGCAATGTTCGGGTCTGAATTTTTCGAATACAAAGCAAGCACTACTGCCTGCCACCCAAGGGATATTGTTGACAGTTCCGGTTATCAGTCAGCAAAGTTAGTGATCAGACCAACACCCGAGAAGACACCCAACAGAGAGCTGACAACCTGTCTGATTTTTTTTTTTTAAATAAGGAGGTCTTGGGCTCAGTAGATTTCTTCTTTCTTTTTTTCATTAAAACATCTAATTTTGCTCATATAACAACAGGGCAAAGGTTCATATTTAAGCAGATGCTTAAAAGTTAAGATTATCTTTTATTCAAAACAAAAGCGATTAAATACATAACAATAAAACTTTTTTAAAAAAACACTTTGCAGCATATGTGACAGATTGGGTCACTTTTAAAATTAATTTTATCACACTCTGAACCACTAGCTATCACAAAGTAATGTTTTGAATAATAACAATTTTTCTTTTATGAAATTTTCAAAATCCGGAACCCTATAAAAGGAGACACACAGTAAAACGAAATGTTGGGAGAATGGCTGAAAATCCCTAATTAATTGGAAATTCACAATTAAATCAGGAGAGTTTACAACTGTGAGATACAGGCATACTTTCCCTAAAAATCAGGAAAATGGTTTTAAAAAATCTGTTATTGCCAGGTTAAATCCAAAGAGTTAAAATGTGTGTATTTATAATTTTTTAGTATGGGATTGTTTCACAGAGGATCTGGCAATAGCTCTGCGGTTTTGTTTTCATGTCTCTCGAATTACTTTTGTTGATATTTGTTACGTTGCAACCCAGTTTCCCAGCAAGAATTAGAAAAACTATATGAGGTAGAGACATTTATTAAGTTAAAACATTTTAAAATGTAAACATTTATTAAAGTAAAAAGACATTTGTTAAAAAGGTTCCTTTGGAAAACACATTAAGTAGACAGTTCTTCTTTCACTAAGGACAGGCAGCAGATGAACAGTAAAACACCGATGAATATTAAAACAAGTCAAAACTTTTTTTAAAACAACACCCTAAACCCAACATTTCTTCATGAACCAGAGAGCAATTCCAGTCGCAAAAACTAGTCAGTTTTCAACACTATCAGAATCTACCAGGCAAAAAAAAAAACGATAGCATAGTCAGTTTCAACTAGTCAGAGTCACCAGGCAAAAACTAGTCAGTTTCTCCAGACACATGGAACTCTAGTCAACACCCCTGTTTTCAAAATCGTTGTGTGGTTTGTGCGAAGTTGTAGTTAGTGTGACTGTAGTTAGTGTGACTGTAGTTTATTCACCACTCTTGGTAGGTGCTCCGCATGTGAATCAGCACTCCACTACACCTAATGTCACCAAGTTCATTAGTAGTACAGTTCAAGGCAGTTCAAGTACAGTTCAGGATATTATTTTATACATAACATATTCAAAATTGAGTTTTCTAAGAATAAGTTATTTTAGTTGCTATTTTTTAAAATTACAACTTCTTGCTGTTGTTTTAATCATTTATCAAGGAAAACTTGCTTTGAAAGAAGTTGGAATTTAAAAAAATTAACAACTAAAGTATTCTCTTCGAAAACTCACTCCCGAATACCAAAACAACAGTAATTCAAGAGACATGAAAACCAAAACCCCAGAGCTAATTGCCAGATCCTCCGTGAAACATCGCCATTATAAGACATTTTAATAATACCCATAATTTTCCCAAAAATGCAAGATCTGTATGAAACAAACCAAGTTACCTATTGTGAGAGTGTGGGACGTTGGTTTAGGGGTGGGTGGAGAGGTGTCGTACTGCTTGAGAATGTCCGTCTGGTGGGGGCGGGGCAGTGTGCTGTAGTGGCGCTTCGAAGGTGGAGTCTGAAAAAGCAGAAGCCCAGATTATTTTATTTACTTTGAAAAACACACACAACAGGTTACAACCCAATTATAGTGGTGGGAAAAAGGACAGACATTCAATTACATAAAATCCCGTAGACATTCTTTTTTAAAATCATTAAAAGTTGAAAATAAGTCAAGTTCATTACTAAAAAGATTAAAATTACAATAAAATCTATAAAGTGGATGATTACTTAAAAAATTATTTTTACAGAGTGGTACAACAAATAAATCATTATTACGCAAGACAAAAAGAGTATTATTATTAAAAGTAGCATGCTTGCATTTGAATAATTTTTTGAAACAAATCCTAAAAGTTTCGTGTATCACCTTTATTCAGATTCTTCTACCAGATATTTCCTTTTCTCAAGAGTAGTTTTAACTCTCTGAGAGGTAAGAAAATTGGCTGAAATGTAAACTTGTTTAATGGGATGAGATTAAAATTCAAAGTTTTAACTAAACATTTAATTTGTTTGACTTCTTTTAAAATAATATTTCCGTAGCATATGATTGTTAATGACTTATCCATAGTTGGCAGGAAAACTGCGGTAATGACAACTATAAATTGGACCACTTTGCTCTGAAATAATCAGTTTTTCAGTTTACTTTGTAATAGGCTAAAGTTATTGAGTGCTAGCAACAATGGTCCAAGTCACTAGTCTACTGCAGTTTATCTGTCCACGTAGACCCAGACTGTCTTTGTTCTGAGGTCAGCAGGACAACTGGGCTCTCATGCCATCTTATCTGAGGTTAGGTTAGGTTAAAATTAATAGCCTCTATTCAGCGGCTAATGAAATAGCAGCGCGTAGTTGGAAGAATAAGTAGCCTAATAGTGATAATGAGAGTAGCAATGATCACAATAAACAGTGACTAAAATCGGAACTTAATAAAATCTCTAAGTACATATTGTAGACAAAATAAATAATACAGTCTT
The DNA here is from genome assembly GCA_019343175.1 of Oedothorax gibbosus. NCBI lineage: Eukaryota > Metazoa > Arthropoda > Arachnida > Araneae > Linyphiidae > Oedothorax > Oedothorax gibbosus. The sequence continues at coordinate 3,902,688 of CM033277.1, read as the reverse complement.
ACTTGAGAAAGGAATAATAAACGTAGTGATTGAACAATAGAAACTATACTTCATTTTAAAATTAATAAAACTAATAAAGTTCCATGTGAACTTAAAACGCCGCGGCGAAGAGAGCAAGCAAACAAGAAACTAGAAGACGCCACCATGCGACGAACTCGTAACAACACGTGGTCACGTGTCGTGCCTTCACCGATAACAGTCTTACTTTGGAGAAGGAATAATCAAACGTATGTGATTGAACAAGTAGAAACTTAGTTACTTCATTTTAAAATTAAATAAAAACTAATAAAGTTCCATGTGAACTTAAAACGCCGCGGGCGAAGAGAGCAAGAGAACTAGAAGACGCCCACCACGCGACGAACTCGTAAACAACAACGTGGTCACGTGGTCGGTGCCTTCACCGGGACTGCTCGTGACGTCACGGCGTAAGTACCGAACCTACCATCGTGACGTCAGAAAAGTAAACAACCGTCATTGCGGCACAAATTGCGTGATCTAATCCTAACAAAAATTATTGTCACACTGGAGTTACATGACAAGTACATACAAATGACAATGTTACTTGACAAATGACATAATGATAAAAAGGTGGCATTGGGTCGGACATGTGCTAAGAAGGAGCCCCGATTCTAACGAACGGATCGCTTTAACTTGGTCTCCTGACGGTAAAAGGAAGAGAGGCCGACCAAGGCTGACGTGGCGACGAAACATCTTGAAGGAGAGAGACCATCTTGGTTGGCCAAGCTGGGCAGTTGCCAGGGAGGCCGCACTGAACCGGAGGATCTGGGTTTCAAGAATTGCGGCCTCAGGCGCCTATAAGGCGTGACGAGTCTCAAGGCAAGGAGTTAGATGATGCTTTAGCTTTAGAAACATAGCCGAATGACGAGCCGACTCCTAAATAGACACCCGCCACAACTTTTTTAAAGCGACATCGTAAACAGAGTTGGGACTTTGGAGCATATTTCACACTGTACGCGGAAAAGTGACCTATCATCAAAAACCTAGTTTTCCGGAAAAATCATCTGAAGTTTATTTTTTCCATTGCATTTTATTATAGAAAAAATAAGGATCTGCTAACTGTATCCCAACTATTTTACAAATCGATTTCAGATTTGCTCTAATCTCTGGATATTTTAATTTTGAACGTTTTAGCATTTATTACTCGAAATGTCATATTTGTCTGATAGGTCATTTTTCCGTGCACGGTGCGATTTAATGTTAACTTCCTCTACGCGGGGTATTATTTATTGAACTTTTTGGCTGCACAGATCGTTTATAGGTCAGCAGTTACTTTAGCAATGTCCGGACCCGAACCTGGGACCTTTCGCATGCAAGTCAAGCACCTTACCAACTGGACTCTCATGCCCTCTTACCTTCTGAGGGGTGGGTGGGTTGATGTTCTCCGAGCTGCTGTACCGTAGGCTGGAGAAAGATGTGTCCAGTCGAAGGGAATTGTAGGGGCTGATCGACAGAAGATTTAGCTGCTTCGAAGGGACGGGAGGGGGTTTCTCTGTGAGAGCAGACACTTCCTATAAGAGAAAATTAGTTTTAGTTAGTATTTTTCCATTGAACCGTTTGAAATTTATGGTATTATTTATTTAAGATTCAAAACATTGTTTGTGTTGGTTTAACCATTTTTTTTGGCGAGCATTTAAAGTGCCTTTTCTGGTTGAGGGTCCCTCGAACTGTAAAATGTGGACTGGGATTCATTTTCTTGTATTAAAAATGCTACTGCATTGAAATTCTTAGTGAGATCACACAAGTATGTCAAGAAAAGTTATGATGAGTAGTGAAAGTTTGTAGAGAAAGTTGAATGGTGGTAAAGAAAGTCGTTTTGTTTTCTTATATAGTTTTTTTACATAAAAATTGTACTTTAAAACAGACTTGGTACAATTGTCAAGTACTTTGAATCAACTTACTAACCAATTGCAATGGATATTGTTTTTTTTTATGAAACATTATTTTACAAAATTAGATTGAATTATCTCACATTAAAAACAAGACACTTGCAATTGTTAAAAAGATACTTCAGATTTGCATTTATCCATTCTGCATTTAATGTACAAGCACTGAACTAAACAATATTCCAATAAAAATCAAACTATATAATTGGAGGAAAAGATTAACAACTCTAATAAACCAATTTTTTATTAACTTTTATGTTTAATGTTAGTCATTATAATGACCAAAGATCTTTGGCTATCGTAAAAAAAAAAATAATAAGTTCATTTACTTATTTCTATTGACCGAATTAAGGTATGGTAAGGTATTAGCAATATACTATTTTTTTACAGAACTAAGTTGAATGAATTTAGTTAGAAAAAATAAAGTCCATTTCCTTTTTGAAGAATGAATAGCCAAGGTTCAACAACAACACCTCTTATCTCTTACTATAAGAGAAATTCTTATTTATCAATAATTTTAATAACCATTTTTTTTCGATGGGCATACATACATTTATATCACCACATGATGCTAAATTATCAAGGGCTGAGAGAAAATTGTCTTCAGTGTGAGTTGCTATTTTAGAGAATCCTTCATTATCTAAATGCACAAACAAAATAATTGCAAATTATAAAACAATAAGTAAAACAACCTACAAATAAAACATAAAATAAAAAATGATAATTGTAAATAACTCATTAAATGTAAAACAGGTCATAGGAGAACATAAAAAGAAGAATTTATCAAATGGCCTAGCTTTTTCAAAATTTTAAGGAAACAATAAGGTTGCATGGAACTATTCATATCATTCAAGCATAACCTTGTTTTATAATAAGAGATTCAATGTATAACAGAATGTATAGTATATCCAATAAAGTAATATCTTGACACTTAATAATATTTGAAACGATCAGATGTGTTTTTTAACTTTTAGTACAACATCGTATATGGCAAGTTCAAAAGTTTGTAATGACCAAAATCATAGAAAGAAAAAAATATCAACTGAAATTACGTAAATATCTGCATGTAGATATAAAAGGAATATCTTAAATCATAAAATTATAAATTTGTCCTATTTTAGAAGACCCTTACAAAGTAAGTAGAATGTAAAAGCTAAATTCTACAATCAGAAGAATTTTAATTGCAATTTTTTTTAATCATATTATACTATATATGTAAAAGTTATCTGGGTTACTGTTCTGATTCATAGCAAATAGTTTGCTTATTTAATTAATTTTTTAAAAATTTACTAGCCATACTACAACATGCAATACTTTACTTCATTAAACAGAAATAAAGAGTAAAACACAGAAATAAATATCAAATCAGTGACATGTTGAATTGAGTAGAAGCAACTAACTTTTCCTGGAATGGTTTGACAGAACTAATTCATGAAGCTTTTTGTATCGTTGAAGTGAAGACTTAAGATCTTGAATTTTTCTTTCCTGTTTAAATAAAACAAAAATAAATACAAATATATGGGCTATAAAAAAAACTTGAAATTACAACAAATGATATGCAAATTTTTTTAATGAAAATTGTTTTACATAAATTAGACAAAAAGGCAAATCACAGAAACTATTACTTTATTTCTAATTAGCACATAAAGGCTCCCAAGCCAACTATTTGAAAGCTATAATTCTCAAATTTCTTACACATACTAGCCATTGAACAAATAACCTATTGTACACATTTTAAATTTCTGAAAGATTAATGAGGACAACCCCATATTTTTACCCTTTACAGTAAACTTTAGTTACAATAACAACGTTAATGATAAAAATAGAATATGCATTAAAGCATATGACACCAATAGCCTAAAACATGAAACACCTTACTTAGTAAGCATCGTGGAATTTAGAAGAAAAAAATTATTGCTAAGTGTTTTGTTTTTAGACCTGTGTAAAAATTATCTTATTATAGTATTAAAGAATTCATCATTCGAATACATAGTTAAAAACAAATATTATTCCAAATTAATAGCCAATATGACAATTAAACAGGTTAAATGCTATTGAAAAAAATTACATATAACTATTTAAAATTGAATAAAAAAATAATAATAATTCCCCAATGTATGGAATTAGTGTGTAGAAAGACAAGCCAAAGTTTTCACTAAAGTTTACAAACATAATAGTATTTTGCATACATTATCTATTGGTAAGCATTCCCCCAAAAATATATGTCAAATAAGTCGACAGGGAAACTTTGTAAAAATTAAAGATCTTTTATTAAGACTTATTCATCAAGATTCAGGAAGAGATTGATTTGACGTCTGCAGTTGACGAAAGAGTGTGATCGAATGTGTACAAAAAATGGCGAAAACATCCGTGCTCAGTTTCACTGACCAATTACATCCATGGGAGAGTTGAAAGATCAATTAAAAATATGTGCTGACTAAATAGTTTCTGTGGGAACGAATTGATCTAAGCGACTGTTTGTCGCCGACAGGGTGTGGTTGGGATGTTAAAGTACTAAGTGATATTAAGGATATATGAGAAAGATAATTTAAGTTATTAAGTTTAATTGGGGTACAAAATATAAGATTTAAGTTATATTGAGGGGGTTAAGTTATGATATGTCATATATAACTTTTATTTCACCTAATAGTGAAAGTGAAACTATCTCACCTTTTCATCATTGACAGCAATCACAGAAGAAAGAGCATTCTTAAGTTTTTCTAATTCAGGATCTGAAACATAATTGATTAATAATTTAATATGGAAATACCATTGTGACACAAGTTCATTTTTGCAAATAACGGTTATAAAACCAATAAGATAAAAAAAACTTATTATTAATCTAAATGCTTTCATGAAATTTATAACTTATTCAAATGAAAACGTAATTTAAGGGGTAAAATATGTGATATAACTAGGGATGCACCGAATACCAAATTTGGCCGAATAACGAATATTCAGCCAAAGTCTAAGCCGAATATTCGGCCTACCTAAAGCAGTTTTTATTTTTTGTTGGATCTAAGCAAGTTGTATTTATTATTCATCAATTTCAATTAAACATAAACATATAAGTACACAATCACACAATAATTTTAATACAATATAGCTATTAAATTTTTAATTGAAGCAACACAGAATAAAGTAGTACTTGTTTGTTATTAAAACAAGCCTTTTAGAAAGTGTAAATTGGTGAAATCCCAACACGAAAACGAAAGTATGAAAACAAAAACAGAAGTAGGTGGATCCGGTGTAGAATGAAAATCAGAAAAAAATAATAAAACCATGGCTTACAATATTATTATACAATTAAAATTAATTTTTTTTATCTTTTAGTGAAAAAATTACAATTGTGATATATATAGAAATTATTGTTTTTTTTTAAAGCCCACTCATTGTAACTGTTAACTTAAAGAGACATGTTTATTTAATATAACTTGAGTAAAGCTTGATTTAACATTATAAATAACTAAAACTTAATAATTTGAGTCAATTAAAAAGAAACAAGAAAGTAAGTCCTGTTTGGGAATTTTTCGACGTTTTATAAGATGATAACTTGAAGAAATTTGGAAATTTTTTTATTTCACTATTCGGCTGAATAATTAAGCTATTCGACCAAACCGAATATTCGGCTAAAGTGGCCGTATACCGAATATTCGGTGCATCCCTAGATATAACATAACTGCAAAATCGTAAATGGATAATAATTTTGGGTACTTCACTTCACAGTCATTAAACAATTTATAAACTAAGTGAAAATACTTAAAAGTAATCAGATTTGTTTACATTTCATATGACTGCGAAATTCGTATGCCTAAAAAAACAAATGAATCTATATGCATTGGTAGTAAAAAAAATGCTTTACGACATGGCAGAAGTTAAGACAAAATTTATAATACCACAATACAGCACAATTTATTGATATACACAAGCATCTTTGTATTTATTTTCATACTTTTTGGCAACAAAATGTTTTTGTACAAAAAACTAAACAAAAACCGTAGATATCATAGTTAAAGTATTAGATTGGCAGATCATGTGACCCCCAATGCTAACGACGGGACGCGCATGGAGGCCTTTTAAGAGGGCAAAATGGCCAGTGTTGCTGCCACTTTAAGGAGAAAAATACTACGAAAAAATACCATTTAATTCTAAAATTACAAAAAATATCATAAAAATACTAGCTGCATTTTGGAATCTTTTTAGCGACTTTAAATCTTTTTCTAGTATTTTTTTTTTTTTTTTTTTTTTGTAATTTTAGAATTAAATGGTATTTTTTCGTAGTACTTTTCTCCTTAAAGTGGCAGCAACACTGGCCATTTTGCCCCCTTAAAAGGCCTCCATGCGTGTCCCGTCGTTGGCATTGAAGGTCACGTGATCTGCCAATCTAATACTTTAACTATGATATCTATGAAAAAAACTATTATAAAACATATAAACAATGAGCATGCTTCAAGTCTTAAGAGGCAACAGAAATTTTAATGAAAAGAAATTCTTTCTCGAGATATATTTTCCTAAATTGATTGGTGAATTAATGTCATGTAAGAACAGAGCACCCATTGAAGGAAGTACAGGAATGAAATCTTGAAGGAAATATGTCTACTGAAACAAGACGATTGTTCTTAATTAAAAAAAAATAACCACAAAAAATTGTTACCCACTGTTGTCATAAGTAGTTCCCTCATTGTTAATCAGTTTAGACTTGAAAGCGCTGATGTCTGCCTCTTTTTCAGCTAAGCAGGCTGCAGTTAGGATAAGCTCATTCTAAATGGGAAAAAAGTATTCTTTTAACTAATTCATCACTTGATCTGTATAATTAAACTAGAATCACACGAACAAAATTAAAAATCAAAGAAAACTTTTCAATAGGAATTTTTTTTTTTATAAGTTATTAAATTCAATTTTAAAACAACATTATGATGTTTATGTTCATTTTTTCGATTTTAAAAATAACTATTTCCTCAATTTGATAAATTTTTATTTAGCTTATTATAGATTGAAATTTACTGAGCAAGCTTGAAAAAAAAAAATAATGAATTAAAATTTTAATTCAAAATACATTTAAAATTCAATAATTCGATATATTTTTCTTTTCATTAGCTCCTTTTCTCTCTGATATCCTTATTTACTTATCTTTGTCAGAAGCCGGGAACCGCAAGCTCGAAATCTGCCCACAGACCCAGCTTCTATCTTCGCATTGATCGCAGTCATTTCCTAAACAGAAAATAGTATATAGAAAAACGTCGAAAAAATACAGCTTCTAAATCATGTCCTGATTAAAAGGGATAGTTAGACTCTTAGATTCCCAAGTAAGACACAATTGTGCAAATTTAGTTATTGACTAACAAGAATATTAACACACCCATATAGAGAAACATAGGGGAGGATTGGAGACACCAATCTATGTTTCAAAATATGAACCAAAATTCAGAATTTTTAAGAATAAATTAACACTTATATGAAATTTAGGAAGTTCAAGAAAGTTGCAGCATAAAACTTCATTGAGTTCACAATATAGAAACTTTAACTAAAACCGAATATAATAATTTAACCACAGACATTGAAATGGAATTTTAAAATAAAGTAGAGCAGTAAATGCAGTTTCCGAATTTGGATTTTTTTTTTTAAGATCTAACCCTCTGAGGGATAACAAATGTATAAACATGTCACCTGACTGTCAGGTTTTCCAGCAACTCACATAATTTTAGAAGTCTTCATTTTTTTATAATTCTACTAAATCCATCGTTTATAATCATCTTCTAAAAAAATATAATTCAACATTTTTTATTACATTTTTAGTTAAAAATTGAAATCTTATTTTCATGCAGTGAACACAAGTTTACACTTTAGCCAATCTGCATATTCCGCAGAGGTGTAGGGTCTTCAGTTTTAGTATTTAAGTTTTTAAAAGATCTATAAATAACACTTACCTTCCTGAGAAGTGCCTCGGATGTGTCTAGCTGTTCTTTGCTACGAGAGAGTGAGGACTCCAGTTCCGCAATTTTCTCGTTCTGGGCATCCACCTGCTCAGACAGAACGTTCACCTAGCCAAATGAAAAAGACAAAAAGTCAAACGATTTCTGAGTTTATTAACCAAGCTTAAGGCTTAGTATTGACAGGAGCGATTTTCTAACCTTGTGTTATGTATGCTCATATTACAATTTTTATTTGAATATTGTTTTATTTTACCTAGCAGGAGCCCTAACGTGACTCCTAATATCCCATGTCAACTGTGGCAGATGGATGGGGCCCTGCCCAGTGGAATTGCAGAGGAGTGTGATGGATAGTAGCTCACCTATCAACTATACCGTTGTCACATATATAGGAGAGTGGCGTGCAATACTGACATGATACCCTCCTATATCATTATCAACTTTCCCTGATTTGCAAGTCGAGTAAATGGACCAATAACATGTTTTCATCATTCGATGCATATTGGGTAATGGGCTAAATATTCTACACTCTTCGCTTATAGGGTGCAGCTTTTGTTATGTAATGTTCCTAACTAAGCAAAAATCACAAAGTACATATTTCTGGAAATAACAAATGAATAATAGTTTAATAGCTAATACACATGAAACTGTTTGGATTAGAAAAAAAGCAAAGCCAAACAACCAGTCAATAATTTTTGTAAATATGTCAAAAATAAGATCAAATAAATATTAAACAAATTTTAATGAATGAAATCCTAACCACAATAGTGTGACATCAAAATTCTTCCCATATACAAATAAATAAGATTAAAATGAACCAAGATCTTCTAATAACACATTTATAAAAAAATTATGAAATAAGAGATACGCATACGATTTTTTTTTCTTAAAATTTATACATTTTTACCCATTCACTAGAGCCCAATTTGTGAATTTTTGATAAATTTCAAAAACATGTCCAATGCATAGAAACCGAAAGTTTCTCAACATCAGTTCTACTTCATGTCATTAAGGGAGCGTCCATAAATTACATGATGCGATATCAACAACTTTTTTCACAAACAGTATTTGGAGCACATGCAAAGTCCAAGTAAGCCTTTTTTTTAAAAAATCAGCTTTTAAAGTGTTTAACAATTAAATGTTTTAGATGTGTATATAATTCTTCCTTTTGAGCCATAGTTTCTCTTGAGCCATTGAGCTAGAAGAAAAGTGGAGTGAGGTGTGTGTGATTCACTGAACAGGGCAGCAAACGAGCCGGTTCAATAACGAAACGCGGAGGAATACACGGCACTGCAGCAGAAATGAACCGGGCAGAAAACCTAGAAACTTGCCTATTTCGCTATTGGGTTCGTCTTCGCTGGTTCTTAGTTAGTGATCCACATCGTTATTTCGTAAAAAAGTTGGAATTTAAAGTTAAAGAGAGTTAATTTCTTTCAAACTAAAAATGTTAAAATACATTTAGGAGCCCAAGTCAATATGATAGAGGGGTCTCATACAAGCATTGCATACAAGTGTAGGGAAAATAGTCCTTTTCTGCCCTGTTCTGTCAAGAAGGTGCGAGTGGGTCTAGCTCAATGTCTTAAGCAGGTACGAAAGGAGTTTTTAACTTTCAAACCCCAGCTCAACCTTTTATACTTTTTCCCTAGATCTTGAATACATTCAAACTGAGAAAAAAAAAAGCCTACATCACCTTAGAATGTGTTGCTTTTCGTTTAGGATCAAATACTCTTTACTCAACAAAATAATGATCAGAATTTTTTTCCCCAATTATTCAATGTAATTTTGAATCTAAAATTGTTAGCAGGATTATATAATTTATGTTATTACAGTAAACTCCCGATTATTTGCAAGCAGATTTTCCATCCACAACACACCCTCTTTGCAAAGATATTTTGGAAACTCAGCAAAATGGAAGCTCAACTGTTACAAAACTTGTTGGAATATTGCATTCCAAGAACAACTATCGGAAAGAACTTTGCCTTGTTGTCACAAACCTTTCGTTCTGCTGTTCAGATCTCTGAAACCACAGTACTGAACAAACTATATGAAAAGGAAATTGAAGGTCTTTTGGGCTGTCCACCAACTGTCACTATTTCTCCCTCCCTACCCTCCTATTCAACTCTGGCCGATCTCATTTACTTGACACATCACATGAACATTTTTTTCAAAAAGCGCCACTTGTAAAATAAGCTAATCATGATTAGATTATAATTAAAAAGCTTTGCCATATTTTGGATAGTTAGTATTAAAAAGAACAGAACACAAACCTACTTTACCTGCAAAGTGAGTTGTTCTTTTTCCACTTCAAGTTGCCAGATTCGTTGCTGTAAAAGTTCTTCACAGTCGTAAGGCGAGTCGTTGCTCTAAAAAAAATTAGTGAATCAGAACATTTTCTTAAATAAAGTTAGAATTAAGGGATGTACAACAATTTAATAAACTAGTTTTTTTAAAGTTGTTAACAACAAAATATACTCGATTTTGGATACGTTAGGTAGTCAACTTTGTAACCTTACTTTGATTGTATTATTTTGATTCAGAAGCCAAGTATCGTGATGTATCTGCTAATCCAAAAGATAGTTATTATGGGAAATTACTTATTTACACAAGCGCATTTCTACTTCACTGATACAAACTCAAATTTAATAATTAGTCAAAATTAAGTGCTGTCATAATTGTTCTTCTCCCTGTTTTGTTTACTAGTTTGGAACTTTGGACCGTAATGTATACTGGTTTGGAGCTATGCATAAGCTTCTTGGGTCTTTTTTAGTTTTTTTTATTGGTTACGTTTTTTAAAAAATATGTTAAAAAGACTTGAAGCATACTTATACAGGTCGAAAAATACAAAAATCACCTTGGAAGTAAAAAACAGACACCTTGAAGCATTCGAGGGTCTTAAATTACAAAGCCTAATTGTCTGTGTTTAAGTTCTTCAAGGAAGGCTAGAAATTGATACCCGGAAACGCTATTCTACCTCTAATTTCTTAAAATTGCAATTTTTTTCAATTGTGCAGATAATGCCATTTTAAAAACATACTATCGTCATGACATTTAGTCGACGTTTTATATGATATCAAAAGTCATATTTTAAACATCTTTTACTTTTGGTGCTTTTCAGAATGCAAAGACACTAATTTGTCTAATAAGACGTAATAATTAATAGTCTGGGAGAGGAACAAAAATTAACGACCCGTTCTTCTCTTGAAAACCGAAACTCGGTTAATTACTACGAAAAATAGAAATAGAATAAAAATAATTACGTTTTTCAAAATACCAAGACACTATAATTGCATATATTATTCATTTTTAAAACTTACATTTGCTTCTGCCTTTTCCAATACGCCGGCCGACAAAAAGAAAAAAAAGAAGAAGAAAGTGACGAAAACGGATCACTCAACTCACTCAGCGAAGGGTCAAAGACAAAAGAGAAGTGACGTCACCTCGTTTGACCTCAACAAAGGGGTGAAAGAGAGCGAGCAAAATAAACAGAGGAAGAAAAAAAAACGTCAAGCACATCTGGAGAAAGAAGAAACTGTCATCTTAATCTTAATAGAATGGGTGACTCCATTTCTTTGCACAGGGGATTTCCAAGTCTCGGATTTTACTGTGAGAGTCGTCTGTTTAGTATTTGAGTAGTGGGTCAAAGTGACGGATCTTTCGTAGTGTTAGCGGAAAAATGGCATAACAAGAAAAATGGACTTAGAGTGTAAACTACAAAAATGTTCTATACTTGATTTTGAAATATACTGTTTTATTTAACTATTTTTCAGCTACACTAATTTAAGTTAACTGCTAAAAATTCTTAAATATCCAAGATATATATAATTCACTAGTTAATATATACCATTAAAAGTGTTTATTCAAGTAAAAATATGTATTGGAGATTGAATAAATCAAATGGCCGATGCCCATTCCGTGGTAATGTATGCGACAATCACTCCAAAAGATATGGGCAAATTCTCCTGGAATGCAAGTACAGTTTAAAAAAAATAGAAAAAGAAACATATTTTTAAAGAATTCAAATAAAAAATGCACCCCGGTTATAAATTAACTTTAACAACATCATTTTACAGTATTTTAACCTGGCCATGAATATGACAAAAAAAGTCTAGTTTTTGCCTATTACATGACTAGTTGAAAATAATGTAAAACTTCTATAATTATTCATAACTAAGATTTGAAAAACAATCGGTAAAATAAATCTTATTTAAAATAAATATGAGGGTTTTTTTTGTCCTTTTTTCTACAAATGCAGTTTCATTTTGTGAGAATTTTGGAGTGATTATCACGCACATTTAAGTGGAATATGGGCCTTAATCATGTTTTAAGGGGGGGGGGGAGCGGTAGCCGGATCTAAACACTGATGTTAATTCAGTTGTTCTCTATGTTAATTCAATTGGAAACATATTTTTCTAAGCCACACATCACTACGGCTGCATTAACCATTTTTACAAAAGATTTTTTTATAAGATAAAACCAGCTGTCTCTATCTTATACAGAGCTCTAAAATTTCACTTTTTGAAATTGGTTCGAATATTTTGTTGCAAAATTATATAGTGAAAATTTAAAAGATATTCACACACAAAATTCAAAAAGCGAATTATTTGGTTTATAAAATTATTTGTTTTCATTACATTAACATAGAGAGAAAACTTCGGTTTGTAGACCCGGCTACCACTTCCATTCCATCTTCAAAGTCCAAGATTTTAATATACCAGCTGTTCTTTGAACAATTAAATTTTGATACTAGTTTTTATGTAAATTTGGGGATGTCCCCCTATAATGACGACCGAATGATAGCGGAGGGGGGGGGGGGGGATGTAAATCAACACGTGCAGTTCCAGGCAGGAAACGATTCTTTCATCGTCATAGGATACTCGGGAGCAGGCACTCATAGAAAGAAAACAATAATAAAAGAAGGGATCGGGGGTGGAACGGGACACTATATGATCTGTTTACCAGTCCCAAAAGGCATCCGGTGTGGCCCAGAGATAAAGCAGACCTGTAGTCATCGGATATTTTGATATTGATTGAAATAGAGAGATCTAGATTAACTCGGGCGGGGAAAGGAATCGTGAGACAACTCAAAGGGGGGGGGGGGGGGGGGAATCTGTTTGTGACTTATTGAGACCCTGTCAGACGTGATGGTGAACCTAGTCTCCTGCAAACCTGTAGTCATTGGATATTTTCATAGTTTCGGGTCTTGAGTGGCAGCAGACATGCTGAATGAAAATAAAGTATCTCTAGAAGTACGATGGGTGAATCAATGCCACGTGGAAACCAAACACCGATCGTAGGAAAAGCAGAAAAAAATTACTTCGCCCGAAACAAGCCAATTGCAATAGGGACGACTAAATCAGCGGTTCCCAACCCGGGGGCGATCGCCCCCAAGTGGGCGATTTGTGTTATCAAGGGGGCAAAAAATACTTGAGGGGCGATCAGGGGGCCATGAGTATTCAAAGGGGGGGGGGGGGGGGATTGAAATAATGTTGTACCTTTGTACAGTAAAACCCTTCTCCACAACCATAACCAAACCAGCCAATTTTTACTTTAAACTCTCTTAAAATTTCTAGAAACCTGTAAAAATATCTTAGTTAATTATTTCACTTTTGTTCTTTAAAAATATGTGTTTTATGTTTTTTTTCTGTTTTATTTAAAAGTGACCGCATAAAGCTTCTTTGGTTGTTTTTATAAACGGTAGTAAGTGTTATAAAACTGTTTTATAGTTACACTTTAACTCAAATTATGATTAGACAAACCTAACATGAAAGGGGGCGATGGATGTTAATCAACCTAAAATACGAGGCGATGGTCCAGAAAAGGTTGGGAACCATTGGACTAAATTATCTCGGGCGGTGAAAGGAAACGTGAGACAACTCGAAAATAATACGGGTATTTTTACAAGTCGGCATTGATAAGCAGACCTGGAGTATACCTACTACTTGCGCGTAAATCAGTTCCAAATATTAAAAATATTTCCGAAATTTCGCTACACTGTGAAAAATTTGGTAAAATAAGGATGGTTGTGTCCGAATTTCTTCGTTAAAAATGAATTCGGTATTATTCTGGTACAGCAGATAATGTTTAGGGGTAGGGTAGGGTAGGTACATATATATTCCAGCTTGTGTGCTTGATCACAGACCCGCTTATAAGCCTTTGTCAAGTAAGACAAACACATAAAGAATTTTTTACTGTCACAGAGAAAGGGAAAGTACACCCAGGGCGAAGGCGGGAATCGAACCCGCACCCGTTACAGCGCGCAGACTGCTAGCGTAATGGTCTGCGATCCAAACCACTCGGCCATCCGGGCCCCAGAGAATGTTTATTTTAAAACAATCAGGAAACCTTGACATATCTAAGATCCGGTCTGAGATAGAACCATAGAGAGTTGAATTATCGCGCACTAGAGCTACGAGACAGTTATTGAAGATGGTTATAATATACAACCACAGTTAAGAGACAAGCCGACATCAGAGTAGGCACCCAACGCAACTTCTTTTGAGGGCGACATTGTGTGTGACATCGGGGATTTGAAGCATAATTAGCGTGCACTCTTTCAACCCTGGGTATTATTCGTCGGACGTTTTGGCTGATGCACCGACCGTTTATAGGTCGGCAGTTATTTTGGCAATGACCGGACTCGAACCTGGGGCATTTATTTCGCAAGCAAGATGCAAGGCAAGCCAAAGAGTTCTATAGTAGGGTAATAGAGACTGAACCTACCAACCGCACCATGGACCAACACGGAGACAAGATAGGGTGGCATGTGGGGCCGATGGCCGAGTGGTTTGGATCGCAGGCCATAACGCTAGCAGTCCGAGCGCTGTAATGGGTGCGGGTTCGATTCTCGCCTTTGCCCTGGGTGTACTTCCTTTCTCAGTATCAAAATTATAAATTAACTATCTTTTTTGCCACTCTATTCGGGCTCCGTAGTGAGCCATGGCTGCCGATGGCAGCTCAGTACGAGTCGTTCTCTACCCTACTATAGAACTCTTTGAGGTAAGCAAAGCACCTTGATAACTGGAATCCCCAGCCCCCTGTAACCGAACCGAGTTACTTGTCTGCGGTTTGAAGTTCCTATATCTTCACCAAAAATAAGTTCCTACATCCGCTACTATGAAATCTATTTACCAAAAATGGGTATCTTGTGTCAGACATTCCTCGTTACAATATGAAAAACATAGAAAAAGGTGCTAAGTGACATTTTTGAAAAAAATTCATATTTTTGTGTCAGTGAACATGTTATTCCCTCCTTTAAAGATAACAAGTTTTCCCCTTTTCATAAGTTTTAAGTTAAGGGGGAATGGGAGTGCTGGACCGCGGGTCTCCAAACTCAAGTGCCCCAGTGTTAATGGCGCAAAAACTATTTTCTCTGCCACATTTCTCCGGCTGTATTGAATATTTTCACAAAGTTTTTTTTTTAAATAATAAATGTAGATAACTTACAGGTCTCTATCTTCCCACTTTTTGAAATTGCTTCGAATATGTAAAATTATTTATTGAAAATTTAAAAAAATATTCGAACCCATTTGTGAGAACCCATAAAAGTGGGAAGGTCGGGACCTGTAAGTCAGCTACATTTATCACATAAAAAAATCCGCTTGTAAAAATATTCAATACAGCCGGAGAAATATGGCAAAGAAAATATTTTTTTCGCCATAGGATTAAAACTGATGCACTTTGCTTTGGAGACCCCCCGGTCCAGCGCGCCCATTCCCCCTTAAGTAAATTTTTTACCTTTAGTAAGTGCCGTTTTTAACGAATCTAAGTGCAAACGAAAAACTTTACAGCTCATTTTCTCGTTTTCACCTTTTTGTCACTTAGCACGTTCTTCGACTAAGCACGTCTTAACTAAGACACAATGCAGACAGAGGGATTTCTTCAAACCACGAACAAGAAGAGCGGTATGTGATTTGTTTAAAGTAAAGCCACACAGCTTTCCAAATAGCCTGTAAATAGGCAAACATTTATGGTTGTTTTCGATGCATACATTTTAAAAATAATGTTTTAAAATCTCATACTGGTATAGAAAATCAGAATAATATATATTTTTAGAGATATGATCTCAAAATTATTTCCATACAAAAACAAGTTGAATATCAATAAAAATTAGTTATTTAAAAAAAAAATATGAAATTTAAGTTTCATGTTTATTGCTAGGATAATTGGTGCATAAAATATTGGACAAGCCAGGTTTAACACTCAAAAGGTTAAAGCTACACAAAAGTATCAAAACAGAAGTAAAAAAAAAAGTCGTCAAAAGTTTTTGATACAAAAGTATCGAAAAATAATGGACGGTGCAATCAACATCTATGTATCAGTGTTACGTAAAACCGTTGTTTGGTCATTAAAAAGAAAAAATGGTTAGGGAAGTCCGATAAATAACTTTTGAGTTGTTCATGACCAAAATACTAAAAATCAAACATTTCTTAATTTAGTGAAATAATTTGGAGTTGTTTTAATATAATTAATAATCCCTTATTATAATTTAAAGCACTCTGGGTGGGGTCAGAAGAATCGGAAACAGGCAGAAATGGAATTAATGAATCATATTTAAAAATAGTCAGTAATAATTAATAATTTTTTTAAAAAAATTAATATATTTCCTTTTTTGCTCTTTTCCGATGTTTTCGGCCAGACCCATGCGCGGTAGGAAGATAAAAGTGAATGTTTACAAACAATGGAGATAACTGTGTGTCAGCAAAAAGCAGTGAGTAAAATGCAAACTGTTCACAAACCTCATTCTAAAATGAACAAAAAAATATAAACGAAGCCATATCAATTTCTATGTAGAATGTAAGACAATAAACTTATATCAATTCTAACGATAGATACATTTTTATTTTATAGACGGGATAGTTTCGTGCACAAATTTAATTTTAAAAAGGTCATCGTAAAATGAAAAAAATAAATTTCAATAAAGTTTTTGAAAAAGTGGTATTTTTTAATATTTTTAAGCCAGGGGAATGGGGAAAAAATATTCTTATAAATAATTATCCTAAAGGTTAAGAAATTCTGCCAAACTGAATGAAAATCAATATAATTATCTTGATGTCTATATTATATAACACATTGATACCACTTCAAAATCCATGTAATCTACTAATGTAATTTCTGTATACTTTTTTTCTATAATTCAGTTATGTTGTTAAATTGTGTTTTAATAAAAATTCCATTCCAATATAAATTTTTTTTAATGCAAATCCTTTATAATTTACTGATGAAAACTGTTTTGCCGGACCTTAAAATCATGCTTGACAACCGTTTTTTTTATATAAAGGACTGATTCCTGCAATTAAAGGCTGAAAAGGGAAATCATCATTCTTACTTGTTACATTAACTTGTACAGTATAACGAAAAATGAAGTTTTAATGTGTTAAAACTGCATTAATAAATGCCCTCTACCATCTATTTTCCCTCATACGAACAATGAAAAGTAAAACATTGGCCTTTTAAATGGTACATGGTACATATGAGTACCGTTAGTGCATCACGAGTTGTTGCAGGATAACTAAAGTAAAAGTTTAAGGAAGATTTTACTTTACCTTGATCGACTTAAATGTTTTAAAACCGAACATGTCAATCAAAAAGTCTCACATTTTCCCCCGTTTTATCTAAATTCAACAATGAAAAGTGAAACAGCGGCTTTTTAAGTGAAACTTACCGTCAGTACATAAAGAGTTAAAACAATTCAGGGCGCGAAGAACATAACTTGCCAAACACACTCACCTGGTGGTGGTGGTAGTGGCCCCACGTCTGCGGGCTCCCGCACCAGTGGTAGGGCTGGTGGTGCGGGGGCGCAGCCCCGCACCACACCCCTCCCCCTCCACACCCGTGGTGGTGCGCGCCTCCGCCGCCCCACGTGGCCGAGTGGCACTCGGCGGGGGGCATGCTGCGCCGCGGCGCACGCCCGCACGCCGACGCGGGGCGGCGTCTTACGGGCGCCCCTCCGCCTCCCTCATCACCGGACCTCCTCGAGGGGGAGGGCGTGGACCTCCGCACGGTGGGGCACGAGGGCGGGCGCTGGTGCGGGGCGGCGGCCGGGGCGTTATCGTAGGAGGAGCGTCGGCGAGCGTCCGCTGCCGGGGCGGCGTGTCTCGTGGGCGAGGAGCCGGAGTCGCTGCTCATGGCGCCGGCTTCCTCGAGCAGCGCCACTTCCAGATCGACGAGGGACGATCTCCTGCTGACGCTGAGCGGTTCCAGTAGTACTGGTCTGGGAAAATGGCGGGGGGGAGGGGTGGCCCTGTTGCGCTGCATGATGTTTAAAAATAGGGGATGCTATTTCGAGGGAGGAGGAGTGAGCACTTGTGTTCGAGAGGAGGGGAAGTGAAGAGCCCGCTCGCGACACAAGGCGAGGCGTTGTGCGGGATGAGGAGGATTGAGGATGGTGAAAGGGGGAAAGCAGAGGAGAGGATGTCCGAGGGGGATCGTCCACAAATGAACTCGGGGCTCTCTCTCTGCATGATGACTTTAGGGGCTGCGGAGCCCAGTCGGTTAGGCGTTCGCCTTGCATGCGAAAGGTCCCAGATTTGGGTTCGGACATCGCCAAAATTACTGCCGACCTATAAACGGCCCGTGTGGGCAGCCAAAATGTCCAACGAATAATTCCCCGTGTAGAAAGAGTGCACGTTAAATATGCTCCAATGCTGCGTACGATGTCGCCCTTGACGTTTGTTTTGGGTCCGGTGTCGGTTCGTCACTTGACTGTGGTTCTTAATTACGACGCCCGTTGCCAATAGCACTTCGTGTAACTCTAATGCGATAATAATTCAAACTAACCTAACTAACCGTGATTACTTTATTGCTTTCAATTGCCTGATATGAATTTATCTTTCTTTTGAAAGATCTCACATGCGCAAAGGCTTTTTGACACAGACCTCTTATTTTAGTTTTAAATATATTGAAATTACTCTATAGTGTACAAACTTTAAATACATTGTTTTTTTTACAAATTACGTCATCGCGGGGTCCCTTTCAAAGCGCGAGGCTGTGTGCGAGGGCATGTTTTTTGACGTACCGCTGCCCTGACTAGATGAAACAATCTTCGTCCGAATTCACAATGAAACCGAGCCGAGACTTAATCAAGCTTGATCCTCTTGTTACACAGTAGAAGAGCGGGAAGCACTATATATTTTGTTCCCTACTGTTACTTGAGTAGCGCATAACTTTAAGTGATTAAAAGGTTTTTTTTTTCTTTTGTTTATGGCACACTTTGTTTATATAAAGGGAAGTGAAACGACAGTTTTCTTTGCAGTTTATGATAAAAGTTGATATTGAGAGCGCTAAGTATCACGTTGAAAAGCTATAAAATCCTACTTTTTTTTATATACTTGTACTAACCAAAACTATTAATTTAAATCTCTTTATGAAAAGAACTCTAATAAAATTTTTAATGTCATATTTCTTGATCAATAAATACGAGTTTTACAATGTATTCAATTTAGTAATTATAAATTGAGCTATGAAACTGTTAAAATACCGATATTTAGTGTACGACATAATAAAAAAAAACTGGGTTCATTTTATGATAAAAACCACAGTATTATTTTACTTTGTGATGTCGAACGGAAATATTAAATTGTGGGTAAAGAAATTGTATGGTAGACAGGGCCCGATTTTTAAAGATTTGCCGCCTGTAGGCTATATTGATTTGCGGCACCTGTCATAATATTCTCCCCCTTCGGGGAAAGGTAGCTGGTTAGCTGCAAAATAGGGTGGTATGTGCTGTTTAAAATAGATACACATATTAGAATCATCTCTGTACCTTTACACACTAAATCGAAAGCAAAATGGGCGAATTTTTTTGTAACTGTTCTGCTATTTTCTTCTTTCAACTTCGAAATCCGGGAGGAGGGGGTGCAATTGCCGTCACAGCGACCGTGTTTGCTACGAAATATTAGTACTATATATACGTTTACGGTTTACGTATTAATGTAAATTATTTGTTTCTTTCTTAAAAATATTCGTATTTTTATATTAATTTTTTTATGCCGAATGCCGATTTAATGGGTCGTAAAATTTGCTGCCCCAAAAAATTCGCCGCTCTAGGCTACAGCCTACTTAGCCTAGTTAGAAATCCGGCCCTGATGGTAGACAAGACATGTCAAACTAGACAAGAACACTAACCAAATACAGACCACCTTTTTGCCAAAGTGTTTCCATTATAACCCAAAACAAAATTCAGTGCATTACAAGAAACCTAAGTAAATTCCTTGCTCACAAAAATATAATTTTAAGTCAAAGCTTGATAAGAAAAGAGCCTTTCATAATAAGAAGACAACATTTTTGTCAACGCGGCTCGGATTGCATATAATCGGTATCTGTCACAAAAATCTTCATAACTTCCAAACAAGGCTTGTCATTGTTTATTATACAGTTTATATAATAATATATCTGTCGCTCCTCATAATAAGTTCAAGAACTTCTTATTAGTAAACAACGTAATAACACAAAGACCTGGTTGTTTAGTAGTTTGAAACATCTAATACAACCTAGATTCTTAAGATATTTGTTCAACTTAAGTCAACAGAGTCTTGACAACTTTTGTGGAATGGCGACCGGCGTTCACCAGATCATTTATTCTTTTTAATGCACAGTGAAACACTATTAGCCTAGAGGGCATTGAATTGGCACTCGATTGCCTCGGGCGGGAAAAGAAAGCGTTAACTAACTCGCCGAAACTTGACTAGTTGCGGTGACTCTGTACTGCAAAAAAATATTGATATACTCTAATACTACCTAAATTCTAACCTTATGTGACCCGAAAATACTTGCTTTTGATTCCAGATTTTTTTAGTGTGAATTCACAATAATATGTTTGGGATATTGAAGGCGAAATTTTTTCCAAATACTAAATTGTTAGATGCAGCACAGTTAAACGCTATTAAGGATGCATGTATAAAAAAAAGTGCTTACTGTTTGTCATATGATACCTCCCTTAGTTCTCAGACTTAGGAATGTGCCAGATTTGTAGCAAGTGCACTTTATCGAAAGAATAAAGATCATAAGGCATCATCTTTCTTTTTTTCTTCTTTTTAAGATAAGAATGAAGAATGGTAAAGAAGACTGAAGATAAGATGGCGAAATCATAATATTCTAAGCCAAATTATTCCAGCTGCATATTATATTTGTATAAACTCTTGTTATTATTACTTATTATTATTTATTATTCTCATTATTTTTTTGTTTATAAATGAAGCTGACTTAAACATCTCTATAATACCACTTTTTAAAATTGGTATTTTAGGAAAAACGGTATTACAGGAATTTCGATTTTTTTTATTTTTAATATTTAATTTTACAACAAGATACTCTAACCCATTTCAAAAAGTGGCTTGAATAATTTTTAAATTAAACTTTGAATTTTATAAAAAATATTCGAAGATACTACAAAAATGGAATTTTAGGAACGTTTAAGTATTTTTTTTGCCACTTTTATTTGCGCCACCCTGTATTTTTCTATGTAAACAGGAAGATTTTTTCAGTTATATACGACTTTTTAATTTATTATTTATTATATGATCATATTCCCTATGGTCATTAAATTCAATACAAATAAAAGTTCTTATTACTTAATACGCTATTTAAAATGACTTATCCACACTTTTTTTTAATTTTTAGATAACGAATCCACACCATCAATAACTTGTTTGGCATGACGTGTTTTAAAAGTTCGTTATACTTATTTTAACTAAGGAAGTCCTAGGTCCTTTAAAAATTGGTTCTACATTTAGAATAAGTCGACTTAGGTAAATGGGCAACTCAGAGACATAAATGTTAATTCAACATTGATTGAAAAACGTTACAGTTAATTTAGTAAGGTTTTGAACGCAATTGAAATTTGAAAAATTAAGATTCATTTGACGACCCTATGCAGATATGAATGGTGACGACATCTGGTGACTGTATCAAACGTTACAAATGATACTGACAAAATGCAAAGATACGCTTTTTCAGGCAAAATCAACAAACCATATTATAAATCCACATCTTAAACTTTTTTCTCAATATTCTGTATAACAAAATAAAAAGGAATTATGACCTTGGGAGATTTTTTTACGTTATTTTCTCATAAGCAGGCCCTGATCATCGCCTAGGCCTCAAGGATTGGGCCATCATTATTAAAGGGGCCCTCAAATTGGCTTTAAACATAGAAATTTTGCTTAACACCTAACAATTTCGTATTATTTTACAGCCAAAGTAATTTAAATTATTATAAATATATTTTTTTTAATTAAAAACATAAATTGAAGAGCTCAGTGGAAGAACGTGCTAAGTGACATTTTTGAAAAAATTGAGATTTGTGTGTCAATGAACATATTACTAACTTCTTTAACTAAAAAGTTTCCCCTTTTTCATAAACTTTAAATTTAGTATATTTTTAGCGCTTTTCAAGTATCGTTTTCAACAGATCCGAGTGCAAACGAAAAACTTTAAAGCTCATTTTCTCGTTTTCACCTTTTTGTCACTTAGCACGCGCGCGTTCTTCCACTAACCTCTTCAATTGTAAGTTAAAATTTTAATTTAAATCCAATGCAGTGAAAACAAATTTACACTTTGCTTATCCCTAAAAAAAAAAGTTAATAAATCGGGTCGATAAAATGAGGACTAAGCATGCTTGGGAACTAAACACTAGGAGTTCCGCGTGAGGTTGACCACCTAACCGGAACACCCCAGGGCCATTGGTCACGTAAGATGAAATAGGCACAGCAGGTCTTGGCCCACTAATGGGCTGTTGCGCCGAGAAGTTTAGTAATAAATCGGTGTGTTCAAATTATATTGTACTATATCGATTTCGAACAATGTTCCATTCAATTGCAACATAAAAGTTGCGTTAAGTGCCTACTCAGGTGTCGTCACTTGACTGTGGTTCTCAATTATGAGACCCGTTTCCAGTACCCGCCGTGCAGCTCTAGTGCGACAACAATTCAACCTAACCGAATCCAAATTGCAACAATGGAAGTTTGAAGAAATATTATAAATTAGAAGTAAACATTGTTGCAATTTTTTTTCGTTTTGCAACAATGTCTGATAACAATGAAAACTCGTATTTTTCCCCTCAATTCCATCATTCCAGCCACAGCTCTCAAGAACTAAGTTGCTCTTTGAAGTTTGTCCATCTAAAACATGATTTTGTGCCCGAAGTGAGCAATTAAACACTTGTGGAGAGCTGTTACCTGGATACAAAAGTATGTGATACTTTTTCCAAATTAATTTCAACATATATATAGAAACTAGTATTATAATTAACTTGGATTTATAGCTTTGAAGCGTAAACACTTTTTGTTATCCAGCTTATATAGCCATTATTAATCACACTTATTATTTTGTCATTTAAATGTATAATTTATGAAAGTATTTCTTTCTCTGAACGGATTGGGTTGATGTGCATTAATATGTATTTTCTTTTGTCTTCATATGTTCTGTTGTATGTAAATAAAGGTTATTATAAATAAAAAATGTTATTATAAATAAATACTCAATGTAAAGAAAAAAACTCATAGCATAACTGGTCTGACACTTTTTTTCATTTTTTGAAAGTATTGCTATGTTGGATAAATAAATATTAGACGAAATGTTCTAGAATGGTCTTGAATCCATACATTGTGAAAACAAAATAGCGGAAACATTTGGATAATGGCTACCCTTGCTTCGGGAGTGTAGTCCATTATTTATTTTTAGAAAGGCTAGGGTGACCAGACGTAATTGCATTTTGCAGTACAGTTTAGTTTGTTATTCAATTATATAGCTATAAAACTTGTGCAAATAGACTCCATTTAATTTTTCCGAAGTTTTTTTCAAACAAACACATCGTAAATAAAATATTATTTATGAGAATTTACTGATGATTTTATAGTCGAAAAGTTATTATTCACTGAAGCAAATCTGGTCAGGCTACTAAAGGTAAAAGTCACAAACAAAACATTCAGAAATAATGCAATGCGCCAAACGGTAGAGAACTTTAGAGCTGGTATTACCTTAAAAAATAAATATATATATATAAAAAACCCAGGAAAATTAACTTGGGTTTAACCTCCTTAGCAATCCTAAGAGGAATTAATTCAACCAAAGTGTAGTTAGTTCATCTCATGCATAGAGTTAGGAAGAATATGAGATGTGCTTAGCAATAAAGAAAGTGAAGCCGTCAAACAGTCGCCAAGCAAACTACTCACTTAATGTCAGTTCATGCTGAAATGCGTTAATTGAAATTTTAAAAATGACTATTTCCGCATTTGTAGGCAGTGCAGTAGAACGATATCTGAGTTTATAATAGATGGTTATACCTTCCTTCACAGGTAAGAAAAATGCTTTGTAATTCGAGTATTTATAAGAGAAAATCGCCAAGCTCCACTGTAGAAAAGCGCCAAATACATCGCCGAGAGCGCTTATTTGGGCTTCCTACAGATTAATGGCTCCAATTTACAAACCGGTTTTTGTACTGGTTTTTGCCCGGCATCATCTCTTTAACTTTATGATATTACACGAAGTAATGTAATGCAACGTTTCCGGCTGCCTATTTATAGCCTTCTTTAGAAGTTGAGGAGGTGGGGAAGGTGGAGCAACACAGGGGGAGTAGGTTGGGCAATGTCGACCGGCAGTCTGGGCCTCTGGCTTTAGCGAGTTGTGTTGGATTTGTCGACGTATATAACTTTGTGCTGCAGGAGATCCTGGCAGTGCACACTGAGAGGGTAGGTTGGGCAATGTCGACCGGCAGCCTGGGCCTCTGTCTTCAGCGGGTTGTGTTGGAGTTGTCGACGCCCATAACTTTGTACTGCAGTAGATCCTGGCAGTGCAAACTGAAGGGGTAGATTGGGCAAGGTCAACCGGCAGTCTGAGCCTCTGGCTTCAGCGGGTTGTGTTGGAGTTGTCGACGCCCATAACTTTGTGCTGCAGGAGATCTTGGCAGTGCACAATGAGGGAGTAGGTTGGGCAATGTCGACCGGCAGTCTGGGCCTTTGGCTTCAGCGGGTTGTGTTGGAGCTGTCTACGCCCATAACTTTATGCTGCAGGAGATCCTGGCAGTGCACACTGAGGGGGTAGGTTGGGCAATGTCGACCGGCAGTCTGGGCCTCTGGCTTCAGCGGGTTGTGTTGGAGTTGTCGACGCCCATAATTATGTGCTGCAGGAGATCCTGGGGCAGTGCACACTGAGGGGGTAGGTTGGGCAATGTCGACTGGCAGTCTGGGCCTCTGGCTTCAGCGGGTTGTGTTGGAGTTGTCGACGCCCATAATTTTGTGCTGCAGGAGATCCTGGGGCAGTGCACACTGAGGGGGTAGGTTGGGCAATGTCGACCGGCAGTCTGGGCCTCTGGCTTCAGCGGGTTGTGTTGGAGTTGTCGACGCCCATAACTTTGTACTGCAGGAGATCCTGGCAGTGCAAACTGAAGGGGTAGATTGGGCAAGGTCGACCGGCAGTCTGAGCCTCTGGCTTCAGCGGGTTGTGTTGGAGTTGTCGACGCCCATAACTTTGTGCTGCAGGAGATCTTGGCAGTGCACACTGAGGGAGTAGGTTGGGCAATGTCGACCGGCAGTCTGGGCCTTTGGCTTCAGCGGGTTGTGTTGGAGCTGTCGACGCCCATAACTTTGTGCTGCAGGAGATCCTGGCAGTGCACACTGAGGGGGTAGGTTGGGCAATGTCGACCGGCAGTCCTGGGCCTCTGGCTTCAGCGGGTTGTGTTGGAGTTGTCGACGCCCATAATTTGTGCTGCAGGAGATCCTGGCAGTGCACACTGAGGGGTAGGTTGGGCAATGTCGACCGGCAGTCTGGGCCTCTGGCTTCAGCGGGTTGTGTTGGAGTTGTCGACGCCCATAATTTGTGCTGCAGGAGATCCTGGCAGTGCACACTGAGGGGAGTAGTTGGGCAATGTCGACCGGCAGTCTGAGCCTCTGGCTTCAGCGGGTTGTGTTGGAGTTGTCGACGCCCATAACTTTGTGCTGCAGGAGATCCTGGCAGTGCACACTGAGGGGGTAGGTTGGGCAATGTCGACCGGCAGTCTGGGCCTCTGGCTTCAGCGGGTTGTGTTGGAGTTGTCGACGCCCATAATTTTGTGCTGCAGGAGATCCTGGCAGTGCACACTGAGGGGGTAGGTTGGGCAATGTCGACCGGCAGTCTGGGCCTCTGGCTTCAGCGGGTTGTGTTGGAGTTGTCGACGCCCATAACTTTGTGCTGCAGGAGATCCTGGCAGTGCACACTGAGGGAGTAGTTGGGAATGTCGACCGGCAGTCTGGGCCTCTGGCTTCAGCGGGTTGTGTTGGAGTTGTCGACGCCCATAACTTTGTGCTGCAGGAGATCCTGGCAGTGCACACTGAGGGAGTAGGTTGGGCAATGTCGACGGCAGTCTGGGCTCTGGCTTCAGCGGGTTGTGTTGGAGTTGTCGACGCCCATAATTTGTGCTGCAGGAGATCCTGGCAGTGCACACTGAGGGGTAGGTTGGGCAATGTCGACCGGCAGTCTGGGCTCTGGCTTCAGCGGGTTGTGTTGGAGTTGTCGACGCCCATAACATTGTGCTGCAAGAGATCCTGGCAGTGCACACTGAGGGAGTATGTTGGGCAATGTCGACCGGCAGTCTGAGCCTCTGGCTTCAGCGTGTTGTGTTACAGTTGTCGACGCCCATAATTATGTGCTGCAAGAGATCCTGGGGCAGTGCACACTGAGGGAGTAGGTTGGGCAATTTCGACCGGCAGTCTGGGCCTCTGGCTTCAGCGGGTTGTGTTGGAGTTGTCGACGCCCATAATTATGTGCTGCAGGAGATCCTGGAAGTGCACACTGAGGGAGTAGGTTGGGCAATGTCGACCGGCAGTCTGGGCCTCTGGCTTCAGCGGGTTGTGTTGGAGTTGTCGACGCCCATAATTTGTGCTGCAGGAGATCCTGGCAGTGCACACTGAGGGAGTAGGTTGGGCAATGTCGACCGGCAGTCTGGGCCTCTGGCTTCAGCGGGTTGTGTTGGAGTTGTTGACGCCCATAATTTTGTGCTGCAGGAGATCCTGGAAGTGCACACTGGGGAGTAGGTTGGGCAATGTCGACCGGCAGTCTGGCCTCTGGCTTCAGCGGGTTGTGTTGGAGTTGTCGACGCCCATAACTTTGTGCTGCAGGAGATCCTGGCAGTGCACACTGAGGGAGTAGTTGGGCAATGTCGACCGGCAGTCTGGCCTCTGGCTTCAGCGGGTTGTGTTGGAGTTGTCGACGCCCATAATTTGTGCTGCAGAGATCCTGGCAGTGCACACTGAGGGAGTAGGTTGGGCAATGTCGACGGCAGTCTGGGCCTCTGGCTTCAGCGGGTTGTGTTGGAGTTGTCGACGCCCATAATTTGTGCTGCAGGAGATCCTGGCAGTGCACACTGAGGGGTAGGTTGGGCAATGTCGACCGGCAGTCTGGGCCTCTGGCTTCAGCGGGTTGTGTTGGAGTTGTCGACGCCCATAATTTGTGCTGCAGGAGATCCTGGCAGTGCACACTGAGGGAGTAGTTGGGCAATGTCGACCGGCAGTCTGGGCCTCTGGCTTCAGCGGTTGTGTTGGAGTTGTCGACGCCCATAATTTGTGCTGCAGGAGATCCTGGCAGTGCACACTGAGGGGGTAGGTTGGGCAATGTCGACCGGCAGTCTGGGCCTCTGGCTTCAGCGGGTTGTGTTGGAGTTGTCGACGCCCATAATTTGTGCTGCAGGAGATCCTGGCAAGTGCACACTGAGGGAGTAGGTTGGGCAATGTCGACCGGCAGTCTGGGCCTCTGGCTTCAGCGGGTTGTGTTGGAGTTGTCGACGCCCATAATTTGTGCTGCAGGAGATCCTGGCAGTGCACACTGAGGGAGGTAGGTTGGGCAATGTCGACGGCAGTCTGGGCCTCTGGCTTCAGCGGGTTGTGTTGGAGTTGTCGAGCCCATAATTTGTGCTGCAGGAGATCCTGGCAGTGCACACTGAGGGGTAGGTTGGGCAATGTCGACCGGCAGTCTGGGCCTCTGGCTTCAGCGGGTTGTGTTGGAGTTGTCGACGCCCATAACATTGTGCTGCAGGAGATCCTGGCAGTGCACACTGAGGGAGTATGTTGGGCAATGTCGACCGGCAGTCTGGGCCTCTGGCTTCAGCGGGTTGTGTTGGAGTTGTCGACGCCCATAATTTTGTGCTGCAGGAGATCCTGGCAGTGCACACTGAGGGGGTAGGTTGGGCAATGTCGACCGGCAGTCTGGGCCTCTGGCTTCAGCGGGTTGTGTTGGCGTTGTCGACGACCATAATTTGTGCTGCAGGAGATCCTGGAAGTGCACACTGAGGGAGTAGGTTGGGCAATGTCGACCGGCAGTCTGGGCCTCTGGCTTCAGCGGGTTGTGTTGGAGTTGTCGACGCCCATAATTTGTGCTGCAGGAGATCCTGGCAGTGCACACTGAGGGAGTAGTTGGGCAATGTCGACCGGCAGTCTGGGCCTCTGGCTTCAGCGGGTTGTGTTGGAGTTGTCGACGCCCATAATTTGTGCTGCAGGAGATCCTGGCAGTGCACACTGAGGGGTAGGTTGGGCAATGTCGACCGGCAGTCTGGGCCTCTGGCTTCAGCGGGTTGTGTTGGAGTTGTCTGACGCCCATAATTTTGTGCTGCAGGAGATCCTGGAAGTGCACACTGAGGGAGTAGGTTGGGCAATGTCGACCGGCAGTCTGGGCCTCTGGCTTCAGCGGTTGTGTTGGAGTTGTCGACGCCCATAATTTTGTGCTGCAGGAGATCCTGGCAGTGCACACTGAGGGAGTAGGTTGGGCAATGTCGACCGGCAGTCTGGGCCTCTGGCTTCAGCGGGTTGTGTTGGAGTTGTCGACGCCCATAATTTGTGCTGCAGGAGATCCTGGCAGTGCACACTGAGGGGTAGTTGGGCAATGTCGACCGGCAGTCTGGGCCTCTGGCTTCAGCGGGTTGTGTTGGAGTTGTCGACGCCCATAATTTGTGCTGCAGGAGATCCTGGCAGTGCACACTGAGGGGTAGGTTGGGCAATGTCGACCGGCAGTCTGGGCCTCTGGCTTCAGCGGGTTGTGTTGGAGTTGTCGACGCCCATAATTATGTGCTGCAGGAGATCCTGGGGCAGTGCACACTGAGGGGGTAGGTTGGGCAATGTCGACCGGCAGTCTGGGCCTCTGGCTTCAGCGGGTTGTGTTGGAGTTGTCGACGCCCATAATTTGTGCTGCAGGAGATCCTGGCAGTGCACACTGAGGGGTAGGTTGGGCAATGTCGACCGGCAGTCTGGGCCTCTGGCTTCAGCGGTTGTGTTGGAGTTGTCGACGCCCATAATTTGTGCTGCAGGAGATCCTGGAAGTGCACACTGAGGGAGTAGGTTGGGCAATGTCGACCGGCAGTCTGGGCCTCTGGCTTCAGCGGGTTGTGTTGGAGTTGTCGACGCCCATAATTTGTGCTGCAGGAGATCCTGGAAGTGCACACTGAGGAGGTAGGTTGGGCAATGTCGACCGGCAGTCTGGCCTCTGGCTTCAGCGGGTTGTGTTGGAGTTGTCGACGCCCATAATTTTGTGCTGCAGGAGATCCTGGAAGTGCACACTGAGGGAGTAGGTTGGGCAATGTCGACCGGCAGTCTGGGCCTCTGGCTTCAGCGGGTTGTGTTGGAGTTGTCGACGCCCATAAATTTGTGCTGCAGGAGATCCTGGCAGTGCACACTGAGGGGTAGGTTGGGCAATGTCGACCGGCAGTCTGGGCCTCTGGCTTCAGCGGGTTGTGTTGGAGTTGTCGACGCCCATAACTTTGTGCTGCAGGAGATCCTGGCAGTGCACACTGGGGGTAGGTTGGGCAATGTCGACCGGCAGTCTGGGCCTCTGGCTTCAGCGGGTTGTGTTGGAGTTGTCGACGCCCATAATTTGTGCTGCAGGAGATCCTGGCAGTGCACACTGAGGGAGTAGTTGGGCAATGTCGACCGGCAGTCTGGGCCTCTGGCTTCAGCGGGTTGTGTTGGAGTTGTCGACGCCCATAACTTTGTGCTGCAGGAGATCCTGGCAGTGCACAACTGAGGGGTAGGTTGGGCAATGTCGACCGGCAGTCTGGGCCTCTGGCTTCAGCGGGTTGTGTTGGAGTTGTCGACGCCCATAACTTTGTGCTGCAGGAGATCCTGGCAGTGCACACTGAGGGAGTAGTTGGGCAATGTCGACCGGCAGTCTGGGCCTCTGGCTTCAGCGGGTTGTGTTGGAGTTGTCGACGCCCATAATTTGTGCTGCAGGAGATCCTGGCAGTGCACACTGAGGGGTAGGTTGGGCAATGTCGACCGGCAGTCTGGGCCTCTGGCTTCAGCGGGTTGTGTTGGAGTTGTCGACGCCCATAATTTGTGCTGCAGGAGATCCTGGCAGTGCACACTGAGGGAGTAGTGTTGGGCAATGTCGACCGGCAGTCTGGGCCTCTGGCTTCAGCGGGTTGTGTTGGAGTTGTCGACGCCCATAATTTGTGCTGCAGGAGATCCTGGCAGTGCACACTGAGGGGTAGGTTGGGCAATGTCGACCGGCAGTCTGGGCCTCTGGCTTCAGCGGGTTGTGTTGGAGTTGTCGACGACCATAATTTGTGCTGCAGGAGATCCTGGAAGTGCACACTGAGGGAGTAGGTTGGGCAATGTCGACCGGCAGTCTGGGCCTCTGGCTTCAGCGGGTTGTTGGAGTTGTGACGCCCATAATTTGTGCTGCAGGAGATCCTGGCAGTGCACACTGAGGGAGTAGTTGGGCAATGTCGACCGGCAGTCTGGGCCTCTGGCTTCAGCGGGTTGTGTTGGACGTTGTCGACGCCATAATTTGTGCTGCAGGAGATCCTGGCAGTGCACACTGAGGGAGTAGGTTGGGCAATGTCGACCGGCAGTCTGGGCCTCTGGCTTCAGCGGGTTGTGTTGGCGTTGTCGACGAAAATAATTTGTGCTGCAGGAGATCCTGGAAGTGCACACTGAGGGAGTAGGTTGGGAAATGTCGACCGGCAGTCTGGGCCTCTGGCTTCAGCGGGTTGTGTTGGAGTTGTTGACGCCCATAATTTTGTGCTGCAGGAGATCCTGGCAGTGCACACTGAGGGAGTATGTTGGGAAATGTCGACCGGCAGTCTGAGCCTCTGGCTTCAGCGGGTTGTGTTGGAGTTGTCGACGACCATAATTTTGTGCTGCAGGAGATCCTGGCAGTAAACAATGAGGAGGTAGGTTAGGCAATGTCGACCGGCAGTCTGGGCCTCTGGCTTCAGCGGGTTGTGTTGGAGCTGTCGATGCCCATAACTTTGTGCTGCAGGAGATCTTGGCAGTGCACACTGAGGGAGTATGTTGGGCAATGGCGACCGGCAGTCTGGGCCTCTGGCATCAGCGGGTTGTGTTAGAGTTGTCGACGCCCATAATTATGTGCTGCAGGAGATCCTGGGGCAGTGCACACTGAGGGGGTAGGTTGGGCAATGTCGACCGGCAGTCTGGGCCTCTGGCTTCAGCGGGTTGTGTTGGCGTTGTCGACGACCATAATTTGTGCTGCAGGAGATCCTGGAAGTGCACACTGAGGGAGTAGGTTGGGCAATGTCGACCGGCAGTCTGGGCCTCTGGCTTCAGCGGGTTGTGTTGGAGTTGTTGACGCCCATAATTTTGTGCTGCAGGAGATCCTGGAAGTGCACACTGAGGGAGTAGGTTGGGCAATGTCGACCGGCAGTCTGGGCCTCTGGCTTCAGCGGGTTGTGTTGGAGTTGTCGACGCCCATAATTATGTGCTGCAGGAGATCCTGGAAGTGCACACTGAGGGAGTAGGTTGGGCAATGTCGACCGGCAGTCTGGGCCTCTGGCTTCAGCGGGTTGTGTTGGAGTTGTCGACGCCAATAATTATGTGCTGCAGGAGATCCTGGCAGTGCACACTTAGGGGGTAGGTTGGGCAATGTCGACCGGCAGTCTGGGCCTCTGGCTTCAGCGGGTTGTGTTGGAGTTGTCGACGCCCATAACTTTGTGCTGCAGGAGATCCTGGCAGTGCAAACTGAAGGGGTAGGTTGGGAAATGTCGACTGGCAGTCTGGGCCTCTGGCTTCTTAGGGTTGCGTTGGAGTTGTCGATGCCCTGGGCCTCTGGCTTCAGCGGGTTGTGTTGGAGCTGTCGATGCCCATAACTTTGTGCTGCAGGAGATCCTGGCAGTGCACACTGAGGGAGTATGTTGGGCAATGTCGACCGGCAGTCTGGGCCTCCGGCTTCAGCGGGTTGTGTTGGAGTTGTCGACGCCCATAACTTTGTGCTGCAGGAGATCCTGGCAGTGCACACTGAGGGAGTATGTTGGGAAATGTCGACTGGCAGTCTGGGCCTCTGGCTTCAGCGGGTTGCGTTGGAGTTGTCGACGCCCATAATTATTTGCTGCAGGAGATCCTGGGGCTGTGCACACTGAGGGGGTAGGTTGGGCAAATAATATGCAAATCCCTAGTAGCATTGTTTCTCGAATTTTGCTCGATCGATCATCGATCGTTCATCGGATTCAGCGAAAACTCACCGGTGATCGCATCCGTAATCCGAAAGTGCACGAGGCGACATCGGAAATCGGTGAACGAAATTCTATCGATAAAAGTCATCTATTCGATATCGGTCAAAAGTGAAAATTCAATCAATGTACATTTCATCGGAAAACTATGACGAATCGATATCACAACGATAAAAAACCGAAAAATGTGGCTTTTTTTTATTTTAGTACATACAAATTGCGTTAAATTATTTCGAAAACTTCATATCCGAAAACTATTATATTTAAACTGGTAATAGTTATTTTTTTATTTACTTACACACAAAATTTTTAATTACGTGCGAAGAGAAATATTTTTACTGTGTGATAACTATTTCTTTTATTTACTTGGAAATTAATTTTTTACTTTTTGGCCATGATTAATTTTTGAAAAACTTAACTTAAAGGAAATAGATTTTTGAATAAATATTATGAACCAAACAACTTTTCAATACGTAAGTTACCAAGAGTTATTTTTAAATTTAAGATATTTCTATTAGTACTGTTAACTTAAATTAATATTTAAAAGGAAAAATCAAAATTAAAATGTTTTAATCAATAACATAAAACTTCTTTAACGATCAACCTTTTGACCTCTTTATTTAAACTCAAATATAGTGCAAGCGTCGATAGCCGTGAGGTCTAACGCACGGTTCCAGTTGCAAGTCAAGAGTGCGGAGCCCGAGGTTGGGGGTTCTGTCCCCCAGCTGAATTCGAAACGAGTTGAATTCTACCTGACTAACAGAAAAAAATAGTGTCGCCATCTCGTTTAAAACTTTTGTACTAACATGTCGTAAACTGTTCGGAATTTTATCGCAAAGTGTTCGAAATTCCATCGGCCGATGAGATTTCGATTACTACTCATCGGATTCTTATCGATTTCTTCTTGACACTTGATCGGAATCTCATCGGAAAAACTCATCCTAGGCTGCTCGATCGAGCGGACATAACCGAGCAGTTATCGAGCAATCGGGCAATTTTCAGCGAAAATCCGATATTCGAATTCTCATCGGCTCACCGGTGAACGATGAAAATTCGATTATCGGTCGATGAAAAGTTGCTACTAGGGTAATATGTAATTGTAAAAATAATATTTTTACAATGGTTTGAGAAAAACTACACTCTTTTAATCTTCACTGCCTTCCGATTTGTTGATGACCTGATTGTCTTTGATTATCCTGATTTTACACACCTTTGGCACAAAATTTACCCATCAGAACTTCTTCTTAAGAAAACCAATAGCTCTATTTCTTCATTACATTTCTTAGACATACAAATTCAGATCTCAGATAACTCTGCCAATACCAACATTTATGATAAACGTAATGACTTTCATTTTGATGTTATTCGACTTATTCCTTGGAATTCTAATCTTTCTGTTAAAGTCTATAGAAATTGCATTATAAATCACCTACATCGCATTAATATCATCTGCAACGTCAAAAACTTAAAAAATTCCCAAAAACTTGACCTCCATCGTACACTTATCAACAACAATTTCCCTCCAAAATTTATAAAGAAGTATCTGCAATGATTTTCTTTGTGACGTCACTAAATTTTTACTCATAGTCTAATTTTTTTCCTTCACCGCACTTAATTTCCACACTGTAACTGTCAATAGTTTCACCTAAGTTTTTAGTTCGGATTTTGTGAGAAGCGGTTGGCTTCAAAGTTTCGTGTTGTTTTTTATTCGCTTCATCTGCTTTATGTAAGTTTGTCTTTATGTTTTTAATTTTGATTTTGTTTTTTAATTTTGATTTTGTTTTTAATTCTCTTCTGGAAATTCCACAGTACACTTCGGGGTAAAATTGGGATTTTTTTATTTGACTCTCGTCCATCCCAATACAGAAAAGTGTATTGTTTTAATAGTGGCTCAAGGTTTTTACCTCCTGATGAAATGGCCTTTCCCACTATTTTTGTTTTTTTTCTACATCTTAATTTTATATTTTTTCAATTGTTTTATGTGTACTATATATATATATATATATCAAATAGATATATTGATATATATTGATATATTGATATAATATCAAATAGATTCCAAATATGTGTACCATATACCCTGTTATAGGATCATAACCTTATTATTGTTTCCACTTGTTATAAATTATAAAATCCCGTTTCATTGCCTTAAAATTCAAAAATGGAAAAATACGCTATAAAATGCACTCATAAATGTCATCACAATTCCCTCATAAATACATAAAACCTTTTAGCTCATTTGGTGCGTTTTGGGAAATAATTTGGCGAGAAAATATATATAGCTACCCACACCCATTATACAGCTCTAACACAATGACCTTCGAACAACCGACCAGCTTATAAATTATTTATAAAAGAAATCGCCTATTTAACTAATTTTAGTTAATAATTTGGCGAGTTTCAACGTGTTTGGCGAAAAAATAAAGACATAAAACACTAATAGCTCTAGTGCGATGGCCTTTATTAACCATCATAGTTCAGTAATAGCTTAACTATACATTTATTGCTTAACTATGCATACATGCAGTCAACAGAAAAATCAATGAAAAAATCATCAAATAAACCCACAATAAAATCCAGGAATGAAGACTGGCGGAATTACGTCACTTGAAACACGTCAATTATTTTTCAAATAATGAATTTAGTTTCTGAAAGTAATGGCAAAAGAATAAAATAAAAATTTTGAATTTTAAATGTTTTCGTTAAAAGTTTTATTTAATTTTTTCAGCCGATGGCATCAGGAAAGAGAAAAAATGATCGGATTTGAGCGAAAGTGGTATTTTTTTCAGAAAATTCGAATTTTCTCTAAAAATGGAACAAATATGAAAAAACTAAGCCTCAGGTGCACACGTTGGTATTAAAGGGAATCTATCTTAAAAATTTCGAATTTCTGAGGTCAGTATAAGTAGGTCTTTTACGATCCGAACACAGACACACAGACAGACTCTTTCTTTTATTATTATAGATATATATATATATATATACATATACACATACACATACACATACACATACACATACACATACACATACACACACACACACACACACATACACATACACATACATACACATACATACACATACATACACATACATACACATACATACATACATACATACATACATACATACATACATACATACATACATACATACATACATACATACATACATACATACATACATACATACATACATACATATATATTTTTGTTGCATTATTTTTTCATATCTTATCTTTCATATTCTAAGAGTTAAAATTAAGAAATTAATTATCGAAAACTTTCAGCAATATTTCCGAAAAAGTTACCCAAGTATTTTAAGCTCATAAAAAGACTACACTGTATTCTGTAAAACTTATTGTTGGCTTCACAAAATCCTAATTAAATGTAACTCATTTAAACGCTTTTCAGCTTGTTGCCGGTGCCGTCGCGTCATTTCCAAGCGGTCGGGGTGAGTTTTAATAATGCGCACCCTTCTCCGCCACATTTATTTACAAAAAATATATATATAATTTTAGAATTTTTGGTAAGTTTCGCTGGCTTCAATGCTTCTCAACTACTATACATGTGGACCGTAAAAGAGTTTTTTTTTTTTAAACGAAGGAAAAAAATTACGCTTACATGTTAACATAAAAATATGACAAACAAATATTTGGTCAACGTAAATTCAATTTTAATTTTTTCTGAGTTAGAAAAGTTTTTATTGCTAAACTCGTGATGACTAATATACAATATCCTTAATAATTTTTCAATTATTTTAAATGTTTTGATCTTCATTAAATTTGCAGGCGCTCCCGTTTTTGGCGGCGGCCAGGGGCGATCGTCCCACATGCTCCTGTCATGCGAAGGCCCTGCTTCTTACAATATAATTATTCATATTTTAAAAATATGTTTCTAAGCAAACAGTTAAACAAATAAACTTTAAAAACAAAATTTATTTAAAAAATAATGGTACTAAATTTCGTTAATAAAAAGTGTTATCATCTCTCGTTAGTAATAAATTACTAAAAATTCTGGGTATTATTATTTTTAAGATAAAAAATACATTTTCACAAAATAACCCTTACCTGTTGAATTTCCAATCAAATCGGATTTATTTATCACCAACGTTGAATGTGAACCAGTCCTAATCTGTTTGCTGGCAACTGTTTTTGGGTTTAATGGTGGTTTGGATTTTGATGCAAAAAAAAATCGTTTCTGGCTTGGATCTTGGATCTGCTGCAGCTATTAAAAAATCTCGTTTTCGCCTTTCGTCTCTTTTTTCTGTACCAGATTTATATTTTTTGTATACATTTTATAACGCAGAGATGTAAACGCCTAGCGTATACATGCGCCTAAATATCCTGTATTGGATACATTCGTTTCGGGTTCGCTCGGCAGCATGGCGAGGTGTCATTTACATGTAAGGAATAAACTGAAATGTAATGGAGACATACGAGACAAAAGGCGCGAAACACTCCGATTGAAGCATCACCTTCTTAGCTTAGACGCCTCTATTATTCCAAAAGAGAAACAAAAAACCACCCGTAATATGGTCTCTTTGGTTATCAGTTTAAAAAAATCAAAATAAATAGTAAAAAATCAAAATCTTGTTCGCACGCACGCAGCAACAACTCATAAAAAAAAAAAGAACAGTACAAATGAAAAAAAAAATCGGTTCCATACGATATTTTATCAGACTTGCCGTTTTATTATTGTTTTTCCCTTATATATTAATAGAGTAAGAATTATTTGTTTTAAACATTCAATAAATCCGACGTGTTTTTCTGTTTTCTTCAAAACACAAGCTTTTAAAAAAAATTAAAGTGTTATAAAAAAGCCGTAAGATTTATTACGCCAGCTTCAAATGTTTAGACATTTTTTAGAACGATTTTAATTGTTTATGGGTAATGAAATAATTCATAATATTGTTAACGTTGGCTCTACCGCTCGTCATCGATAGTTTGGTAAATAAGTATACTATAGTTTAGTTTAGTTTGAAATATCGTAGCACTAGAGCTACACGAGCGCTATTGGCGACGGGCGTCATAATTTAGAACCATATAGTCAGGTGACGAGCCGACATCTGAGTAGGCACCCAACGCAATCTTTAAGGTAGACATAGTACGCAGCGTCGGGACTTTGAAGCATATGTAACGTGCACTCCCTCTACGCGGGGTATTATTCGTTGGACATTTTTAGCTGCGCGGGCCCTTAATAGGTCGGCAGTTATTTTGGCGATGCCCGGACCAGAACATGGGACCTTCCGAATGCAAGGCGAACGCCTTAACCGAATGGGCTCCCCAGCCCCTTAAGTATGCAATAACTTTAAGGTTTCGGTTAACCGTCTGTATACCTTTATGGTCAAAACATATATTATTAGAGCTCTTTGGAAAATTTCTATTGTTGACAAAATTTTTAAATTGAGTACATTAATTTGTGTCTGACGCGTAACAACAAACATACTCATATTCATGCTCACTACAGATACTTTACAGTAGAAATTACGATAGAAAAAAAAGCGCGAAAAACCGCGCGAACTTGTAGTACACTTATTTAACTAAGCAAAATAAAAACCATCAAAAAAAGAAAAAAGTAGTCATCCAAAAATAGCAAGGGTTATTGGTTTAAAAATAAATCCGAGGAGAGGGGGGGGTGGAGGACAGTTTTTGTTAATTCTTTTTTTTTTTTTGCGATAGTGGAATTTCTTTGATTTCTTAACAAACAAAATGCACTATTATACTATACTTGAAAACGAATTTTAAAAAATCTGCCAATATTTTATTTCTATGTTTTTTATATTTTCTGTTTGAGAGGATAGCCGTCGTTGTCGGCGCCATAAAAATTTATCTAAAATCTTATTCCCGCCAAAATTGGGATTAGCTTAAAAAGCAATCTGAAGGGGAAGGGAGGGGGAGGATAGTTTTTATTTCTTTTCTTTCTAATACCGTAAACTTTACTGATTTGTGAGTGCACAATATAGCAACTCATGAAAAGAGCGACAAAAAAATGAAAAAAAAATTACGACATAATATTTCATCAGAATTCGCGCTTTTTTTAATAACCCTCCTGGAAGCGGTAGATCCGTTTTTGTTTTACACAGATTTGGTAAATGCTAAGTGGTCTTTCCCTGTGGAATTTTTTTCACTTTGTAATTTTTTTTATTGTTAACAAAATCAAATTGGACTATAACACGGGTTCACCCGTAATGTGGTTGCGCGCCTGTTTGAAGGTGACCTTTCCACTGACAGAATGACTGTTAAGTCAAAGTAATTCGGGAACAGTGCTCGTCTTCGTAGCGTCAATAGTTTTCTGCTTATCAACCAGGGCCATAAAACAAAATTCTGTTTAGCTCATTCTTAATTAAGTATTTGTAGATTTTTTCCACTTAAACGAATATTATCATATTGCTTTTGGCCCACTTGGCAAATTTGGCCCACTCGGCGATCGCCGACTAGCCGCCCGGGCCAGTCCGCCCCTGATCTACATCTTCAATATTTTTTTTAATCTTTTGTGTATAATAAAATAAAATGAATCATGACTATCTTGGGTGAAATAGGGGAGTAAGAATAAACTGTTGTGGAAATTCTGATCAAGACCTGATGTTTTTTTGGGAGTCATTAATTTTTTTTATACTGGATTCTCTCATCATAAGCTTTTGAACGCGGGGGGGGGGGGAGCGTGATTTGTTTGTGGGGTATATAAGGCAGTGTTTGACGTAGATGTAACATCCCCGTAGGCGTTGCCGTTCAAGAAGTCCATTGGTAGTACATATGGGAAGGAAACTCGGAAAGTAGATCGACTAGTAGAAGTATAGTATGGCTACTACCCAGAGGGCAGCTCTAGTGCGAAGTCAATACAACCAACCCTTCAAATACACACAAAATTTATTGAAAATTTCAAGATGTTGGTTGGATCTTTACAGCTTTCTGCCCCTTGGTTGAGTTTTGAGAACAGTAGTGACAACCCTTCGTCCAATGCCATACAACGAAAGAGGATCAACGACCTATATAGCACAAACTGAGCATCTACCAGTAAAATAGCGGCCTGGAAGAATCCATGATGAAAAGCTAAACATGAAAGAAAGTATCCTCTTTTTGGCGACACATCATTGTTTTCATAAACATTCCCATCCAGGGTTCCAAATTACGAGGCGTTATTGGCTGTGTTAAAGCTCCTGAAGGAGGATAGAAATAGGCAGCCGGAAACGATTACCTTACCTTACCTACCTACCTTACATTCCCCGGATCCGTGCTGGAAATAGTAGAAAAATCCTCATCACGGATGGGCCCGAGTACACAGGGACAGACGTGCTCGTTAAATCTGTGGAGTCCAAAGTCCCGACGGCGTTAGCGTACGATGTCGCTCGAAGTTCCGTTGGGTACCCGCTCAGGTGTCGACCTCGTCACTTGACATGGGTTCTAAATTACGAGGCGTTATTGGCTGCGTTAAAGCTCCTGAAGGAGGCTAGAAATAGGCAGCCGGAAACGATTACCTTACCTTACATTCCCATTGGCTTTCTATTACCTGTACAAAAACTTTAACCCTCTGAGGGATTCGTAATTTGGTCGAAGTGTGATCTTGTCTTCACTGCATGAGATTAAAATGTAAAATTTTAACTAAAAGTTTAATTTCCTTAATTTTTTTCAAACAAGTTTGGAAGCTGCTGGAATGCGCAGTCCATTCTATTTATGTCGCTGATGCTTTTTAAATGAGCATTCAATTTTGCAGTTTTTTAAATAATTGAAGTACTTCGAATTCGAATTCTTCTCTGAAATTTTCAATGTATTCTAATTTCGATGCGCTGAATTTTTTGACGTGTCACACTTGTCTGTAGTTTGGGATATGAAAGTGGGTGACGGAGACAGATACAGACGGACTGAATTAACGATTATAATACCTTCCACTTTTTACGTTATAAACTTAGTGTGGAAGCTAAAAGTGATTCGTTATCAAGCATTGGTCTGTAGGTCAGACAATAACAGGGGGAGGGTCCTAAATTTCATGCCTGAATATAGAAGGTAGAGAAATAACAATAATTATTTCAAATAATAAGTTTTCAAATTATTTGGTCAAAGATGTAGGAGTCTCATATAGGTGGAGCAAATAAAAGTGGCCCTGGCGTAGAGATAGGAATGCATTGAAATGCTTGCTTGGCGAGAAAAACTATTGAAGCCGTCTGAAAGCCTTCGAGTCGAAATAAAAGTTTATTCAAGCGTGCAATGGCCTCACTTTGCAAACCTGTTTTGGCACATTGGTTGGATAGCATCACATTAGAGCTTCTATTTTCGAGTTCAGATCATAGTGCGTAAGTGTGAATTAAGGCTGCGTGAGCGTGAGTTGATCAATACACAGATGAAGATGATACTCCCAGTACAGCAGGTTCATTGTAGAAAGTTTTATTGCAACAAATTCGTGGGGGAAATGTGGCCAGTTGTTTGTTAAAGAATTTAAAGGTGTAAAAGTACCAAAAAAAGAGGATAAACCAAAGTAAGGACCAATGCAAGCCTGAACCATTTTGCTGCTGCCATCTATGAATTTAAATTAGTACTAAACAATTCCTTATGAAAAGTTTCGATATGGTTGCTTAACAGAATAAACAGCTCAATTAAATCAGTGCAATTAACGTTTTTGGCTTAAGAAACTTTTGAAATACAAGAATTTTCTTTAGACTTTAATATATTTCATTATAAATCTGTGGCATATTGTAACAATTGTTCCTCTCGATTCCAGTTTCAATGTTAGCTCACGGCCCCACTCGATCCGTTCCGAGTGGGGCCGTGGTTAGCTAAAAAGAATTTTATTTTATTGCTGCCATCTATTATTGATAATCAGTACTAAAGAATACCTTGTGGGAAAAATTGTATACTGTTTTTAAAAATAGCATTATCACGCAAATAATTTTATATGCATTCTAGCATTCTAGAACAATTGCTCCTAATACAACTGACAATTTTTTTGCATTTTATAACCGAGTAACTGACGCCAATTATTCCGCTGATCAACAAACCAAACCGCAATGCATACAGAGGTGGCATAGGGCCCGTTCTCATACAGGGCAAATGCCGACTATTTGCCGGCTTTCAGGAGAAAAAAATCCCTCTCTAGGGAAAATTGCGGTAACGAAAACGTACCTGGCTCGTAGGTTGTAATGATTTTATGCCACCTCTGTATAGGCGCGTTCACATGTGCTGGGAAATTGGCGGCATTTAGCCGGCAATCTCGTGAAACCTTATAACCCCGTTCACATGTATTTGCTGGCATTCCGGAAATGACGTATTGGGTACGACACATCCTGTTTGCTTGTTTTGATTTGATGCTCGAGCTTTGAGATCTTGTCCTTGTGTTCTTTTTAACGTTTCTTTGTTAGCGATGTTGTCGCAAGAATTACTAAAAACAATTCTTTTGTTAAAAATTCTCGTGGACAGACATCTATCGATTTTATTGATGATGAAGAAAGTAGGAGGTTGTTGCGAATACAACACTGGATTCATTTGATTTCCAAAGTAATAAATTCCACTTTATAATTGGCCTTCCCAGAAAGATCTTTATGGTCGTACGAAGCTAATAAAAACGGCTTCAGCATGGGTCCACTTGCTCGCCATTTTTGCTTTTGTTGTGAGTGATCACCAAAGCCGAAATGCATCATGGGGGGGGGGGGGGGGGTAATGAATACGTTACTACCCAGGCAGTGGGTACATTTTCGCACCGCAATTTTCCCTACAGAGGGATTTTTTCCCGATAGCCGGCTAATAGCCGGCATTTGCCCTGCTTGAGAATGGGCCCTATGCATTGCGGTTTGGTTTCTTGATCAGCGGAATAATTGGCGTCAGTAATTCGGTTATAAAATGCAAAAAAAATTGTCACTTGTATTAGGAGCAATTGTTTTAGAATGCTAGAATGCATATAAAGCGAGTATGCTTTTATTTACTAAGGTTTTGTTAATTTTTCATTATATTGTGTTTTCATATTGCTACACATTTAATCATTCCTTTGAAAATATTTATTCTTAAGATGCCTGGCAGGAGTTTAATTTTATCATTAATCCTTTATTTTCAGAATTTTTGGTTAAAACTAAAAAAATCTTTCAACTCAATTTAAACAAAAATATAATTCATTAAAATTTTTTGGTTATCATTGTAATTATGAAGTTAATTGTGTGGATCTAAAGCTAACCTTATTGTAAGCATTTCTAATTTTTAATAGAAAAATTGTTTTCTTTAATATTATTTTTTAAATTGCCTTATATTGTTTTTTTAATTGCCTTAAACGGCGAAAAGAGCAGCAATCCTAATGTGACGTTAACGCTACGACGTCGCTTTCGCAATGCCGGCAATTGCATGTGAACGGGGTTATAAGGTTTCACAAAATAGCCGGCAAAATGCCGCCAATTTCTTAGCACATGTGAACGCGCCTATAAAATCATTACTACCTACGAGCCAGGTACGTTTTCGAAACCGCAATTTTCTCTAGAGATGGATTTTTTTCCTGAAAGTCGGCAAATAGCCGGCTTTACCCTGCATGAGAACGGACCCTAAATTGTATTTTTATTTTAAAAATAAGTTAGTACGTTGGCTGTGGCATCAGTAGCGATTGTGAGAACTGAACTGTGAAGGCAAAATGGAAAATAGAACAAGAACAAAGTTTAAAGTATAGTGGAAGAAACTGTTGATTTTATTCTTTTTGGAAAATTTAATTTTCTTTGCAAGTTTTCATTCCTTACGCAAGAGCCTTGTAGAGTTATTCTAAGAACATTGCCGTTCAGCAAACGACTTTCTAAAAGTGCGGGGAGAGAACATTTCTGGCTTCTGCGACAAGACGAATTGAAGATTTTAGAAAATGATGTACTCTAGTAAAAGGTTTTAAAAAAGATTTGAAATATACAGCGGAAGAAATCATCGAAACTGTGCCGCCGAACATCACAGTAGCAGGTTTGAAGAAACTCATTCTCGATAGTGAAGAATACAAAAATTGTCCGGATTTTGTTCACGAACTCTAAGTTACTGCGGTAACTTAACGTCATGAGAAATTAGCAGAACATGAATTACAAGTGGAGAAGAGTAGAGAAAATTCTAATTTTCTGAAAAAAATACACCGCGACACATACGAATGTGATGAAAGTACAGACATGAGACTGATCATGGATCTATATTATCGCTGTTTTTTGTATTCCATTTCTCATGTTGTTTCTTTTATACTTGCCTCTTTACCAGGTGCCAGATATAGTGGATCCTTTGGGACGTGCTCCAAAGAAGAGAAAAATAGAACCCACCACATCCTCGAACCACCTGTCTCCTCGAACAGGCTTTTCAGAAAATATCAATAGAAGCCCGAAAAGTAACAGTGATAATGTAATCGGTAAGTATCACAGCATTCCGAGGATAGTTCATTTGGCCGATTTTCGCCAAACATTTATTAATAGAGGCTAAATAATTTGGGTCCTTTAAGACCTCTCTATTCCCCATGTTTCTGACTTTTTTTAGGTAGCCACACAAACTCAGTTTATGGAGGATTTGACCGAACATGTAGATGAATTATGTCGGTTACTGAGTGACAGTTTCGACCCATTTATAGAAAGAATGTTTGGAGATTATCTACCCACAACTGAAAAAAAAGATTAAGTGGGTTTTAAAATAATATTATATGAAGGGGGTTCTTCATCGATCATTCATCGGATTCAGCGAAAACTCACCGGTGATCGCATCCGTATTCCGAAAGTGCACGAGGTGATATCGGCAATCGGTGAACGAAATTCTATCGATAAAAGTCATCGATTCGATATCGGTCAAAGGTGAAAATTCAATCAATGTACGTTTCATCGGAAAATTATGACGAATCGATATCGCAACGATAAGAAACCGAAAAATTTGACTTTTTTTATTTTAGTACATACAAATTGCGTTAAATTATTTCGAAAACTTCATATCCGAAAGGTATTATGTTCAAACTGGTAATAGTTATTTTTTATTTACTTACACACAACATTTTTAATTGCTTGCGAAGATAAATATTTTTACTGTGTGATAACTTATTTCTTTTATTTACTTGGAAATTAATTTTTAACTTTTTGGCCTTGATTAATTTTTGAAAAACTTAACTAACTTAAAGAAAATAGATTTTTGAATAAATATTATGAACCAAACAACTTTTTAATACGTAAGTTACCAAGAGCTATTTTTAAATTAAACATATTTCTATTAGTATTGTTAACTTAAATTAATATTTAAAAGGAATTTGCAACTTGCAAAAGAAAAATCAAAATTAAAATTTCTTAATCAATAACATAAAACTTCTTTAACGATCAACCTTTTGAGCTCTTTATTTAAACGCAAACTTCCTGCAAGCCTCCATAGCCGAGCGGACTAACGCCTCGTTGCAAGTTAAAAGTGCGGATCCCGAGATTGTTGGTTCTGTCCTCCTCCACCTAAAATTCGAAGAATTACCTGACGAACAGAAAAAATAGTGGCGCCATCTCGTTTAAACCTTTTGTACTAACATGACGTAAACTGTTCGGAATTTTATCGGAAAGTATTCGAAATTCCATTGGACGATGAGATTTAGATTACTACTCATCGGATTCTTATCGATTTCTTCTTGACTT
Organism: Oedothorax gibbosus; assembly: GCA_019343175.1. NCBI lineage: Eukaryota > Metazoa > Arthropoda > Arachnida > Araneae > Linyphiidae > Oedothorax > Oedothorax gibbosus. Next base: position 3,857,848 of record CM033277.1, on the reverse strand, counting down.
TTTATCGGAATCTCATCAGAAAAACTCATCCTAGGCTGGTCGATCGAGCGGACAGAACCGAGCAGTTATCGAGCAATCGGGCAATTTTCTACGAAAATCCGATATTCGAATTCTCATCGGCTCACCGGTGACCGATGAAAACTCGATTATCGGTCGATGAAAAATTGCTACTAGGTACCTATCGCGAAAAAAAGGTCGTTTTTAATTACCATTATGACCTATCGAACCGTACCAATCTTAGATAGGTTCATACCAGATATTGATTCACCAATTAAGGCTCGAAATGTATATTTTACTAGCTTTATAAACCCGGCGTTGCACGGTTAGACCCTTAATAACAGTGATTTTTATGTAAACTTTTATTATTGTTGAATGAGTGAGTCAGTAGAGTGAGTGAGTGAAATAGTAGTGAGTGAGGAGTGAAATGAGAGAGTGAGTGGAGTGAGTGAAATGAATGAGTGAAATGAGTGGGTGAGTGAGTGAAATGAGTGGGTGAGTGAAATTAGTGAGTGAGGAAATGAGTGAGTGAAATAATAAGTGAGTGAAATGAGTAAGTGAGTGAGTCACTCACATTTCACTCACTCACTCATTTCACTCACTCACTCATTTCACTCACCCACTCACTCATCCCACTCATCCCTCACTCATTTTCACTCACTCATTCATTTCACTCACTCATCATTTCACTCACTCACTCATTTCACTCACTCACTCATTCATTTCACGCTTGCGACGCTTGGACCAAGCGAAGAAGAAAGAGAAAAAACGGTTTCCTGTCGCCAATGTCCGCCAAGCAGATACAATTACGGAACCCCTCCTAAAAAATAAAGTGGTTCTTCCCCTGTACTCTTCATTTCTTTCACTTACTTAATATTCCTCGCTGTGAATTTTTTTTTTCAAATTAAAAATAGAAAAATTGATTAAAAACACAATGCATAATGCTATTCCTATGGAGAAATTTGTTCACGTTTTGCACTCCTACACCCGTTTGGGTTCGAATTTCGAAAAATCGCTTCTTAAATGACGCCTACGATATAAAAAGAATATTTTCCTAAAATTTGGTAGCTCTACCTCCAGTAGTTTGGGCTGGGCGTTGATACGTGAATAGATCCGTCAGTCAGTGAGTGAGTCGGGACTTTGCCTTTTATATATATAGATTTTCATTCAGCCTTTCTGTTTCCACTCAAGACCTAAGACACAACCATTTATCCACTGACAAAGAAAATCTTTACGTTGTCTCAATACTTGCTTGTACTTCTATACTTGATCTTGTAATGATTTGAAATTTTACTGACCTTCATTTGTAAAAGCTTCATCCAATTAGTTTGTAATTATGATAGCGGCTCTGACTGCCGACCTATAAACGGCTTTTAATATCCACTTTAAATATCCTCCAAAGTCCCAACGCTGCATATGATGTCGCCCTTAAAGGTTGCGTTGGGTGCCTACTCAGGTGTCGGCACGTCACTTGACTGTGATTCTAAAATACGACGCTCGTCGCCAATAGCCCTCGTGTAGCTCTAGTGCGACGATAATTCAAACTAAACTAAACTAGATGGTGCTAAAAAAAATGGCTCTCAGTTTTGGGGAATATGTCGAGTCTGTAGAGGCAGCTTGGCTTTACAGCAGCCCTGTTGGGGAAAAAAAATATTCAAAGTCTACCCAAGACATATACTTTCTAAAGTCCAAAGCTGTTTTTCCCCTCTTGATAGTTTTTTCGATGATTTTACGACCTTAAATCGATAGAAATCAATATCTACAAATTGAAAGTGTTGAAATTTTCCTTACAAATTTTTTACCCATTTTTATTTTATTTGTCTTTCGGAAAGTTGAAAATGAATACTTTTTTCTTTTCATATTTTTTTAAAGAAATAGTGAACCTGCGAAATAAGTAAAAAAAATTCAATATTTTTTTATTTTGCAAATAAAAAATACAAAAATTTGTAACGACTGTTAAGTACATCTTCTTGCTTATAAAAATGTCTAATTTTTGTGCAAAAGGTGTTTTCGGATTTTTGAAAGTTTCTACCGGAAAGTGTGCAAATATTTTAATCTTCCAGTAATCATGAGGCTTTAATTTTGTTTTTAAAAATAATATATACTAAAAGATTAGTAATTTGTTATACTGTAGTCCTCTTTTAGCTATCAATGTTTTATCCGTCAGTAAAATGGCTCATAATCAAAAATGGTGTGTCGGGTAATATGTAATACATCATTATTCTTCATGCCATCAACTAAAGAACCGATAAACAAAGTTGCTGAATGTTTCTTTTGTAACGGAAAATTTTCCGAAAGTCAAATGAAATTTGGAATAAATGCATTAGTTGTTCTTTATGGGGTCATTTTGACTGTACTTGAGAAGAGAAAGAAGATTATGTTTGTGATTTTTGTAAATAGACTTAAAAATAAAACTATTTGAGCGTAAATTTTCAAATATTGTTTCTTAGTTAAAAAAAAATTAACTATGTTCTGTGAAGTATAGTACAATTTTCAATAATTGTAAGCAACTATTCCATATTACTCAACTATCCCATTTTACCTACATATTTATTTATTAATATTATTACCTACTATATTTTATTACCTTACTATATTTATTCCCTTATAAAATTTCAATACTATATGGAGGGCTCAGAATACACGTGAACCAAGTCCATAAAATGCTTCTTTGTGCTACAGACATTTAAAGTTAAAGCCGCTAGTCAGTAGAAATTAAAAACATTTTTTTAATGGTGTTGCCTAGCGTATATTAACTGAACTAGGAATTGTTTCATTATTGCACTGAAATTCAACATAGATAGTATAAGCAATTGCGCTTCTAACTCGAAAAGGACAAAAAGTGGACTTGGTTCACTAGTATTCTGAACCCTCCATATATTTGATTGCTTGTTAAAGTAAATACCTATGCTTGGACCTACTTTTTGTTTTATGAAAAGATTTTGATTTATACAGGAAAAACTACCCAAAAATTTGATGTTTTTCGAATCTTGAATTGATTTCCAATATATTTTTTCGGGAATCAATTGTTATATGAATGACCAATTGGAGGGAGTGAGACTAAAAAAATTCGATTTCGGGGCCCCGTCAAAATCTATTGCCTACACTGCTTAATCCGTCCCTGCATGTTAGTAATATTTTTTGTGATTGAAATCTGTTTTTTGTTACCTGTTTATGGAGAAAAAGTACAGACATGAGACTGATTGGATCTATATTATCGCTGTTTTTTTATTCCATTTCTCATGTTGTTTCTTGCATACTTTCCTCTTTAACAGGTTCCAGATATTGTGGATCCATTGGAACGCCCTTCAAAAAGAATAAAAATTGACACATACTCGAACTTATCTTCAAAGCCAGCAGAAAATAATAGCAATAAAAATGTAAGTATCACGGCATTCCGAGGGTAGTTCATTTGGCCGATTTTCGGCATACATTTATTAATAGAGGCTAAATAATTTGGGTCCTTTAAGACAACTCTATTCCCCATGTTGTTTCCTACTTTTTTTTAGGTATCTACTCAAACTCAGTTTATGGAAGATTTATCAGAACAAGTAGAGGAATTATGCCGATTACTGAGCGACACATTCGACCCATTTATCGAGAAAATATTCGGAAAGTATCTACAAACATCTGAAACCGTACGAGTAAGTGTATTTTAAAATAATATTATATGAAGGGTCATATACTTATAGCCACGCATTTTCCGCGCGGAAGGGGGACCCTATCGCCAAAAAGGACAGTTGGCCGTTATGACCTAACGAACCGTACCAATCTTAGATAGGTACTTACCGGACATTGATTCACCAATTGAGGCTCGAAATATAATTTATTTTCATTCAGCCTTTATTCTGTTTCCACTCAAGACCTAAGACACGCCCATTTATCCACTGACAAAGAAAATCTTTATGCAGTTCCAGTCTCAATACTTGTTTGTACTTCTGTACTTGATCTTGTAATGATTTGAAATTTTACTGACCTTCGTTTGTAAAAACTTCATCCAATTAGTTTGTAATTATGATAGCGGCTCTGTTGGTGAGAGGTATTACGAGTCCGCCTCATAAGCCCAATTGTGCGGGTTCGAGCCCCGGCTGAGTCGTCAGATTTTCTGGAAGGGAAACTCGTGGGCACGCATATCATATGTATATGTGGCATGTAAAAGATCCCTTGAGTACCCATTTGGCTTGGTACCCTTTGGTATTTAATATAAATTTATGTTGGAAATTATAATTATGTCTTCAATATTAAAATAAGTTCAAAGTGTCTCGCACCACCTTAAGCCAGAAATTTTTTATTTTTAATTACAGGCTATCCACCTTGTGATCGACACAAATATTTTACTTCATAATCAAAACCTAACGCAAAACCTTTTTTTCAGAAATTTCCCCTATGAATTACACATATTTATCCTGGTCTGTGTTGATCGAGTTAGATGAAAGAAAGCTCAACTACCGGAAGGTAAGTAGCTTATGTATCTACAAACAACTTTTAATGTTATTAAAAATTCCTTTAAAATTCCTTAGAAATTTTGTTTCAACATATTACTCTTTTTGCATCCTGAGTTACGAATTTTTCTATTAATAAAGTATCCTAATAATATGGAATTTGAAAGGTAAACACAGAATAAAAAATGTCTAGGTTTACATATGTCTCTTAACACGTTGACTGCGACGATATCGATGGAAAATGTTCATCGATAGAGGCTGATGTGAAGTAGAAGAACATCCTGTTTTTTTAAACCAGTTCATTACAATGGAAATGAACTAACTCTTCTTCATTTTTGAAAAAGTAAAACTCTTAGTTCGAGGTCATAAAATTACAAGGTTAGGTTGAATTAACGTCACTAACTAAAGCTACACGACAGCTAGTTGTAAAAATACGAGGAAATGTTCCTGGCCTTTTCCAACCAGATAACTCATCATCTGCCACTAATTATTGAATTGAAAGCCAATAACCAGATTTGTTTCAGTGATTAACTTTTCGACCATGAAATCATCATTAAATTTTCATAATTCATATTTTTTTGGCTTGTTTTTGTTTGAAAAAACTACAAAAAAATAAAACAGACTATTTGCAATTTTTTATAGCTAGATATTTGAATAACAAACTAAACCGCACTGCGAATTGCAGTATGTCTGGTCACCCTACACTTGAGACAAAAGATTTAATTTCCTCGTAATTTGAAATAGAATGCACTCTGTCAAATCATCAAGTATTATTCCAAGCACAGCAGGATTGGTTGAAAAAGTGTAAAATCTAATATTCTACGTTCTATATCCTCAAATTGACCACCAAGTAACCTTAAATTTGCTTGCGGTGTTAACATAATTCAAATATAAGTGGTAACATCCCTACATAATTATGGCCGTATTATATTTGTCGTCAATAGGCGAAAGATACACTTTGCAATAACACAAAAATTGCGTAAGCTTTAAAATCTATGTATGAAAATTCATCAGTCACATCTGAGATTACTAGGTGTCAATTAAATATCATACAAAAGGGTAGATGAAAGAGCTAGATCGTGTAGTTTGTGTAACCACTAAGCCATCATGTTTATCAAGTTTTAAAACGAACCTGAACTCTTCAGAACGCTTGGCGAAATGGTACTATGAATTTTATCAGAATGTGCTGTTATTGGTGAATCGGAACATGTCATGTGCTGGCGTGTGATACGCAGTCAAAGTGTTAATACAATAGACTTTTACTAAAATAAGAAAAAGATTGTAATTGTTGCAAAGTTTAAAAAAGAAACCCAATGGGTTTCATTTTGGCTTTTTTATGGTTTTATCTAAAATAACAGCCCAGTTTAATTAAAAAGAGAACTATTTTAAAAATTAAACTTAAATTTAGCTTAATCTTTGACGCATTTCTGGTGGTGCCATCCTACTGTATTTAATAGTGAAGAAGGCTAAAGTAGTAGGTAGTAAAGTAACTAGATAAAGAGTTTATTATTTTTTTTACGACTAGTTACAAAAGTATTTTGTTTTCCTGAAAGATGATTTTGGTACACAATTCAAATTGACCTGACACCTGATTTCCTTCGCTCAGTTCATACAGGGAGTTTTTTCACTTCAGTTAAAATTTGTAAATAGAAAAATAAAATAAATAGTAACAAATGTACTTGGAATTAAAATGGAAAAAATGCTGATTAAATGTCATCGCTTCTTAAATCAAAGTAAAACTCTGCAATCTATCAAGCAATTTCTTTTTTTTTTGTATTAAAAAAATGTATCATGCAAAGTAAGTTCTCACATTATTTCGTATTGTTAAGATCCTAAAAAAGAAAGAAATCAAGTTTGAAAATTGATTATTTTCGTTAAAATTCACATTTATTCATTTCTTTTATTAATTCAGAATGAGCTTTCCACTTGTTCTTGAACTTGTTCTCTTCTTAAAATAAAACTTAAGATTTAAACCAAACAATGGCATAATGTTAATTTTGTTTTTTTAAAAACCAATGGAACAAAATAAAACCCACCCGGGCTGGGCTTTAAAAAAAAACAGGTTTTTGCAAGCCCTGGTTTGACAATTTTTATTTTGATTGTAGTTAAATCGAGAAGAAAAATTTATTATCAATTCCTCAGTCCGGTTCTTAAGAGAGTTATCAACGAGCAGAAATCACAGACTTCACATTCAGAATGCAGCCCAGGTGCGCCAATTTTTAGATAATTAGTAGATTTTTTAATATAATATTTTTATATCGTTTTTCTGATATATTTTTCTGTTTATAAATTTATATAATGAACGCATTTCTTATGGGGGACCGGAGCCCTCCATTGAAGCCCATGTTAAAATTACCTTTTTTATGTACCTTTTTCTCAGAATCTACTAGATACTTTTTAATGATATTTTTACTAGTTGTTAAATGGATGTTTAACTATGCTTTACTGGAGGCAATTTTTAAATTCTTGTTTAGTTTTAAATTTTAAGTTAAACTTCATTATTTTCGCCGAAAATACATCAATAATATTAAAAGGAAAAAAAAAGTAAGATAGTTATACTCAAATCCCATCAGCGGTTTTTAGAAACCAACTTCTTGAATACGTATATGCAAAATTTCAGGGTGATACTTATAGTAGATTTTGAGAAAAAGGTAGCTGAACATTGAAAAAGTAAGTTTTTAGATATAATCCCAGGCAGCACACCAATGTGGGATCCACATGGTCCGACGTGGGCTCACGTGGTTCAGATGGGCACTGGTGGGCCCCATCAGCCCATCACCAAACCATGTGAATCACATGTACTAAATTTTAGCAAATTATGCGCTAATTACGATAAAATATGAGTAAAATATTATTTATTTTGTAATAATTAGGTGTCATTAATGTATTTGGATGCTAAAATTTTTTATATTTTACGCTTTTTCTAGAAAAAAATATAACCACGTTGATCTACATGGGACATTATGGGCAACACATGTAGATTTCTGTGGGCATAACAAGCCCACGACATTGATTAAAGTAGTTTAGAGCTCGGTTTTCATTCTTAGTCTAATGGATCTTAGTCAATGGACTGTTTATAACTCAAATAAAATAGGTTAGGTTTCATTGTTGACTAAAAACTATTGTACCATAAAAAATATGCATCCGTATATTATTCTAAATTAATTCCTCGAGGCAAATTGAAATTATATTTGATAAAGAAAATCGATACCTTGAACTTCACGGTGTAATAATTGATGTTGTTCAGTACTAATGCATTTTTAGAAACAAAAATTAGTACAATTTATAGCTATTTTAATAAAACAGAGCTTTATAGAAGAACCCGAATGGGCTGATATGGGACAACCCAGGTGGGCCGATGTGGGATGGCCCATCTAAATCTATATGGATTGCCCATCTGTCCCATAAAGTGAACTGCTGTCCAAATACAATATTTTTTTATCCACCAACTGTATATTATGCAAATTAGTAAAATATATTGTTTCGGTGTATTATTAACTAATAAAGAGATCGTTCAACTTGAAAGAAAGGCAAAATCGATTGCTCATGAAAAATTGTACTGGGCTGATGTGGAGAAGCCCACGTGGGCCAATGTGAAAGAAAACCATATGGGCCTATGTGGGATGGCCCATGTGGGCCGACGTGGTTTCACCGAAAAAAAGGGGGTCGTTTCTTTCTGGGCCCCATATGGAAACCCACTAGGAAACCACGTGGGCCCATATGGGGGTGCTATCTGGGAAGCGTTTAAAGTAAACAGTAGTAGTTTCTTACCTAAAAAAACAAGACTGGATTTCACCTAAACAACCTTTGTTTAAAACAATATTAAAAATACTTCCAGTACTCAAAACTTTTATTGTAAGATATCGTTGTAAAGCTAAGATTTCATATTTTAAGAAATGCTAAAAACATTGAAATGTCATTTTTGAAAATTTTTGGGGTCTGGTCCCCCTTACCATTGAGATAACTGTAATGATAAAAATAAACGATATATTTTTTAAATTTCTCTTCTGGAAAGGAGGAATTCCTGAAAAGGAAATTTCATCAAGGTGGTACCCGGGATCACAGAATCCTTGAATTTGCCCTTGCTTTAAAAACTTTTTGTAAGTATTTTTTTGCCTCAATCCTCATTCAATATACAACATAATCACGAGTTTTCAGCTAGTAATTCATGTTTTTTTTTGTTCTTAAAAATGTAGGGGAGACTGTGTGTAGTTTTCCCTTGGGGTAAGTTTACCACCAGGCCTTATATTGGAAATGAGCCGCTATGGGGCACCAACTGTCTGCTAGGTTTATGAAGCAATACGGCCCATATCACTCATTAGAATTTTTGTTCAGTTGTAGATGTGATATTTTCGTTAGAGTTGATTTTAGAATTTTTTTTCAATGTTAAGGAATTTCTTATGCTTACATTCAAACCTAAATTAAACGTACTTTCATTTTACTTACAGTTTTATTATTGCGGGTTAGGTGGTATAAAAGGTGATTCTTCTCTCTACTTAGTTATATTTGTTTCAAAAATTACTTAATCGTCAAGGCACCATTAAAGTCAAAATATGGAGATGGGTCAGGTTTTCCAAAATTTCATGTGGCAAGAATTCCAACACTGCTTGTATATAACGTGCTCCAACCTTTTTTAGTATTCCAAAAATTTAATTTATTTTAATATATGATTAAGTAATGTAACAATGCATTAAGTTCTTAATGTAAAAAGTGTTGTTTCCTATAAAAGATTGTCTAGATAGTGATAAAAAGTAAGATGACAGTAATCGTACCATTCTGAAGCGATTTAAGTTGCTTTAATAGCTGCCAAGAATGGATTTAGTAGATTAAAAGCATCCAAAAACTCAAATTGTCATTATAGATCATGAATAACTGAACTGTAAAATATTAATCCGCCCTGATGCACACCCAAGACTTAAGGGCAATTCCATAAAAATTTCAACTTTGATAAAATTGTAATTTATTCCAAGTTTTCAAATTATGTTTTAAGAAAACAGAACGATAAAGGACATGTATTCACATTTCCCGAAAAAGATCTATGCCTAGTGGACAAAAAAGATTGCTTGGCTCTGCAAATTCAGCCAGCATTTAAACTAGTTGGAAATCGTCCTCGATACGTGTTTGGAAAACCTTTCACATGTGAATAAATGTATTTAATGTAATATTTGATATCCTATGAGTATTCTAGATAATAAAAAAAATATTAAATTTATTACTTTACACACTTTTAATTTAATATATGTTCATAAAACTTTTAGTCATTCCGCCACGACAAATGACAGTTAATAACTTAAACCATGTTACAGGTAGGTTACTCATTATACGTTAAAATGTACTCCGTAAATAAGGGGCACCTTTTCCAGCTCGACGTGCTTGCATTTAACCACTCGCAGCCAAAAAGTGTATTTACCTTTTAGAAAATTATTAATGCTAATTTTTAGATAACCGTGTAAGAAAGGCAACGTTATCATATTTTCCTCAAAATAAAAAAAAAGAATAAAATATACAATTAAAAAGTGGAAAACTAGCCCCGGTCTCCCCTATCTATAGAAAAGTGTTCATTCTTAACTTTCTAATGTTAAGTCCCATAGAAGACCATTATGTCGTTATAATGTAATTCCATCTTGATTAATGAAATATATTAAATTAAAAATAAAAAGTAGTGGTCGTCGTAAAAGCTGTTCAACTTTCAACATCTTACTCGATGAAGCCGTTTTCTTTTGAATGTATTTTGAGTCGAAAATTTACAAGAGCAGAGATAAATACATTCGTCATCTTAGCCTAACAATATCCACCCAAAAGGTAGTTGTTGTACCTATACAAATCATGAACCAGAAAAAAATAATTTAGGGTTTATAATTGTTTTTCACTGCACAAATTAGAATTAATATAAATGAAAATAAAAAGCTATAAATAGTCTCTGCATACAGCTATTTAATCTAAAAACTACAATCTAATTCCCGTTATTCATTTGGAGAAATATTTGTAAAAATTTATAATGTTAAACGATTTATATCTATTTACATAAAATCATAAGAATCAAATAATAGTTTAATACTTTTCTTGTGATTAAAACCACTTAATAATACTTTCCTTGTGATTAAAACCACCCTGCATTTCAAAGTCACCGTTTGACACCCCCGGTCTTAGAAGTAGGGATAAGATAGGAAATGTAGTCGAGTAGAAAACCAATGCAAATAGAAGGCATACATGGGGACGGGCCATGTGAACCTTCGCCAAACCTCGCCACTTTGAAAATGCTTTCGTTAATGTCTAGGCGGAAATATGGCGATGTTTGGCGACACATGTCCCGTCCCTTCGTGTATGCCCTTATTTACTCGTTTATTTCGATTAATTTTCTTTCTTTTTTATAGATCGAAATTCACATGATGAAGTTATACTATTAACAAGAGATAACGTGTTTTCTACCGCGGCAGAGTCATATGGTATTCTAGTGAAAGATGCCAACAACATTTACGATTTTTTATACCAATAATTAACAAAAAATTAATTCCTAACACTTAATGTGTATTTATAGAAGGGTATCTAATGATTAAATTAAAATTTAGACTTCGATAGCAAAGCTATCATTAAAATGTTTAATTTCCTAAATTAACTGTTTTTGTATCTATAAATCTGTAAATAAAAAAATGTTTTCAAAAGTTTCGTTTATATATTAATGTACTTTATTATAGCATACATGAAAATTAATACTTTTTATTTTAGTGTAGTAACTATTATTGTTTTCAAAAGCCTTTTACAGATATTACATCGAATATTTCTACTAAAGATAAGGCAATGAGTAATACAAAGCCACTTCTTCTTAGAAATCTGTAATTATGGGACGATATAGAAAACATCAATGTACATAAAATTTAAAAAAATCTGAGGAGTACCTAAATGTGTTTTTTTTTTAGTTGAATAAGTTTTAATTGCTCCAAAATAAATTTTAAAACTTTCTTTTTTTCACTATCACAGACATCTATATGAAAAACAAGACAATCATATATATAAAAACTATCGCATCGTTTGGTTGCGAAGAATCAATATTTTCGGTCACATTAAAAATATATATTTAATATCATTAACATCTGTACAAGTAAAAGGTAAAGTTAAGTTACCAACTTTTGTTAAAGGCACTTTCTGAACAAAAACATTTACACTGCACTTTTTTTCAACGACAATTGATTTAGATATTGCAGGGTATGGTGTCATGCTTACATGCACCAAAATTATGACATATTCAGTTTTGAGAAAACTCCAATAACTTGGGATAGGCATAACTATAAACATATGGCAAAACTAGGATCTGTGTTTCAATTTCTCTTCTAAAATACTGATTTAAAATCTAATAAGTTAAATTAAAATATATTAAATTTTAATTTTTTTAAATCACGAAAATTATAATAAATAATTTAATATTTTATTCTGCAAAAGTGGCCCCTTATGCGGAACATTATCCCACCTACTGCGACATCAGTTACAGTATGTGGAAAGGGTTTAATGTTTGCAAACAAACCCTGCCCAGGTGCGCTAATTTTTAGATTATTAGTAGATTTTTTAATATAACATTTGGGATATCATTTTTCTGATATATTTTTTTGTTTATAAATTAAAATAATGAATGTATTTTTTAACAATGAGATAACTATAATAATGATAAAATTAACAATATATTTTTAATTTCTCTTCTGGAATGGCGGAGATATTGAAAAGGAATTACCATCAAGAAAATACTATAGGGACCACCGCATCTTAAGAGCTTGCTATAGTTCTAAATCATACAGCATTATTGTAAGAAATATTCAATTTCATTTCCATACTTACATATATAATATAGATACAGATACATTTTTATATTGTCAAAATTTTTGGATATTTTTTTTTCTTTTGTTTTCTTTAATATTTCAAATCCATCATTTTTTTTAACCGTATGGAATACCCATGGGTTAGGTATAACTATAAAAAAAAACAATATTTAAGAGTGGCATTTAATTTCCAAAGTCATTAAAAGTTACGAATTAATTTCTTTATAAGCAATGTAACAAAATATTTAAGAATAAGTTTTTACCATTCCAGTGTTATGCCTTTTAAAAAGTTTTTTAAAAAAAACATAGCCTTCATAAAGTACCTAAAGCAGGCAACAATGAGCCTTTGGCAAAGGTGATACCCTGAATGAATAATAGAAAGCAGTTGAGGTTTGGAATTTCAACTGTTTTCGGGGACCGCCATGGTAAAAGCTGCAACAAAATTGCATCTACACTGCTCAAAACAATTAGGGGAGCACTTTGCGTACTTTTGTTACCCTTTTAGTCCCAAATTGTTTATTCTAAAAATCTACAAATTCTTTTTGTAAGAGGCTGTTTTTGTTCAAGACTTAGCACCTTTTTTGTTTGTATACAGCAACGGAGAGAAAAAAATAGAAAAATTGAATCCTATAATTAGGAATGTATAATGGAAATGCCATGGCTCTCTTACTAAATTTGTTGGGTCCTTTATAATGTGTTCATATATGCGCAAAAGAAAATAATAAATATTTTTTTTAAAAATTGTATTTTTATTTTGTGTGCGAGAAGTTATTCAAGATGTTGATTATTCAAATGATTTGTATGATCAATAACAATTAATGGTTTCTATATTATATAATTTATAATGTTCCTTTATAAAATAAACATAAAAAAGTACGGCTAGTGGCTTAAAGTAATTCCACTCCTAAAAAAAATAAAGGCACAAAGGAATTCAAAGATAGTTGAGGGGGAGGGGGGAACTCAGTGGGCAAGTGAGACAGTTTTGATGAAACTAACTTCTTTAACAAACCAGATTAATTTACGAGGCATGTATAACAATATTTAAAAAAAATTAAGTAGGTGAGAGTGGGGACTAATGGGACAAATTTTTATTAATCTCTGTAAAGATAAGAGAATTTTAATTTTTTTTACAAGCTCATAAACTGAACACTTATTTAAAAAGTCATTAGACAAGATGTTAAAACATTACCATGTTTTAGTGGAACACTTTAAAAAACATGCAAATATCCCATTAGCCCCAATATGTGGGACAGGGAAAACACTGTCATAATCAAAATTTTTTTTAAAAAATGGAATTAAGGAATCAGGAAATTACTTAAAAACAACATTTGAAAGCAAACACTATTTACACATATGCACATAAAATAAAATTTTATTTTAAAAAAAACTATTATTTCATGTTGAAAGATGAAAAATCAGTTTAAACTCAAATTCAAAGATACTTGCATATGCATAGTTTTTTATCAATCACTGGAGAGAGTAGTTTAGTGACTAAGTCTTCTAAATTTATCCCAAACTTGTCCTCTTTTCAGGGTATATAAATTTTAAAAAAGACAGTCTTAGAAAGGCTTAGACGGAATACTTTATTTTCTAGTTCAGAAATCAATCCAACGTAATAAAGAACAATAGCTTTCTCCAGCTTCTTCCAAATCTCCCAAAGTGACAGTGGTTGGAAGTTGTGGTCGCACTAGAACAATGTGAGATTTCAGGTAATTCAAAAAGGAGCAGCTGTAAAAGGAAATAAAAATTATCAACTTTTAGAAAAAATTGAACTCTTAGAAGCGACAGACAATAGAGGGCCAAAGCCATCTGTGCCCATTGCAGCTTAAAAGGTGCATTGCCAGCATATGTTCTAATCAACACCTTATAAAAAAAACATTCTAATTGACTAGGAGACAATTTTAAAAACCACAAACAAGGGACTTATCAATACCAAAGCATACCAGCAAGTTTTGTGGTTTTCCAGGAAATGAAGTGAGCTTCAATGTTCTAAAACCTTCTCTACCTTGTTTGAGGTTACGAATCCAGTTCAAACCCAAGTAGGGTGAGGGGAAAACGAAAACAGTGATGCTCACACCATTTCCAGGAAAGCCACACAAGGTGGTAGGGGAAAAAAACGTTTCCGAAGTTTGCATTGCAATTGGAAGGAGTATAATTTGGTTATTTAGCGATTCAGCAATAGAAGGCTAAGTGCACCTTGTCTAACCCTATGAGGGATTTGGAACGAAAATTAAGTATAAGCACGTCATAGCACGTGAGTTTAAATGGTAGGATTTTTATTTGACTATCATTATTTTATTTATTGAATTGAAATCTTTTGATTTTTTTTAGTTTCCGAATTTAATTTAATTGATGTTTATAAATGGTAAGGAGTGAAAGATATTGCTACAATGTATCATGGCAGTAAAGGCGATTACTATTCTAGATATGATGAATACTTCTAAGAAACGTTAATTCCCTCTACGTATAGCGTAAAAACTTTATGTTTATGAAACTGTCAATTTGGTACAGCTATGATATAGCCAATTGAATCTTGGCATTGGCGGCTTTTGGCGAAGTTAAAAATTTAGCGTAGGGTAGCTATTCCCATCCAGTTGTATGGGTTAGGGTTAGTTTGAATTATCGTTATCGTCGCACTAGAGCTATACAAGAGGGATATTGGCCACGGGCGTCTTGATTTAGAACCACAGTCATGTGACAAGCCAACACCTGATTAGGCACTCGATGCAACTTTTACATCGTACGCAGCGTCGGGACTTTGAAAAATATTTTACGTGCACCCCCACCACATGGGGTATTATTCTTTGGACATTTTTGGGTGCATTTGCCAAGGATCGATGGATTTTTCGATCAACCTTCAATTACAATTCAATATTTATAGTAAAGACAAGACAACGTCTGTCGGGTCAGCTAGTATGATATATAAGCTATATGTAAAATTATAATTTAGACAAACCTACCTTTAACATGGCTTAAGTTATTAACTGTTATATTGACGTTACGGAATGACTAAAAGTTTCATAAACATATATTAAATTAAAAGTGTGTAAAATAATACATTTAATATTTTTTTCTACTATTATCTAGAATACTCATAAGATATTTAATATTACATTATATACATTTATTCACATGCGAAAGTTTTTCAAACACGTATCGAGGATGATTTCCAACTAGTTGAAATGCTGGCTGAATTCGCAGAGCCAACAAATCTTTTTTGTCCACTAGGCATCGATCTTCTTTTTCGAAAAAATTAATTTGTAAAAATTACAATATTTTTTCATTTTATCGAAGTTGACATTTTTATTTAATTGCCCATAAGTGGAATCTAGTAAAAATTACCCAACATTTAAATTTTTCACACAAGCTTTTCTTTTTGATAATGTTTTCTTTGGCCAAATTCAAACATTGCGTATATGGTTATGGTCCTACCTGCATTGCCTGGATATGAACTAGTTTAAAGAAGTACGAAATATTTAAAAAAATTTAACAACATTAAAAAATTTATGAAACTTAATAACCCCGAATTTATCCTATATTTGATACACATTTTAAACCATGCGTTCCCCTAATTGTTTTGAGCAGTGTAGAGAAGGATCCACTTACGGTCGGTAGTGCTGCCGTCTATCGCATTGCTCTCGAATGATATACTTACAATGTATTTCTTCTATTTCCCATGACATTAAAAATTACAATAAAAAGGATAATAGATATGATAGAAATTTGTTTTTGCGTCTGCCATTGGATTTAATTAATCAAAAGGTCTATGCATGCCTAAAACAAGCTACCTGATACAAGCAAATCTTGTTTCAGGAGACGTAATTCCTTCCAGTTTTCACTCCAGCATTACTTTCGATCGGTACTCTGGTGTTCTGTTAACACGTGCCACAGCTCTATTTGTCAAAGTTGGCTGTGTTAAAGATCTGAAAAAGTATTAAAAACAGGCAGTTAGATACGATACTAAATTTCTTAATTCTTATTTATATTTCGTAAACAAATAAATGTACTTTTTTTGTTATTTCAAATGATATTATGTTATAAATATATTTTTACTTAAGAAAATAAACAAAACATTAAAAAATATAAATTAAATTATGTAATTAGGTTTTAAAATGGCAGGAACGCTGCTTTGTAAGCTTATCCAACGAAAAACGTACGACGTTCTGGCGAAGAAACATACCATTTTACTTGTTTTTGTTGGTTTTATTATTCTTGGTGTTTCAACTTTACGATTTGGAGAGGTATTATTTGCAATAGTTTATTTTGAAATTGCAATGCGCTGCAATCAATAATCCATATTATAGTAAAATCGCCCCGGTTTTTCTATCACACCGGTCCGGTTTCAAAACTGCCGTAATTGGAGTTGCATTTTTTGTTAAATTTTTATTTGTCTTTTATCAACACCACTTTTTTTGACCGCAGAAAAGTGCAAATTAAAGTTTCAAATAGAAATTAAAAAAGTATCACTCTTGTAGTGGCCTAAGTAACCCACAGTCTACCAAAAGGATCCTCAAGGTGGAGATGAGTTACCTCGGCTTATATACTACTATTAAATTTGTAATCTGGAATAGTGGTAGGAACGTGGCTGTAAATCAGCGATCCCTAGTTGTTGATGGCATAGTGAGGTTGTGTGTGTGGTGAACCGCTACAGCCACCTGACGCTTCCAATATATATCTTTTTTTAACTAATAGTTATAATTATAGTAAATTAAAAGAAAAGCTAGGATGTTATGACTGGTCTCAATTTGGCGATTTGCGTTATTTTGCCAACAAGCAACCAAAATGCCCAAATGTGGTAAGCATTGCACTTCATACAACTCAATAGGTATAGCAACCCTACGTTAAATTTTCAAGCTTACCAATAAACAGACCAGCCTTTTTAGCATAGCTGTACCTAAATTAAGTATTCTCTTTAAGGTTTATTTATTATAAAATTAAAAAGGTATATAAGAAAATTTTATGGTTTATACCAGCAAATTAAAAATTGTTATAGAACTATAATTTTTTTAATGAGGGGATGTGACTTTACATTTTCAATGATTTTTAATCAAAGGCCTTAATGTTGTAGTATATATTGAAGATGTACAGGGTAGGTACAGGCTTTCCCTTATGCAAGTTTTAAACTATCCAAATGTTTATCTGTTTACTACTTTGCGGATCAGATTTACTGTACGATCCCCTTGGCGCGATTTTTTCGGATTTGGCGATAAATAATTATTTCTGGCAACCTCTCTGACTTTGACTGATGATTCGAATTCTATGACTTTGCACTGATGACGTTTTCCAGCAACCCTATTTTTTAAAAAAGTCGCCAAAATACGGACTTTTGGCGCGATTTTGGAAAGTTTGCCAAGGGGGACCGTACAGTTAATCTCTACCCTACTTGGCTAATAACACTTTTAATTTATTCTGCGAAATTTTAGACGCTTTTGGCATGGAGCAAAGATAAATACTCAGTAGTGTTCAGTCCATACAGCAGCAATATTCTTGGGCAGAATTACCGAAATATGTGAGTTTTTCTACCTACTATTAGAACTTATTATTTCTACCTACTATTAGAACTTATTATTTCTACCTACTATTTATTAACTAGGCTTTTACATAAGAAAATGTAGGATGTAAATATCTATGTTATACTCCTTCCAATCACAATACAAGCTTCAAAAACTCTTTCTTTCCCAAACTCCTTGTGTTGTTTTCCAAGAAAAGGCATTAGCGTTGCTGTTTTAACGGCTACCTCGATTTCCAATTTAGTTACAAATGGATCTTAGTCAAGCCACAGACAAGAAGCTAACCAGACTGCGCACTTACGTAGGTGAATGAGGCGAAAAGTCTCCACCCCTTTAGACGTCATCAACATTAGTAACAAGTTTAGTCACTAGGGGCGCTACAAGTATAGTTGTTTCCAGCTGCCTATTTTTAGCTATTTAGGAAATTTAACATAGCCAATAACGCCTTGTAATTTAAAACCCTGGTCAAGTGATGAAACTTGTTTCCAGAAAAAACACAAAAGGGGGTAGGGGAAGAAAGTGCTTTCGAAGCTTGCTTTTTGATTGGAAGGAGTATGGTTATTTATTTAATTCCCTTAAAAATTGCCTGATAACATTTTTTTATTTTTTAAAAATTGTACAAATGGGTTTTAATAACCCATATAGTCATAGTTATCTATTTTGGGTACGTTTCCAATGGTAACTTTTAATTGTGTATACAGTGGCTCTTTAACTGTGTATAATGTGTTTTGTCGCCATAAAATTTTGTTTGTTGACAAATATTCCATTTGGCGAGATTTGCGCCCGCGAAATAAAAAAAAGTACCCAATTTTTGTATAATTTCTTATTAAAAGACTAAATGTGAGTTACAGTCCCAGACAAATTATTAGACGCACTGTATTTTTTTTTAGTAATGATGAAAACATACCAAAGAATGCCATGTCATTAAAAAAGATGTCGATATATGTATTAAGTATAGCAGATAGTATTTTCTATTCAATAGCTTAAGATTAGGAACACAAATGTCCTCCTAAAGGTATTTTGTTCATCATTGATTGATACATGAAATCTTGCAGTGCGTCTAATAATTTGTCCAGGGACTGTACTTAGTCAGATATATGTTTAGATTTAGCAATTGCTTCATAACTTAACAATGTTTTTTCTATATATTTCTTTATTGTTTGTAAATAATAATTTATATATTTTCAGGTTATGCCAATATGTTCCTATTGATGTTGTCTACACTTGGGTCAATGGCTCTGACCCTGCATTCCTAAAAGATTTGGTAAAAGCTAAAGAAGATTATGGCTTTCTTGCTCCAAGCAAGAAGTAAATCATTAAATTTATATCATTCTAAAGTTTATGGATAAAATTAATCAGTATTTTATTTTATAAATCTAATTATTTTATGGTTCTTAAAACCTTTTAATAACTACTGCTTTAAAATGTTATGAAAGATTTACTTACTTTTTTGTTGTAGGGAATCTGATACAGGTTTAAACTGAGTAGTTTGGCTTTGTATCCCAGATTAGCACTCTGAGAGATGCAGACGTAATAACCCGTCACCTGGCTGTTAGGTTTTCCAGCATCACACATATATTTTAAAAAATTACAAATTAGTTTTTTATTAAATTTTAAAATTTGAAGCATGGAGGAGCGTATTTATAAAACTCTACTACAAAAATATTTTTTTAATTACAAAATTATATTTTTAATTAAAAATTTTATTTAAATATCATGCAGTGAAGTTTTCACTTCAGCCAATATCCTTATCCCTCATAGGGTTAGACAAGGTGCACTTAGCCTTCTTTTGCTGAATTGCTAAATAACCAAACTAAACTCCTTCCAATTACAATGCAAACTTCGAAAACGTTTTCTTCCCCTACCACCTTGTGTGGCTTTCCTGGAAATGGTGGGAGCATCACTGTTTTCGTTTTCCCCTCACCCTACTTGGGTTTAAACTGGATTCGTAACCTCAAACAAAGTAGGTTTAGAACATTAAAGCTCATTTCATTCCCTGGAAAACGACAGGGGGTAGGGGAGAAAGTGTTTTCGAAGCTTGTGTTGTAATTCGAAACAGTATAGCTTGGGAAATTAACAGAGGATCTATGGCGAAATTTTATAGTTTTTCATAAATTCATAAATAGCATTCACAATTTGTTTTATCTATTTTTTTAGAACTTGCTGGTATGCTTTGGTATTGATAAGTCCCTTGTTTGTGCTTTTTATAATTGTCTCCTAGTCAATTAGAATGTTTTTTTTTATAAGGTATTGATTAGAACATATGCTGGCAATGCACCTTTTAAGCTGCAATGGACATAGATGGCTTTGGCCCTCTATTGTCTATCGCTTCTAATAGTTGTTTAATTTTTTCTAAAAGTTGATCATTTTTATTTCCTTTTACAGCTGCTCCTTTTTGAATTGCGTGAAATCTCACATGGTTCTAGTGCGACCTCAACTTCCAACCACTGTCACTTTGGGAGATTTGGAAGAGCATGCTCAGGTTTTCCAGAACATCGAAAAAAGCTTTGTGGTCACGTCACATCAGAAAGACCAAGAAAACATGACAGTTTTGGTATTCGCAGATGATAAGGCTGGTAAGTTTTGTATGTCCCATTAAAATTTTCAGATTTTCTTATACTTATGTGCAATTGTTGGTTATTTTTTTTAATAATATCTGTTTTAACCTTTTCGAATAAGATTTCTTAAAAGTTTAGTTTTCCAGTTTTAATTTACCACTACGAGTCTATTTTTAGCTAAGTTTAAGGACCTATTTTTTGCAGATTAATATATCAATTCGGAATGTTTATGGAAAATTGATTTTGAAAATTTTTAAATAAAAAAATAAAGTTTCATGTGATATAACAGTATAAATTTGACGTTGTATACCGTGACATAGGTGTCAAGTTGGTATTTTACAACTAGGGGGGGGAAGACTATATTTATACTTTTTTAGAATAAGTCAAAACTTCAGTATCTGCATATTAATTGTACATTGTAGGTTGTAGTTTTATAATAACAACATTTAAAAAAATATTGTACATATTTCTTTAGCCGCAGCTGTAGTTTCCGGACATGTCCTCACCATAGATGGGCATAATCATACCCTTAGTCCCGCCTTCCTCACCACTGATTGGGAGTCCTCAAACACAGTTCAAATAGAAGGGCTCTTATTGGTCAGCCCCATTGGCCAATCCTCAGGAGAGGATGTTCTCGAAAAGTTGCCTGAGCAATTAAAATCAAATGTCAAGAAGGTAAAGAATTTTTATTTCCTCAATTAAAAAAGTATAGCCTCTTAATTAGTGCAATCATTTTTTAAAAAATTATTATAGTAGTGCCCTAGTTGTCTGAAGTGCAGTTAAAAAAGATACAATTAAGCTAATGTTTTTAAGGTTGCTAATATTACATCTTTTCTATTCTCAAAGAACCTTGAATATAATGTTTTTGATTTCATTTTGTACATAAAGCTAATTATTTTTATACAGCATCTTTATTTGTTTTTTTAAAATATTGAAAGCAATGTTTCACCTTGTAAACATAAAAAACAAGTTAAAGTTTACCTAATTGGTTTGTATTATAATTAATTTCCTTACATACCACTCTTCAAAATTGGTATCATTTGGTAGATCACTACCAATTTTTGTATTGTAGTAATTTTGACTTAAGCTTTCTAAATTGTCAGATGTGTCCCTTTTTTGTGCATATTGTGATATTTTATATTGTCTCTTGTGTTTCTAGATTTATACCTGTTAGTTACCTAAATTATCTAGACAACCCACTGTAGTCCTCAGTAACATAAATGTGTTTAATATTCTAGGTTTTCATCCATGAAGAGAAAAGTCTAGCCGTATTATCTTTATCTGAAGCATACTCTGTCAATGATGAAGATTTAAAAGCTAACCTGACATTTGGTAACAAGAATGCCACTATCTCACATGCCTATCTTGTTGTAGAATTGCCTTCGGTAACTAATCTTACATAAACTAGTTTTAAAAGTTTTCTTTCATATTCTTTGTTTTTTTGCACTTTTCCATTGCCCCATTTCACATAAGCTGTCCCAAAGTAAGATTTAAGTAGTACTATTAGACAAAATAAGAATTTAAATTTAATTTCTAATCTCTAAATAAATTTATTTTTAGCAAACCTAAAATGGAAAAATGAAACAAAACAATTTATTTAAATGAATTCAAGATTTTAAAATAGTTTCAAGCATTTTATTTAAAATTGTGAAATGTACTGTTTGAAAGTATTATTTTTACTGCTTTAAATCTATTTTAGTACAATTTTCGAAACATTGAGTAAAAAAAGCATAATTATCAATCTATTTTTAATTCCAATATTCAATTTTTAATGGATCTATAAACCTATGCTTGTAACTTTAAGAATAATTATTATTGTTAAAATTAAAATCATACCTGAAATTTTGGTTTTTAAGTAGAATTTTAAGTATTTTTAAACACTCACTCTTTAAATTTTTAAACACTCAGTCATAAAAAAATTGTAGTTTAATTCGTTATCAATAAATATATTATAACATTAGTTATTTCGAATGTTGCTAAACGCATAACTGCAACTATAAAATTTACACTATATGCATTATTCTATTAGACAGGAAATTCTTTTTATGTGTTAACTTTGTTTAAACTGAAAATTATTTTTTAAATATAGGACCATGAAGACATTTCTGCTAGTCGCTTCCGGGATAATGAAGTAAGCTCTAAATAATTTTTGTCACCATAACTTGTTATTAAACAACATTATTTTGCTTTTCAGTAAAGTTATATCATCATTTTTATGTAAAAATTATTGATGATGATGTCGTGTCCATGGATAAAGATTATATGGGACCAAAGGTCTCATAGACTGCTTCAGCGATCTGCAGACAGTGGTCCTCATAAAGGTCTTCGTAGAGCGAGTTGATGATTTGCTGCAATTTTGCCAGGATGGCTGGACAAGAGAAAAGACGTTTTGGATCCAGTTCCGAGTCGGGGCAGTTTCTGCAGCTGGAGTATTTCCTAGTTCCATCTTTTTGGATTTCCATCCCTTTGAAGTGGCCTGTCCTTAATCTAGTTAGGGTGGTCGCAGTTACCCTATTGGTGTTTAATTCGCAGATTTGGTGTTTAATTTTAACACTTCTGCTGTTAAATTTTGCTTTGGCCACTGAGTTGATGTCAAAATTATTGATTATACAAATTGTAAAAACCTTGCAGACATGATTATTTTAAGGATTTATATTTACTTATTTCTATACTTTATGCTTATGATTTTGTAAATAGTAGGGGGTCCTTATTTGAGTCTTTTTACTCCATTTCTCAAATAGATGGCTCAAATACAAAAATATTAATTTGAAGATTTTAGATTTAGATGAATTGTAATACTTCCTTATTCATTTCCAGGAATTGAGATACTCCCTGCGCTCTTTGGAGAAGCATGCTCCTTGGATTCAGCACGTTTATATCATCACAAATGGACAAATACCTTACTGGCTCAACCTCGACAATCCTAAAGTTACTGTCATAACACATGAGGTGAGCAATTTGACTTGCCACACTTGGATAACTTAGTATGTGTTAAATTATGTTTAATCATATCTGTGTGCTGTTTGGGGACTGAGAGATCAGTTGGTAAGGGGCTTGCCTTCATTAGAAATGGTCCCAGGGTGGGGCCCGGATATTTCCAAAATAACTGCCCATCTATAAACGGTCTGTGCAGAAAGAAAGTCTGACGAACAATACCCTGTGTAGAGGGAGTGTGCCTAAAATCTGCTCCAAAGTCCTGACGCTGTGTAAGATGTTGCAATTAAAAAGTTGTGTTGGGTGTCCACTGAGGATTTGGCTCCTCACTTGGTTCTAAAATACAACGCCTGTCGCCAATAGCCCTTGTGTAGTCCCTCTGGTTTTACCATAATTAAACTCAACCTATTTATTGTTTATTCTTATAATTAATCTTCTTATGTTTGAGGGCTTTTTATCTATGTGGATAAATTTAACTTTCAATAATTTGATTTGTAATTAAATTGATGATTAAATTTTATTTGTTGATTAAATTTGCTTTTTTAAGGTTGTTTTTGTTAAAAATTGATATTTTTCATAAAGTGTGTTTATTTACTTGAAATTTTCTCTTTAAATAATCACAATGCTTGTTACAATCCACTTTAAGAAATCTGTTATGCTTTTCACATTTTGTATATCTAACTCAAATTTAATTTTATCATTTACTTTTCTGTGTGAGTTTAATTTTCCTAAAAGGACTAGGAATTTGATTTTCCAGAAACTTGAATGTGTAACTTTGGCTTATTTCAAGATACTATATTAATACTCTTTAAAAATTTTGCCTTTTTAAATGCCCTCTGTCTTGAACTATGAGTATTTCAGAAAGTCAGTTAGTTTATACTTGGGAAAAAAGTTATCCCAGTCGACGGTACTTAAAATTCATTTAAAACAATGCTAAAAACGCCTGTGCTAACATTTTTATCTACTTTAACAAATTGTAAGATCTTTTTTTTTGTGGAGTATTTCCCCGCTTCACCAACAGTTCCCCAGCGATTGATTCCTTCACATTCCAGTTTAAAAGTTATCTCTAGACTTTCTTTTGGAAACCCTGTTGCCAAAGACTTACTACACTCATAAAGAGGCCAGAAGTATGATGCATTTTAAACCTGTTCAACTCCTCAGCTAGCAAATTTATAAAAAAATTTACTTTCAAGAAAACTGATAATAATTTATACTTATAATTGATCCAATCGAGACTTAAATTGCATTTAAAACTAATACAAAGGTGTGCTAATTATATTTATTCATTTACATTCATAAGACTTTATTCTTTTAAACCAATTCCTTCCAAATCGGTCCCGGTAAGTCACTTGACGAGTTCAATTGCATAAAATTACCAATGAAACCATGTCCTGACAAAGTGTGATGCCAGTAACTAACCAGGGCAGAGTTTGTTTAAACCTGTTACTGCTCAAGCTATGCAAATTTAATTTAAAATATGTACTATTCAAATTAGGCTATTTTATAGATATATTAATAAATTAGATTTTTTTTAAAATTATGCTCCTAAGTACGATTTAGACTATTTCGGTTATAACAGTAATACGTAATTAAGATTAAGACATATTTTAGGCAAAAAAATATGTAAACCCTATAGAAACTAAAATTAATAGTAGATTCCTATTGCAATTTACTGCTGTAGAGTTCCCCTTCATTACCCAATAGTAGTTTTATGTAACAAATATTGTTCCTGCGCTTTTTTTATATATAGATTTTGCTGAATTATTGTATTTGTGTTTTTCTTAGGTGTATAAAATTCAAAAGTCTTGTTTA
Organism: Oedothorax gibbosus; assembly: GCA_019343175.1. Taxonomy (NCBI): domain Eukaryota; kingdom Metazoa; phylum Arthropoda; class Arachnida; order Araneae; family Linyphiidae; genus Oedothorax; species Oedothorax gibbosus. Next base: position 3,832,787 of record CM033277.1, on the reverse strand, counting down.
CAGGTTTTTCCTCAGGATTGTTTCTGAATTGTTACAAAAATTAAAATTTGAGATAATTCCAAAGTGTAATGTCTAACAAACACATATCATAGTACCCTTATGTCAAGTGGGAGACAATAATGTATATTTTTAAACAATGTTTTAAGTAAAAGTTTTTTTTAAAATAACTTAAAAAATTAACATGATTTTTTAAAACCATTTGTATATAGTTTTATGTTATCGTGCCTTGATGCTAACTCTTGAGATTCAAAAATTCCATCAGATGTCCTGAGACTCGCATCATCAGGTAGCATCGTCCGCCCACATTAATCCTTCGCCCTCCTACTCACTGGCAAAAAAGTAGTGTGGTGGTTAACACAAATACTAGCCCTTACAGCCTAGCAATTACTATCCACCCATGTATATCTGCCCATCACAGAGCATTCGTTTGTAACTATACCAATCTTTCATTCTCAGCTCAATTTACGCATCTGTTGTGCTTCAATGATTATGTGGCATATCCCTGGAATATCCATCTGGCTTGGATTCCCACGGCAAAATTAAATCTCGGTATGCTTTAACATCCACAGAGAGCTCGGATCCATTGTCATCTGAGCATCAAAATTGCTAGCGAGAGTCGATGCCACAAAAAATGGCTCTCAGTTCTGGAGAATATGCTGAGTCTGCAAAGGCTTGACCGCCAAGATTGCAGCCCCATTGGTTTAAATAATCCTTGAAATTGCATCCTTGAAATTTAATCGAATTAATACCGATAAAGTATAATAAATAGCAGAGATAAAAACGCCCATTGTGAGAGTGAAATTGAAACAACCTATGATATCTCAGAAAGTGCAAAAATGAAAACGGGAGCATACATTCATCTGAAACAACCTCATTTACGCATCTTTTGTGCTTCGTTTCTACCTATCCTAGCCATTTGGCTAAAGTGACTTTAGCCAAATGGACTTAATCTTAAGACTTTAGTAAAGTCCTAAGATTTAAAAGCACGTGGCAAAGTCCTGAGACTTGCATCAATACCCCACATTAATCGTTCCTCCTCCAACTCACTGGAAAGGTGTGACGGTCAACACAAATGCCCAATACTTAGCCCTTACAATCTATCATTTACTGTCCAACCGGCCCATATATACCTGCGCATGGCATATCAATCCTTGTTTCCTATAACAATCCATTGAGAAATAACGTTTTAGTTTATTTTCATCAAAAATAATAACTGTTTCGTAAATAAATGCATGTTTTGAAAACAAATCATGTTTTCTCACTTCAGCTCACATTAACGACGTTTGGATAAGTCGGAGCTGGACGGGTTTGGTTTATTTTAATATTATCATAGTTAATCTAGTTCATATAAACCAGTTTTTGGCCGTAATAAATGTACTATAATTTTTACATATGTTTTTTCAATTATCATGAAAATTATGTAAATTCAACATGATTGACTGTTTGCCGTGTATATATATATGTAAATGAGCACTACTATATGTACGGCTGCAGTCAATCATGTGGTATCTCTTTCTTGTCTGTAAGATATTTATGCTCTGGGAGCAGTGATGGGTGCGAGTGGCACGTCTGTTTTTATTAACTTATAAATAAATTTCTTTACACTTGAAACAAGTTTTAAGCCTTCTTATTTTTATTAGTCACTTAAGGAAAAGTTTTCGAGTGGTAGTCATAATGTGTTCGAGCAAGCTCTGCAATTTTTTATTAGGACTGATATTCGTGACTATCACAATCTCTCATCCTCATCTCAATTCCCTCGTGCTTCAGGTGTACCTGTCCTGGCCAGTGCCCAACTGTGCCGAGGGTTGTCCTTCTTCGTGGATTCGCGATGGCTATTGTGACAAACCCTGCAACAACTCACAGTGCCAGTGGGACGGGGGCGACTGCTCCCCTGACAACCCCCTCATCCCCCAAGGGGGGCAGTTGCCCCAGGCAGAAGCAACGTCTTACTTCCACATGAGACTTAACAAGAGTGAGTTGACTTATGCTTTCTCTGCACTTACAGTTGAGTGAAGTGGAACACAGGGCTCCCACCAAGTCACTTTTTTCTATAGTTTCTAGAAGTCACTTTTTCTATAGTCTCTAAAAGTCACTTTTTTTTTAGTCTCTGAAAGTCATTATTGACCAATACAACTCATTAAGGTGACTGAGCCGCAGTAGCTCAGTCTTGTGAAGCGTCGTGCTTGCATCGGAAGGGTTGTGGGTTCTGTCCTCGGCGGTGCTCGCAATTCTGATGGTTGCTGAGTCGGTGCTTATATTCGGCTAAAGACCGCCGTGTTGCTAATGGTGGCTGGGGCACGTTAAATATGTCGTGGTTACAAAGTCCTCCATGTTCCCATACCAAATTAATACCTCTGGGGGGACTAGATCAGGGGGTTATCGGCCTTTGATCTGGATCAAAATTCCAATATGTGAGTGAGAATGGATGTGTGAAAGCGACCTTCCTGTAAAACGGATGTGTCATGCTGACGACCAAAAGTCGGACTTCCTCCCTTGTGGCGCTCAATAAAAACGGAAGCTGCCCCACTTCGCCTTAAAATCGGGTAGTTCTCTACTCCGGGCTCGGTTACCGAGTGGCATTAGAAACAACAACTAAGGTGACTATTTTTGCTTCTTTTAAATTGTCACTAGTTTCACTTGTTTTACCTCTGTTTCTTGATGGGATCCCTGGGAACATGCACCTAACCAACAATAATTTTAGCCAGAATTTGAATACTTTAGTTAATAACGTCTTTAGTTCAATTTCAATATTCTTATTCCAAGTTACTCCAAACTTATTAAATGGGGAAAATGCTCATACAGCCTGCAAAAATAACAGAAGTGAAGTAGAACATACTTATGATACATAACCAGTAATACTTTTACCCAAGAGTTCAGATACTTTTGATCAAAATGTCTCTGCTTATTACAATTCCAATATTCTTATTCCAAATTGCAGTTTAGTAATATGACCAGATTCTTTAAACCGAAAATCAGGACCCTCTATTGTTACCCCCTCCCCATCAATTTTTCATATTATAAACCCTCCTACCCCAAATTTCAAACAGTGGCTTAATTAGTGTAGTAATTAAAAACTAATAACTGAGGAATAATTAATAAATAGTTAGCATTATCCTAAGCAATCAAATATAAAAATAGCTAATAATTTTTCACTGTTATTTCAACATTTTTAATATGTATTAAGTAAAATAGTTGTGAAACCTATATTTTAGTTTCCCAGTTTTTCGTCACTTTTAGGGACTGGTACAGAAAGCAGGACATTTGGTTAATGCTTGTAGTCAGAGTTCGTATGCTTTAGATCAAAATGTCTTTGTTTATTACAATTCTAAAGTTTGTATTCAAAATTACTCCAAACTTGTTATAGTATTAAATGCTTATATATCCTACAAAAAAAATTAAGTTTTTTGTTTTAACAGTAACAATTTTAAGTCATTCAATTCATACATCTAAAATTAAGTAATAAATACATACAAAGAATACAAACCTACAGTTTTTGCCTCTATCTTAAGGAAACTTTCACATACTAAACCTAAAACGAGTATTTCATAGCTATGTTTAAAACTAGTATATTAAATATATAAATATGATGCTTTGGAAATGTAATAAAGTTCTTTAAAGAAAACCTTTTTAAATTGTTATTCTAGGTGTACATCAAGATTTTTGAGTACACAATTCATTCCATATTAGTTAAATTTTCCAAATATATTATCTTGATTCTTTTTAGATTACTGCAATTCTGAATGTGCAGATACATGGCTTGCTGATAGGTACTGTGATAAAGTAAGTTGCATTGCTGTTGAAGTATAAACTTTTAAATTCTGATTGCATTTTCTAAGGCAATAAAATTTACTTTCACTATATTGTTTGTACAGTCCTTGGACAAATTATTAGACGCACTGTATTTTTTTAGTAATAATGAAAACATACCAAAGAATGCCATATCATTAAAAAAGATGTCGACATATGTATTATGTATAGCGGATAGTATTTTCTATTCAATAGCTTAAGTTTAGGAACACGAATGTCCTTCGAAAGATATTTTGTTCATCATTGATTGATACATGAAATCTTGCAGTGCGTCTAATAATTTGTCCAGGGACTATATAAAAAAACACTTGTACATAAATTTAAATTATATAATTTTTGAATTGGTTTTCATAAAAAAAAAATTTAAACTTGCTCTAAAAAAACTCATTTAAATATAATTTTTTAACACATTTATTAACTCAAATAATAAGTTGCATCTACGTAAAAACAGTTTTCTAGTGAAAATTATTGATAGATAGAATTCAGACATACAAAATCATAGTATTATTAGCTTTGAGTTGAGCTGGAAAATCAATTTAATTTTGAGAAAAAATTTGGCACTGAAACTAATTGACAAAATCAGTATCAGGGTTTATAAAGACTTGAGATTAATCTTTTTACTTAGTGATTCATTGTAAAAATATAAAAGGTAAAAAAAATATATATGTGTAAATTCTATATTGGGTTGATAAAATGGGTACCAAGCATGCTTACGAACTAAATGGAACTTGGGTGTTCCGCGTGAGGCTGACCACCTTACCAGGACATATGCATAGCACCCCAGAGCCCTAGGTCACGAAAGCTGAAATGGGCACGGCAGGCCTTGTCCCAGTAATGGACTGTTGCACAGAGGAGTTTAGTTTTTTAAATTCTATATAATAAGTTAATACAAAAAAGGATAACTATTAAAATGATTATTCAATATTATTTTTCTATTTCTTTTTTTCCAGGCCTGCAATGTCCGAGACTGCGGTTTTGATGCAGGGGACTGTGGGGTTGACAACTTTCATAAAATACCTCAGCTTCTTTTAGCTGAAGAACAATTGCAATATGAGCTTCCTGTTGGTAAGAGCTTCTTCAAATACACTCAACCCTAGTTTCAATGACATCTTGTTATAAATAAAAAAAAAAGTTTGGTACTAGAATCGCCGATAGACCTTAATATTGCTTTTGTTGTTTTTTAATTTAATAACTGGATTAGAATGATAAAAGAATAGATTTACATAATAAAAATGTGTTGCTAGACCACAAAAAAATCCTACTTTAGTTAAGTAGCTAGTGTTTTAGGATTGATATTTATCTTGAAACAAGGTATTACCAATCCTAGTCATTTGACCCTTGCTTCAAATTTGTATATTTAAGTAAAATATCACTATTGTTACCACAATATCACTGCGCTATTTTCAATATCAGAATTACTATAGAAAAAGAAAATATGAGGTTAAAAACATAGAAAAACTTAAAGATACATTGTTCCATTTTCTGTCTTTAAAATCTATAACCATTTATAAGCTAACTCAACTATTTACTGCTGTCCCTTTAATTTTGTCAAAAAGAAAAAAAACCCTCTGCAGTTAAAATAAAAATTCTAAAAATGCATTTTAAAAATAAAAATTCTAAAAATGTATTTTAAAAATAAAAATTCTAAAAAAACTCTCTCTTCTCTTTTAAAAATAAAAAAGTTTGTAAATATAAAAGGTAAACCCCTAAATTCCACACTCTCTAACACGAAAGCCTTTGTTTATGTTTTGTCCTCATATCAGATTATCTGATAGGGCAAGGTTATTTAAGCCTAAAAGAATTTAGCTCTAACTATTTGTAATCCAAAAGGGTTTTGCTTCTACTTTCCCTTAACCAACATTCTCTGTATTTTAATCATAGATATCATAGTTAAAGTATTAGATTGGCAGATCACGTGACCTCCAATGCTAACGACGGGACGCACATGGAGGCCTTTTAAGAGGGCAAAATGGCCAGTGTTGCCGCCACTTTAAGGAGAAAAATACTACGAAAAAATACCATTTAATTCTAAATTTACAAAAAAAAGAAATACTAGAAAAGGATTTAAAGTCACTAAAAAGATTCCAAAATGCAGCTAGTATTTTTACGATATTTTTTTGTAATTTTAGAATTAAATGGTATTTTTTCGTAGTATTTTTCTTCTTAAAGTGGCAGCAACACTGGCCATTTTGCCCTCTTATTCGGGTCTCCATGCACGTCCCATCGTTAGCATTGGAGGTCACGTGATCTGCCAATCTAATACTTTAACTATGATATCAATGATTTTAATTTATATAGAAAATTGAATATATATACAAAATTTTCGTCGTTATTGTACTGCCTTCACATTTAAAAAAAAATCTGGTCAACCGAAACATTTGGTCGTAGCATGAGCATAAGCATTACCCAATTACTGCATTGTTTTATTGATTTTAATTATGTATCTTCCAGGAGAGTGTGTGGGCTTTTTCAACCTAAGCCTGTTCCTGAGCCCGAACCTCTCTCTAAATGAAGGGGTCTATGAAGACAGCCCAGTTGTGCGTTCCCTTGCCATCTCCTTGAAGTATGGAGTCATTGGCATTGTGCTACACCCGAGCCACAACACGACGAATGTCACAATCACACTAAAAGGGGAATTGAATGGGCAGCCATTTGAGGTAATTTCCATGATTATATTCTTGCCTTTTCAACTGTTGTCTTTGATTATTATTCAGTAAAAAAAACTTTTTTGGAAGTTTTGTTGTGTTATACTCTCATGAAATACAGTTTCACAATTAGGCTGGCAAAGCAAACATATTTTTTTAAGAATCTCATATATTTTTTTTTATGTATAACAACAAGTAGGTTTGTAACAGAATCTGTCACTTAACCCGCTTCCACACAACAGTTGTGTTTAACAGGTAAAAAGGCGACAAACACAGCATTGATATTCTATACTACACATTGACATGCTAAATTTGGCTAGTTTCATTTATTTTATTTCGAAAATTCAATAATTATTATCGTTTGTAAAAATTAATTTATATTTCAAAGAATAAATGTGTAATATTCATTTCTTTTAAATAGAACCAAAACATTTCATATCAACATACAAAGAATCTCCTAGTGAAGTATATTTGACGTCATTTCAAACTGATCGATGTCGCAAAAATAAATTTATTTTAATTTATTGTCTAAAAGAATTAAAGTTTCTCGAGCGATTGTTGCGAATGGCAATAATGATTAAATTGAAATAAAAATGGCTTCCTATGCTTTATAAATGAGCATTCAATTTTGCAGTTTTTTAAATAATTGAAGTACTTTGAATTCGAATTCTTATCTGAAATTTTCAATGTATTCTAATTTCGATGCGCTGAATTTTTTTGAAGCATCACACTCGTCCGTAGCATTTGTAGTTTGGGCTATGAAAGTGGGTGACGGACAGACCGACTGAACGATTATAATACCTTCCATTTTTTACGTTATAAACGTAGTGTGGAAGCTAAAACCTGCACCAACCTGTTAAATAGCACTGTTAAAACAACTTGCAATCTAATACACCATTGAATGCATTACGAAATTTAATGCCACAATAATAGAGTGCAATAGTAATTTCATTAGGTTACTGATTTGTCTGTTGAATGTCTATTGTTTTTTTTTTATTTCTAATGACAGTTATTGGACAGTTACAGTAATTCAAACAATGCGAACAGAACAAGAAAGAAATCACTGCAACAAAGTCCATCAACTTATCTTGTCTCTCGCCTCCCAGTAGCGCTCTGAGAGGGTACTCTTCCGTAGGGCAGAACATCGCAGGAGGTGGGCAGAGTCCATCTCCTCTCCAAGACTGCACAGAGGGCAGGTGGGCGAATTAGCAACATTGATGCGAAACAGATGCTTTCTTAGGCAATCGTGCCCAGTGGCTAGGCGAAATTCAGCAACTGCTCTATGTCTTGGACCATTTCGTAGCTTTGGGATGGCATTTCCCCAGGATTTGGTGGAGGTACGATTGAATAGGTCTTTCTGAGCTTGAGCTCTGATAGCTGTTTTGACGAGGCTTTTAGCTGTGCAAAAAGGCAGAGGGTGGGAAAACTTTTGCCTTATTGAAGCGCCCTTTTTTGCAAGGAAATCTGCCATTTCATTTCCTGGAATCCCACAGTGGGCAGGAACCCATTGGAACACGATGACTTTTTCAAGAGATTCCAGTCTTTTCATGTGATTACGACAGTCCAGGATGTCCTGTGTTAAGGTATTGTTAGACACAATAGCCAATAGGGCAGCTTTGGAGTCACTTAATACCACGGCTCTTGTAAACTTATCTAAGTGGCATAGTAGTTGGGACAGAGCAATTCCGATAGCAGCAATTTCTCCGTCAAACGAACTGCCCTCTCCGACAGGAAGGATGTCTATTGTTTATTGAATGATGCATTACATTTTTAGTACACACCACAATAATGTACATTTAATAAGGTGTATTGAATTTTCTGTTTGATGTAATGTAAGTTGTTAAACCCAGGTTTTCCTTATTCTCTCTTTCTTAGGATAATAATTTTTCTAGTAAAAAAAAAATATTTTTTCTTTCTAAAAAAATTTTTGTTTTAATGTTGCAGAAGAAAATATACCTTCGAGTGTCAACCGTTCCTATAGTGGTTGCGAAGAATGAAACAGAATCCATTGATTCTTCACCACAAACTGAAGAAAATGTTTCATTTGAAGAATTTCAAGAGAAAATCAAGTAAAATATATGATTATTTAATCAACTGTGCAGCAGGAAATTTCTGTTTTCTCGTGTATTGGTATTGTTTCCTTAATAATGAAATATTGAAAATAACAACTCTTAGTTTTTAAAAGTGCTTTATCGTCAAAACTATATTTTTAAAAACAATGAATATTCAGGGAGTTTCTGTTTTCATAGCATCAATCTTTTAATGAAACTGTGGTCTTAAAATCTAGTTAGGTAGTTTAGTTTAAATTCATATAGTTAAAAAAGCACTATGCTCTGTCAAAGCACTCTTTTTACTTTCAATTACCTGATAAGAAAAGTAAGGAAATGAAGTTTTTGCAATAGGGTTGAAAATCTAAAATGGATATTTTGTATTTTCTACGCATTTTGGAGGGCTCTGTTTCTAAAAAAGTGGTTTTTGATCATTGTCAGGCTGTCTGTCCGTCTGAAACCATTCTACAGCTTGAATTAAAAGAGCTTCAAATTTGGTACACCGGTTCTAGTACCGGTTGGACATCAAAATAAGGTTGCGATAATTGTGCTTGATTATAGAACTTTTTAGGTTTTTATTACCTTTATAGAGTATATAAATACATTAAAATGTATCGATTCTTGATTGGTAATCAAAAGTTGTGTAATATTACACACCTATAGTTATTTATCAAATAAAATAGCATCTTGAGTTAAGAAATTTAAAACTGCTTAATGTATGAAAAAAAATTTGTTTGTTTCTTGTCCCCTTGGTGTAAACTAAACTTCACCGGATCCAAGAAACCATATTGCAAATTTGTTGTCACTGTGACATAGTTTAACTTTTTTTCAGGTTCCCAAAGCTAATATCGGCTGTAAGAAATGAAACAGATTTTTTCAAGTTTAGAAATGTGAATGTCTCAGCTTCTTCTCTTCCGGAGAGTCTTATCAAAGAAATTGGAGATTTAGAATCATTGAAACTGGAAGGTAAGGGATTTCTTTTTGGTATTTAATTGCATGGAACCTTATTTGATTTTAAATTGATGTGCAAGCAATGAAAAGTAAACAAATTTTAAAGTACTTTTAATTTTTTTTTACCTTAATTGGACAATGCTTTCTAATTTATAACTACAGTGTGTTAAAACAAAATCTTATTAACTACTCACTGGTGCAAATGTAAAATACATTTCTTTAAAAAATATTTTTTCAGTATGTTGGCGGACTTAAATCAGCAAAGTTGTTAAATTTTATCACATTTCTAATGTTTCTATTTACTACCAATTAGGATTAGTTAAAGTTGGAAATTTCTTTAAACATGCTTTTCTTTTGTTCTGCTTTAAAAAGCATTCCGACTTTTTTTAAAAAAGGTATCTTAAAAATAAAAACTTTTTTTTAATATGCTTGTATTACTATGGACACATGAAAATATGCTGTGTAATTTCAACATGTGTACTTTTGTTTTAATAATAAACTTTTATAATAATATTTTCTTAACAAATTGATGTTTATGCAGATATTCTAAAGTTATTATGCAAAACATTTAGACAAATAACAATTATGTTTGCTTTATTATTCATTGCGTAAATAATCTTTTATTATTCCTATAAAAGCTGAAAAATTTATAATTTTTTCTAACTGAACCTGAATTGTATAATACTTTTTGCAATATAAACTGTAAAACTCTATCATACACATCTCTATACTTATCTTAGTCAGTATAATGTTCGATTTTTTATCTATTTTTTTCAGAAGCAGTTCATTTAAGACCACTATTTAAATTTCAAAAAATTCTATAATTTTCAGTTCAAAACACTTATTAAAGATCAATTGTAAAATATCGTAAGTCATATATTAGCATTTGAGTAATCTTAAATAGAATGATCTTATGCATTTATCTTCGTTTTTAATTTATAGGTTTGATGACAAACGAAGGATTTCTGAAACGAAAATCAAAATTGATATCAGTCTACTTGAACAGTCTCAATGCTACATTCTTCCCTGGTTTAGTCACAGAATCACCCATAACACAAGAATCACCATCCCCAACTTCATTTTCAAGCCCTGCTATTGTTCATGGTTTGTTAGGTTTTTGAAATTTCTTTTTTTTTATTGTTGTTAGCTTCTACACTATGTTTATAACTTAAAAATAGAGGCTTTTATAAAGGTTCAGTCTGTCTGTCCCTCACCCACTGTCATAGTCCAAACTACAAATGCTACAGAGGAGTGTGATCTGTCAAAAAATCACTATCGAAACTAGAAGTCATTTTTCATTGTTTTTTTTAAATAGTTTTTTTTAAAAATTGTTTTAAGATGATAGATAATTTCTATGTTGTATGTTGATAAGAAATGCTTAACTTCTTTTAAAGCAGGAGTAATATATTACGTATTTATTCCTCAAAATAAAAATAAATTTAGCAAAAGATAAGTAATAATTATTGAAGTTTCGATTTAAAATTTAGTTGTGACATTTAAAAGTTAGATTTAGAACTAAGGCTGTTTTTTTTTTAGACACATGAATTTTGTGTGAAAGCAGTTTCTAAGTGACAGTTTCTGTTACGAACCTACTTGTTTTAGACTAGGTTGTTGTATTTACTTATTGTTTTATTTAGAGCCTTTGATACTTTTTAAAACCAAATGTGTATTGATTGAAATCAATTGTGGCGAGGCAAAATTAAGAAATATCTTGTGAAGTTAGCTACTTTTTTATGTTAAATCCTTTTTGTTGAATTTTAAACTTTATATCTTTGTTACAGAGGACATTAAAATTGAGAAAAGAGCTTTGGAAGTTAATGAAACCAATGATGTTCCTGTACCTTCTGAAAAACCCAGCCTTATTGCCGAGTCAGAAAAAAGTAATCCCTTTGCAGCACATTTTTCCGATTCAAGGCTTTTTCCCAAAGGACCTGGTCTGAAAGCAAATAATTCCCTCAAAAACTACTTCATGCAGTTAACTAAAGTGAAAAAGGTAAAGTTTTTACATTTTAAATAGCTCTTTGTCAATCAAATTAATGTCTTGATACAAATTATTTATAGATTGCTATTATGTTTTGGATTTATAATGTTATTTCTTTCTTCTTTTTTGGGCTATAAACCTATTAAACTTGCTTATCAAATAAAAATCTAGTTATTTTCAATTTAGTTTTCTTCTAAATATTTCCACCAACAAAGACATTACATTCGTCTCTGTACTGTTGTACGCATAGACAACTTTTCACTTAGACCATGATCAGCAAAATGTTTTTTTTTTACTTTAGCATTTAAAGTTGGGCTTTCCCGATAATTTTATCCTAATGTATTAAATATAATCGTTTGTTTAATAGTTGAATTTAAATTATAAATTTTCAGTGTATGTTTGGTAGTAACTACATTGAATTAATATTCAGAAATAAGTTAAGCCTATATCAAGTTCCACATTTTTTTTTTAAGTTACTCTGATATAAATAACATTTGTGTTCAGAGTTCCAATATGCATGTTTAAAATTTTGTACATGCGAAATTGTTTGACCAAAGAAAATTAAACTAACAATAAGGAAGTTGCGTGAATTTCAAATTCATCGGCAGACAATATCCCTTTTAAAAACACTTTGAATGCTACTTTTCACACTAGTAAAAAAGTTATTAAATTAGTCAGTAATTGAGTTTTAAGTAGGGGATACGTCACTTCCGGTAAAAACACTCACAATCCTCTTGCAGTGCGTAATGACGTCAGGCTTTTGGCTTTTTTGTCCATTGGCATGCAATTTCTAACCAACTTCTGTGCGATACAGCTGTTGAAAATACAAAATGTGTTTTGAATGATCCTATATAGGAATAGGATTATTTAGAATAAGTGGTTTTTCTAAGTTCCAGTTATTCTCATCAGACTTGGTAGATCTCCTACGAAGATTTCGATTGATCCAACAATTTACTAGGTCTGAAGTGTCAACAGCGCGCTCTTGTACGATTTTAAATTCAACAATCAAGCAAGAAACAAGCTGTTCTAATTTATTATCAAAAGCTGGTTTAAGTGAGCAGTCTTTCTTTTAAATAGAACGTTTTGAAAAATGTTGCATGTTTATTTTGATTATGGACTAATAATTTTTGATGATTTTTAAGCTGATATTTAGAATCTGTAGCTTCTAATGTTCCAGAAAATGGTATAAGTATGTCATTTTGGGTAGGATGCAAGTTCCTCATTGAAGAGCTTAGTGGAAAAACATGCTATGTGACCAAAAGGTGAAAATGAGAAAGTAAACTTTAATTTTTTTTTTTAGTTTGCACTTGAATCCGTTAGAAACGTTACTTAGAAACAGTAAAAAATATACCTAACTTAAAGTTCATGAAAAAGGGGAAACTTTTTATTTTTAAACAAATCGAATAATATGTTCATTTATACAACAATCTGAATGTTTTCAAAAATGTCACATAGCACATTCTTCTACTAAACTCATCAATTAAAATATGGCCCAATTATGCAAGATCATTTCATAATTTTCAGAAATTCAAAGATAAACCGAGCATTAGGTAGTCATTTATAAACCTTTTAGTTCACTTAATATAAAAGTTCCCTTTCAGGACATCAACGAAACCAAGGTTTCCATTCTGCGACCATCGGGTCCTACTCAGCGCCATCTGTTGGACACTTTTGGAGACTCTCTGCGGCATGTAAACAAGCTGTACAACGAGGCTTTTGGATACGAGTCGCGGAAGGTCCCCTCCCACATTGCGCACTTTGTGGACAGGGATGTCATGGAAAGACTGTCTCAAAGGTAGATCCAAAGGTTTTTCATTTTTACTTTCAATTACCTAATATGAAATATAAAGAAATGAAAATACCACAATGGGTGTTGGTTGGGCAAGATGTGCTTTTGAAGAATACGACATAAATACAAATAGCTTAGTTCACTTGTACTTTAATATAATTAAAAACAATTAAAAAGGTTAAACAGAGAAACCTGAACATGGCAAACAACTTGCTATTACAAAAGTAAAGTAGATTTGGTTGAATAAAGTCGAGAGGCTTAAAGACATCCACCTTGGACTTGTAAATAAAAAGTTTTTGAGTTAATTCAGTTCCTTTCACAGTTGTGTCGTGAATTACATATCTTCTTCGCAACTGGTGGTGTGATGCTTGGTCCGTGGTTTCCAGTAGCTCTTGTACTGACCAGGTGTTATTTCTACACGTTTTGGAGGAATGCTGATCCTAAAAAAGTGGGGTTTTTTTAAACATTGGTCCATCTGTTTACTTGAAATCACTCTACAGCTTGAAATAAAAGAGCTACACTAGTTCCTAGTACCTGTCTAGTTCTACATCCTGTTCCTAGTATCTACATGTAGCATCCATAGAACTTTTTATGGTTCTAAATGTATTGCTGAAAAACAAAATGAGGCCCTGATTTCAAATTTGATACATGGGTTCCCATGTCGTACTATCAGATGTGATAATAAGGTTTTTGAGTATATTGCACATCCGCAAATGGTAGCTGCCATAAAACTTTATAGGTTTTAAAGTTATTGAAATTGCCTTTTAAGATACGAGTCGAATCCTTTAAATGTGTATTGAGTGATAAGTGAAAGTTATATAGTGTTACACCTCTTACTTGTTACTGCATCCTTTTAAAGGCCATACTTTATTTTTCGCATTTAAACTAAATACACTGTATTGAAATTGCCTACTTTGCTTTACTTATTATGGTAGTTATCAGTTATTAGATTCATGACCCAGTTTAAACAAACACTAGGGGTATGTAACACTACATGACTTTCAATTACCCATCAATAAATCAATACATTTAAAGGTGCCCTGTAAGTTAATTTCAATAACTTTAAAACCTTAAAAGTTCTATGCCTGCTACCCTTTTCATGTGCATGATTATCTCAAAAACTGTATTATGATGTCCAGTAATACTAAAAACTCATGTACAAAATTTGAAGCTCTTTTTAGTTTGAGCTGTAGAGTGGTTTCAGGCAGACGGAAAACTGTTTTATAAAACACTTTTTTAGAATCAGCAGCCTCCAAAACGTGTAGAAAACACAAAATTTTACGTTTCAGAATTTTTGACCCCATAGCAATACTTCCATTACCTTATATTTCTTATTAGGTAATTGAAAGTAAAAAGTGCATAATATAAAATGTAATAGTAATTTTTTTTTTACTAATTTTAAAAACAAATTTTGTTGGATTTTTTAGAGACTTCATCTTGTAGCCATATTATGGTTATTCACAATTTTAAAAGTACTATCCTTTGTAATTTCATATCATACATAGGTATTGACAATTTGTATAGTTATGTGACTCGAATTTTTCTGTTTTCTAGGTTCGAGAGTGCTTTTGAGGTGACGTCTTCCCACAGGTTCCGCAGCTCGAATGATATGCAGTTTGCCTTTTCCTACTACTACTTTATGATGAGTGAGATGTATGCCGTCAATGTCGATGACATTTTTGACATGTTCGATGTAGACAACTCAGGGTGAGTATTGTCAAATGTTTGAATTATCGTCACACTATAGTTACACGAGGGCTATTGGCGACGTAATTTAGAACCACAGTCAAGTGACAAGCCGACACCTGAGTAGGCACCCCACGCAACCGTTAAGGGCTACGTCGTACGCAGCATCACGACTTTTTAGCATATTGAACATGCACTCCCTCTATACGAGTATTATTTGCCGAACATTTTTGGCTGTATTGGCTGTTTATAGGTCGGCAGTTATTGTCAAAGAAAAGCATGTTACCTAGAGCTATTAGTGTGTTATGACTTTATTTTTCGGCAAATACGTTGCCAAACCCGCCAAATTATTAACTAAAACTCGCCAACTAGGCAATTTCTTTTATGAATAATTTTAAGCTGGTCGTTTTCGAAGGTATTGTGTTTGTTGACTGTATAATGGGTGTGGAGTAGCTATATCTATTTTTTCGCCCAAATTATTCCCAAAACGCGCACAAATGAGCTAAAAAGTTTTATGTTATTTAGAGGAATTGTTTGATGGCATTTATGAGTGCATTTTACAGCGTTTTTTCATTTTGAATTTTAAGGCAATAAGAACAGAGATTTTTATACTTTATACTTTTAACGACGCGGGACAATAACATAAGTTTATGATCCTATAACAGGTTATATGGTACACATATTTGGGAAACGATTTGATATTGTTTTAATCCTGATGCGAAGAACGGTTATAAAATTGCTAGTATAATATAAATAATAATATTTTTATTCATCAGTATATATATATTATTATATAATATTATAGTATATATTATATTAATAAATATTTTATATAATATATTATTTAAATAATTTTTTAATTAATAAATATATAATAATATTATTAATTAAAATTTTATTTATAATATGAATCATTTAATATTATATTATATTTAATATATATATATATATATGTAGTAAATATATAAATTTAAGAAATGGACAATAATACTCCAAAAATATCTTTCACACTTTTAGGCAAGAAATGTGGCCAAATTTACCATTTTTAATAAAAACTTTTTATTACTGACATATACACTTTGCATAACCCAGTGGTTTGATCCTCATTTTTAGATTACTATGGTATGAAGAGGATTGAGAAAGAAGTTTTATTTTCATAACTGTACTGCATTAACATTTTAAAAATCTGGTCACCCTACGTGGCCTACCTACCTTCGCAGATAATGCTCCAATCCCCCACAATATTGAACTGTTCTACCCCAATGTAAAACAATAGCGAGTATATAACAAAGTATGAGTAGGGTTAAGAAAGTTTCATAATGAATCCACTCGTTAATTTATTTGTTATCTATAATATTACTGTGAGTCCATCTGAACTACAAACATAAAGATATAGGGAAAAGGTCAAAGTATGCAGAGTAGAATGCGGAAGTTATTCTGTTTTAAAAGTTTCTGTGATCTTGCTATATGTATTAAGTTTTGTTAAAGTGGAATATTTATGATTTGTACAGTTTCATTTCTTGGAATGTAATGTAAAACACTAAATTAAGCTGTTTGATGTATTATTGAGGATACCTCCCTGCTTTTGAAATCCCTCCCAAAGTGAAATTATCTAATCTTGCAATAAATAAAATTTTAATAAATGTATGCATAATAAATTATTTTTAATTAATTAAAATAGCTAATTAGATTTTAATTAATTATAATTGATAATTCATGAATTTCAATTAATTAATAGTGTTGAAATAAGTCTCAGCCCCTCAAAACCAATTTCTAGATCTTCTACCAATTCTGGACTAACCATTACAAATCTAATCTCATTCCAGCACATGGTCTGACCGGGAGATTCGTACCATTATGGCTCGCCTGTACGACCTACCCCTGGACTTCTCTTCTGTGAGCGGATTTGAATCACTGCTCATTAACTGCTCAGGGGATAATCCACAGTCCACTGCTCAGTCAATTGAGCAGTATTATGAACCAAAGATGGTACGTGAATCTTTTTTTTTTGTTGAATATTATTGAACAAATATTATGTGCTTGATTAAAAGTTGTCATAAACACATTAAGAATTTTTATGTTTCTGAAATAATTTTTTAAACAAGGTTTTATTGTGATAACTTTTCATATGTATGATACATGCAATTTAATTAATTGGGGTATTATTCATAATGACTGAATGAATTTTTAAATGTCTGATAAAAACTGGGCAATATAATAATTTTGTATTTGATTACTGTAAATATAACACATTGCCCAGTCTTTATTTCTCTGTGCTCTTTGATGAATTAACAACAATTTCGCAATCAGGCAACGAGGATTGTTGTTTGCACCTGTGTATGGCGTGATACTGGCTGGCCAATCAGCATCCATTTCAGGTGTACATTGCCTATATATCTTGTTACATATCTTGCTATATATTTCTTGTTTAGTTAGTTATTCCTTTGGGCTCAATTACAAATACTATTTTCCTCACTGTGTACAGAAATTAGGAAAAGGTACCACTAGAAGGTAACAAGAACATCACACTGTCTCTGTATTTTCCCTTGAAGTTCCTCTAGCATAAGTGTTAGTAAGATTGAGTTGATACGATGCTATACCTTGTCTATCTAGAATGCGAGCCTCGAAAGCATTTTCTTCCCCCATCCCCGCACGTGGTTTTCTTCGAAAAGACGTGAGCATGTTTTTTCCCCACCCTACTTGGGTTTGAACTGTTCGGATTGTTAACCTCACAACAGAACCTCATACGTGTTAGGTTTAGAAAAGCGATGTTCCCCTCGTTTCCTAGAAAACCAAGCGAAGGGATGGAGAAAGAAAGTCTTTTCTAGGCTCGCATAGTAAATAGACAGACTATATGGGTGGTTAATATTAAAAGAAGAGCCGATCAGCAAAACATAGCTGTAATAAACAGCTATGTTTGCAATTTGTTTAAGTAGCATCAAAAAGGCAATTGAATTAAATCAATACAAAAGCAACTCTCAAACTGTACTATAAACAGCGGCTATAAACTGCTACTCATTTCGCAACAATAAGATTCCTTTCACTTTATACCATGGCCATGGTATAAAGTGAAAGGAATGCATGGTCTTAATTTCAACCACAAAATTCAACCCAAGTTTGACATTCAATATTACCAGACCCTTAAGCCCTTATCAGACGGTACGAATGTCGCACGCCGAACAACTTTTTGGGACAGCAAAAACGTCACAAGAGAACGTCTACGTCATGCATGACATCACAAACTTAAAAGCAGTATCATTGCGGTATTGGAGGAGGAGGAGGCTCGGCCATGACGTCACGACTGAACTTTGTTCTGATTGGAGCAGCCGTTCGAAGAGCAAAAATGAGCCGGATTTTTTCGAGTGGACTCGAAAATGCTCATCAGCCTATAATTAAAGATAAACACTCATCAATTAAAAGTCTCTCGTTTCTGTCATCGTTCTTTCAACTCTTATGCACATGTACAACTGGGAAGAAGATTAATCAAATTTAAACTCTGTATAAAGTTGTTTTTCTGTCTGATATCAGGGAATGCTTGTAAATGTTTTGGAGTCAATTACTTATTAATTGGCATTGTAGTCTTGTTATGTAATTGTTTTGACTTGTCAATTTTGAAATTCATTATCCTGATTTATTGAATATTTTTTTAACTACCCAATCCACTATGAATCCTTTAGACTCCAATGCAAATAAATATTTTGCCTAATTCATGTTCTTGAACAATCATATATAAATTGGCTTTAATAAATTCTCTGCTTTAATACATCAGACAAATTGTATTGACAGTTGTAACAATCTTTTCCACTTATAGTTAGTGCTACAATTTGTAAGTCCGTTTCGTTTTAAAATTTTTGCATCCAAAGCATATTGAACTAATGTCATCACATTTGGAATCACATTTTGGAAAATTTTATGTAATTACATTCCATCCAAATAAATAAAAAATATATTTAATAGAATAACATCTACTACACATGAGTGTATTATTTAGTTCATTCTAATAAAAGGAGATAGCTTGGACCTCCAAGATAATTTATTGTAAAGAGATCATTTCGAGTATTTAACGGGACGTCCGGAGCTATAGCTCGGCCCGCCCAAAAGCACACAACTTTACATGTTGGAGTCTAGTTAAAAGGTGATTCACAGCTACAGATTGTTATTGCTTGTTCTTCGATTGACCAATCAGGGTTCAGCTTCGATTATGAGAGAGATTTAAGGTCACAGTAAAATATTTGCTGAATAAACCGTTTCTGTGGGAACGTTTACTTGTTGCGACTAGATGACGCTGTTGTTGGGATGTTAAAGATATTAATAAACAGTATTAAGGATATGTTAAAAAGGTAATTTAAGTTATTAAGTTTAATTGGTGTTAAAAATATTAGATTTGAGGGGGTTAAGTTATAATATGTCATATATTTTCTTATTTATATTCTCTAACAATTAAAAGTTGGTTATTAAGTAGTGTTGGTAAATGAGAATACTATATTAGATATTAATTTTTAACATCTGAGGCTACTAAAGCAAAAGCTTTGTCACCAATGCTAGAAACGATAGAAATTGAACTAAATATTTCATAATAATACAATACCCAAATTCTAATTTTACATTCATGTTGTCTGTTATTTTTCTTTCTGGCACTGGCAGTCTTGCTAGAGGTGATAGAAATCGAACTTAATATTTCATATTGATTTAATAACACAAAATTACTACCTTAAGTTTCCATAGAAACTAAATACTGCGATTTCTTTTTTAAGTCTTTTGGATTGATTAAAAAGTTCAAAACTTTTTAACAAACGGCGTAAAAAAATTTAAACTGGTTACATTTGTTACATGACTTTTCGAAAGACTTTTGGTGTTAATTGTAAAGCTTTCGTCCGGCAGTTGGGGAGCCTTTGTTGGTCATGCAAGTTTGGGTTTCAGATATTAGGTATATAGATTCAATAGTTTTGCCGCGCGTGATGAGTTTTTTTATTTTAGTCACTTTTTTGCTTTTCTAATAGTCACTATTTTTGCTTTTTTGACCACTGTTTCTCTGTGGGATCGCTGTATATATTTCATAATAATTTATAATAATACCCTAAATACTAAGTTCTGTTCCCTGTTGGGTCCGGGCATCGGCAAAATAACTGCCGACCTATAAACGGCCCGTGCAGCCAAAAATGTCCGACGAATAATACCCCGTGTGGCGGGAGTGCACGTTAAATATCCTTCAAAGTCCTAACGCTGCGTACGATATCGCCCTTAACGGTTGCGTTGGGTGCCTACTCAGGTGTCGGCTCGTCACTTGATTGTGGTTCTAAAATACGACGCCCGTCACCAATAGCCCTCGTGTAGCTCTAGTGCGACGATAATTCAAACTAAATCTGTCCCCTGTTCTTAGCCCCTTGTGACGCGTGATCTTGCGACCCATTGCCAGGGCATCGTACATCTGTTGCTGTTGCACTTTGGCAGCAGGAAGACCAACGCTTTTCAAGTGATGGGCGAGGAGGAGGTGGCCTTCAAGATGATCCACAACAACCTCACACAGGTCCTCGCACAGGTGGACGACCTCAGGAAGAACCCAAAGTAAGCATGACTAATGTACTGCTTTGATGAGAAGGCGCTAACATAATTGACGTCATATGAAGAGTACAGGGAAAAAAAGAGCTTGGTTTCATAGGAATCTGTCTGCATCCGGATTCTTTGGCAACAATAGCGAGTTATCGCCTAAACTGGTGTAAGGAAACTGGTTACTCACTTTGTTTTTCTCTCACGGAAACACTGATTCACGCCAGATATCAGTGGACACGAGTCACATGTTTGTACCGCAAAAGAACAGAAAGAAAAACCGGTTTTCTGTCGCCAATGTCTGCCAAGCACAAAAGAATACGGAAAGTTTCCTACAAAATCAAGCTATTTTTCCCCTGTACTCTTCTCATATAAGTGGACTGATTTTGACTAATGATATCTTCAGGGTTGCCACACTTTTTGGTAAAAAAATATCAAGGACTATTTAAGGACTTTTCAAGGATATATTTCGTCATTTTCAAGGACTGTATATTCTAACATGCAATACCATAATTTCACGATAGTTTTTAAAAACTCATTTAGAAAACGACTAAGAGCTCTGTAGCTTTCAAATGAACTTAAATAAGTGTTATAAAATAACCATTTAGTTATTAAAAAATCAACCTAAAATCACTTGCTCAGCTTTCTTGGATTATACAAAAAATAAATCAAAAAATAAAATAGGATCTGATTCACATTGAAAAGTGTTTTTAATGAAGCCAAAATAAACATTTGCAACACTTCAAGATAAATTTGTCAGCCCAAAAAATTAAGGACTTTTCAAGGTGGATAATGTTTTTCAAGCACTTTCAAGACCTTGAAAATCAATGTTTTTTTTCAAGCACTTTTCATGGTTTTCAAGGACCGTGGCAACCCTGTATCTTGATTCTGCTTATCTTAAAGATAACATGAAATCGAGTAAGGACAATCATTGGCCGAAACCACAAAATCAGTTTACTAATATGACATAAGGCCTCTTGGGTCTTCTAATCTAAGCGGTATTATCCTGAGCAAATTTGTTTCCATGATTAACTTTTGGCTCATGAAAACATCATTAACCTCTTTTCGCTCTAGAGCAGCTATTCCCAACCTGGGGGCGATCGCCCCCAAGTGGGCTATTTGTGTTATCAAGGGGGGCAAAAAATACTTAAGGGGCGATGAGTATTTAACGGGGGAAAATTTAAATAATGTTGTACCTTTGTACAGTAACAGTAAAAACATTCTCCAACCATAACCAAACCAGCCACTTTTTACATTCAACTCTCTTAAATTTTCTAGAAACCAGTAAAAATATCTTAGTTAATTATTTCACTTTAGTTCTTTAAAAATATGTGTTTTATGTTTTTTTCTATTTTATTTAAAAGTGACTGGATAAAGCTTCTTTGGTTGCTTCTATAAACGGTTAGTAAGTGTTATAAAACTGTCTTATAGTTGCACTTTAACTCAAATTATGATTAGACATAACATGAAAATTAAAAGGGGGCGATGGATGTTGATCAACCTAAAATATGAGGCGATGGTTCAGAAAAGGTTGGGAACCACTGCTCTAGAGGTACACATACATGGACCTCTGTAACATTTACTTCAAAACTTCAGTTTACAATTTTTCTTAATACTATATTTTTTTTACTATAAACTTGAATGTTTCCAAGTTTTCCTAAAATAGTGATGCCAAATCTGTTGATTAATTAGGACATTTTCCTGCTCAAGAGCTTTCTAGAAATGTCAGGGGTCGTAGTTGTCCTGATTTTCCTGAAATTCCTGAAAAAAAATTTTGTGTCCTGAAATGTCCTTAATTTTCACACATCGTCCTGAAATTCCTGAAATTTTTAAAAAAGTACTAACAAACATAATTTCATACCTGTCAACTACTACGAATTGTCCGTAGTTTCTACGGACGAGGGTATCAAACTACGGAGTTAAGGAAACACAGTCAAAACTACGGATAAGCTTCCATATTTACAGCAAATTTTATTTTTGAGATTTGTTTTGCTCTTGATATTGGTGACTTTTTAGCATTTAATGAAAAAAAATCGTTTTTCGGCCTTGAAAAACAATTCCGATGGTTTTAATAGTTTTTTTTTTAATCCAAACAATGGGTTCTGGAAATAAAAGGCTCAAATTCGAATCAAATTTTTTTTATTCGTGCGGGAACTAAACTTAACCTACCCACGATGACTTGTAACATTTGCTAAGTAGCCGCGTGATCGCAGTAGGTTAGTGTTCCTTTTATAGTTCTAGGTATGATCAGATGTCAACCAGCCTCAGCGCCTAGTAATATTTGCTAGTTATCGCCAGTAGTGTCTTGGGATTTTTTTCAAAGGTTTTTTTCTCTGAGAAAATCGATCATCTAAACCACAACTCCTCGTAATATTTACTATTTGATAGCGTAATCGTCGTAGGATCAGGTACCGTTTCTTTCTTTGTTTTAGTTCAGGGCAGATCAGTCAACCAAATTTTAGGCACTTTAAAAAATTACGATGGCCTGTGATTGATGTCAAGGCCCGCTACTTAGGATTTTTTTTGTTGTTGCTGAGTGAATTCTATTGTGTTTTTAATTGAAACTAAAGACAAGTTCTTTTAACGTCTGCCATACAAAAAAAATGGAGGTTACTGTTTAACGTAAAATAGTACTAAAGTGCTCGTTAGCCAAGAATTAACAATAAACCATATTTAATAAAAAAAAAGTTATTAAATTCGGTATGTTCGCGGGGATATCGATTTTTTTTTGTTTGATTTCCCAAGAAATGACCGACTTTGGTATTTTGTTCGTTTTTCATCGTCAATCGGCCGATAGAAAAGAGAAATAACCTGCCCCTGTGAACCCCCCCTCTCCCATGTAATTTTTAGCGAAACAAAATTGGTTTGATACGTTTACAGGGCCGCCGCTGGAGACTATTTAGCTTACTAAAGCGATTATTTTAAAGGGGAAGGCGACCTTTTTTCGGAAAATTTGAGTGTTAAAATCTACTACTAGTTCTGTATAAACATCTAATTTTTCAACCATCGGCGGCTATTTTAGCATTTTTTGTTTTTGTTCCTTCTGTGTCAAAAAACAGGAGTAAGACAAAAACGTTCCCTCTCGGTCGGTATTTTCAAAATCGGATATCAAAATTTTCTCAACGCGATTGCCAATGCAAGTGAAACCGCAAGTGATATCTATTCTTGGTTACATAATATAATAATATTATTAAATCTATACTTCTAAACATAGCACTTAAAATAATGATCGGCTTTTACACTGATACCCCAAATTTTACACGACATTAACGCAACCGAAAAAAAATTCTTTTATTCTCGGTATATATAAACGAAAACTACACTCAAATTTCAATAAAAAGCAAGTTTAAATATTTAATTTTAATAATAAAGGTAAAAAATTTATTAAAATTTGAAGATTAATTAAGATAAGGATACACTAAGCTTTCTTCAAATATCGGCCAACGGCCAGTGTAATCCTCCAGGTCATCTTCTCCTGACCAAATGTCTAATAAATGCTCTTGATCTACTTATTTTGCGGCCTAGTAATTTTCACGAAATCCACCTATGACGTCGCATTACCTCGTAATGATTGACAGTTCTCTGGCTCCATGTGATCGGAAGACTTCGTTATTTACATAGTTCCTGTTCAATCTAAGTTGGGCCAACCAGAATATTTTCTTCTGATCAAGTATCCGTGCGTCATGAGCTTGTGATAACAAGACCTAGCTGGAATGTTATAAAATATTTTTGTTTATCTCTTTGAAACTTTTTTTAAGCATTTTTATTACTTTGGCCTATACTGGGATTGATTTCTAATTACTTTTTAGTTTCACACACAAAAAATGGAGAGTCAGCTTAGATACGGTTTCAGTATTCAGATATTATGCTGGTAGTAATTTGTAGTTTTTTAATTTTCTTGAATTTTTTTAATAGTACTTGAGTAAGGCTTGATTCCCCCCCCCCCCCCCCTAACAAGTGTATGAACCGTGTATAGCAGTGTTAGTAAAATCGTTGCTTGAAATTCTACTGTTTTTTATTACATAAATAATGTCCTGAAAATGTCCTGATATTTTCTTAAATGTTTGTCCTGAAATTTTGCATTGTCCCACTACGACCCCTGAAATGTAATTGTTCAATAAATGACTTGCTATTGTAACGCAAAACAAACACATTAGATAATCATTTATAGTAAAAACCTTTGAAAAAAATATTCGGATAAGTTGCAAAGCTATATATTATACATAATTCCAATAACTAGAAAGCTCTTTAGGCACACTTTAAATACAATTTGGCAGAACCCGTTCATCTACAATATAACTGTATGTACTGCCTAAAGTGAAAGAATGTCCTTTGCCAGCCAATACTACAAAATTTGGTGTTTATGTGAATATGTTTATCATGTCAAATTTCTAACTATTAAATTTTTTTTTTCAAAACACTTCAAACATGAAACACTTGACACCAATTTGTTAAAAATGTGGAAAATTCATTTGCATCTAGGCTATTACATTCTTTGATACAAAGTGGATGGTATATTTAATTAAAATAATATCAGTTAAAAAAAACATTTTTAATTCAAACAATTACAGGGTGCCCACGGGTCCTTAAAACTCCTTAATTTCGTCTTTGATTTTTAAGGGCCCTTAAAACTCCTTAATTTCAGCGCGAACGATCGCTTTTTGGCGGTTGGATTTCATTAATTATTAATGATTATCAAATTTTAAATATTTTTGCCAGGTTCTAAGAGAAGAAATAAGTTAAAATAGTTGTCATGATTACTGTAAGCATTTTATATATTCTAACTTCACACTTAGATTAAAAATATAAATGAAATCATACATTTAATTATTCATTCATTTTCAGGCTGCTATTTATATTTTTGTTGTGTTTTAATTAGTTGAAATATTTCATTAGGAAATTTGTTTGCTTGAATGACAACATGAACCATGGAAGCAAAGAGGCAGAAGTTGTAAGTGAAATTTATATCAATTAACTTTTATTAATACATACTTATTTACTTTATTATATTTTACTTAATTACTTCAATTTCCTGACAGCTGAACAGGACCTGATTTACCAACAGGGTCATTCCACATGGGTATAGAGGCCCCCATTTTTTAGGGCCCCATCGATTGTAAAATTGATTTTTTTTAAAAAATGCATTTTCATACTCTTGCTAATAAAAAAATGCTCTCTAACAAGTAAAATCTAGGGGTATTAATAAGATAAAAATGTTTTAGTAAATGAAGTTGTGTCATTGTTAAATGTAACTCAATCAAGCAAATGTGGATAATAAAAGGAATTATTGAAATGTTTATTCCAATTCTGGTATTGAGTTATTGTTTTAATGCTAATAAATTCTTTTGTAAAACAGTAATAAGATCCCAGCTTTTCCAGATATGTTTCTATTCAAATTATTAAGATTATTATATTTTGTATTTATGTTATTATCCTATGACATTTTTCTTAATTTTTGAGTAGCGTTTTTCTTTTTAATTTTATACAATTTAATTTCCACTGCCAGTACAGGTCTCGACTGGCTGTATACTTTTTATCATGCTAAATAAATGCTTGATAAAATAATTTATCTCAAGAGAGGGCCTTCATTTTATTGTGCCTACAAACAGTGTTATTCTAAATAAGGCTTCACAACTAGCCAGTTATTACTATAATTTTTGAAAAAAATTACAAGAAATACATCTGATATTTAATAAACTCAAATTGAAAAATTTGTTTTACAGAGAAACATAATTGTGTAAAAAATTGTTAAGTTTTGTTGTGAGAGATTATTAGCTCCTTTTCTTCTGTTTCCAGATTCGAGCGGTAGTTCAGGACTTCTACGAATCCTTGTTCCCTATGCGGTCGCAGTTTGAGCTTGCCCCTGAATTCAGAAACCGTTTCCTCAGGGTAGAAGAATTAAAAGAGTGGAGACAGACAAGAGATCTTGTGAGAATTGTAACTTATCTCACGTTGGCAGTTCTAGTCATCTTTTCTATCTACTCTTTCTGGAAGGCAGAGGTAAATATATGATCCTCGTGAGACCTGACATCAATTTAAATATATTTTTTATAACTGTGTGAAAAAAAATCCGACATTTACATTATAATTTTAATATTAGACGCGTGCAAACAGTTAAGACTTTTTGAAACAGTGAAAAAATTACTTTATTTCACTC
Source organism: Oedothorax gibbosus (assembly GCA_019343175.1). Classification (NCBI taxonomy): domain Eukaryota; kingdom Metazoa; phylum Arthropoda; class Arachnida; order Araneae; family Linyphiidae; genus Oedothorax; species Oedothorax gibbosus. Next base: position 3,806,176 of record CM033277.1, on the reverse strand, counting down.
AAAACAGTGAAAAAAGTTAATTTTTTTTCACTAGTTTCATAAGATGCCAACATTTCAAGTAAAACTTTTATTTCATAACATTATTTCATATTTTTGAACAAATGATATTTACTTGATTTTTTTCACATAATTATAAAAAATAGTGTATGCAACACATGTGAAAAGTAAACTTTTAAAAACACGTCATTACTTCACTCGCTCGTAAAATAAAATCCACTGGTTTTAAAAAGTATTACTTTTCACAAGTGATAGAAAAAGATTTGAAAAGAGCCTTTTGCAGTCTGATTACGGGTTTCATTCTTTTATTTCTGCTGCCCCTCAGTAAATATTAATCATTTTTTTTTTTTCAAAATTACTTGCAAAACATACTTTTAATATATATATTTGGTTGAAAATATGATTATATGAAGAATATATTTGTAAGATTTTGCTGGGCTCTCAGGAGGATAACGTTAATATCCTCAATATATATATTAATCCAGGTTCATTTTAAATGTGTTTCTTTTGTGGCCTCTACAAGTGTTCTGAATAACATAGAAGTAGTGAACATGTTGTCAAAAAATTGTGCTTTTAGTTAAATATTTAATGTTAAAAGAAATCTTTTAACCCAAGGCAGTGAGGCTATAAAAAAAGGGGCATTTTTGACTTGTCACTAAAGTTATCTGCCAATTGATCAATCAAATATAATTTCACCTGTACTACTTTAAAAAATATTATCTGGCAATTAAATATAATGCGGTTATGAAAATACTACCACTTTACCTATTTGAAATGTTACAGCATGTATGGTAAGACACATTAGTTCTGCACATTGTCTATTCTCAACTCATTTTTTCCGAAAATGAAAATCTGGGTCTTCTTTCTTTGCAGCATAGCTTAATATTTTTTTCAGGGAGACTAGATCAATCTGTCTACTTCTGTATGTATAAATAAAATTGAGCTGAATAATTTGTAAAGTTTCGATTTTCTTCATAATTTAATAATCAAAATCATTATCAACAGTACAAATATAGAAAATTTCAGTTTGAAGATAACTGCCATCCCAATGCTTGTACCATAAAAATAAAATTCAATATTTATTCACAACATTATTTTTTTCTTCCTTTCAGTTAAGAACTAGCGAACGATATCCTAGGCTGAGAAACATTCAAAACAGAAGTCGCAATGCCCAACATGTGTGAACTTTAAAGTGTACTAGTCCTGTCAATATGGATGCGATGAAAATCAAGTACAGTTCCACATCTAAATCTTCTAGTCATTTGGTCTGCAAGTAACTAAGATTTTATTCTGTAAAAATTAAGTTAATGATGTATTGTTTGATGCATGTGATGTGGTCTGGGCATTTATAAAATGGGCAACAGCTGCTCAGGCATTTGACCAAAGCATTTTTTAATGTCCAAAAATCGGGCATTTATGGATTGATATAGTACTTGTTTTTAACATAAAAAATCACAAATTGAACAGGTTTTTTTTATTAAAAAATATTGACTGAGCCGCAAATAATTCGAGATTAAGACACTTAATTGATAACCACACATTTGGGAGAAATAATCAAATTGAGAATTGCATTTATTATTCGAAAGGCGCAAAAAAAAGATATAACCAAATAGATAGAAATGTGAAGATTTAACAATTTTAGTAATTTTGAAATAAGTTAAGAAAGTTTTGCAAATTATATATGATTCATTTTTAACTCTTTTCAGTTTGTTTCATTTCTGTTCAAAATGTTTAAGTAATTTAACTATAATTAAAGTTTTGATTTGCAATGATATATAACTATCCATCAGCTAAATAAATACAAAGAAAAAGTTTATTTGAAATATTTTGGTTTTTAAAGAATTCTTATAATTTTGGGTATCTGGAAACAGCAAAGGGCAAAAAAAAAAGCATTAAATGGCCACAGCTTGATGGAAGTTCTAGGTGAATGTTGCACACCTACTTCAGATGGTATTGGTTGTGCAAATCGTTTAAATTTTCAACATAGTTTTTCAGCTTGGAAATGTCTTTAATGTGAAATATTTTATGTAATTAAGGTACTTTTATGTATAATTCTTTTAATTAATTATAACTTAACATTTGAAATTATTGAAGTCCCTAATTTATGAATACTTAAAGGTCTGAGCTATTTTGCCAATCATTTCCCATTTTTCGATAAATGAATAACTTTAAAATGTTTTTATCGTGAAAAGAATTGGCGAATTCTTGCAGTTTGTTTGACCAAAAACAGTTTATTTTCACTTCAAAGAGTTTGATCACAGATATTCAAGACTTGTTAATTATGTGCAGAATATTTATGCATATTTAGATAGCTGGTTTTTTTTGTTGCATTTATTTTTGTAATGCACAGCATTTTAAAATTATGTTTGAAGTTATAACCACTTGTTTTATATGAACCGCTCAAGCGGATTTATCACCGCTCATGAACCGTTAACGCTCAAGGTTTTATGTTTATAAAAAAAAAACCTAGGAAATAAATTACTAATCGAATGCTCCTAAATATATTTTGCAACAATTATCTTTACATTAGTTAATCTAGTTTCAATATTTACATTATTTTGAAATTTTAGTTGTATGTGCTTATTTTAAATTTTAAAAAAATATTCCACTTAAAAAACTAAATTACTCAACTAAATACATTATACTCGCCGCCAACCAAATTAGAACACTTTAGGGATGGCAGTTTTTCAGAAAAACCGGTTTCATCCCTAAAGTGTAACAAATAAGGGTGGAGGGAACTATAGTAATATATTTATATTTTTGTGTTCCTATGACTTGCCAAATTGATAAAATATGCATTGTATTACATATATTCAAAGAATACTCATTACTTTTATATATTTATTAAAATATTAGAACTATATTTTTATTGTTTTTCATTAAAATTATGACTGAAAATTAGTGTGTGTTTTCTCAATAATGTGGTAATTTCAGTTCGGAAAAATCACAATTATGCAGGTTAAAGATTTTATTTTTAATCTTTGGAATTTTAAATGGAAATATTACAATTCTATAATAGCTGTAATAATTACAGTACAATATGAAAATATCTCAATACTCTCAACATAACATAAAATAGAGAAGAAAAACTAACAATAAGCGCATAGTAATAATGCAAAGGTATAATTAATTGGCAGAAATTATTTTCAATTAAAATTGTTCAAATCTTTACTGATTTTAATAATATGGAATACAAGTATTATTTTATAAAAATATGTTGATAAACAAATGAATACATGTATGTCATTCAATTGGTGATTTTGCAAATGGAAAATTGTCTTTTAAATTGGAAGTTGCAACACTATATAACATTTTATATGAATCTGAATTGGTTCGCTAATTAATTTTTTTAATAACCACAGATTTAACCTTATATATTTGAAAGTACAAATACAGTATTCATTTGGCAAGGATATACAATATATTTTTGAAATAAGTATTGAAAATAAATGGACATTTCTAAATCTTTAAAACAAACTTAAAGTTGTAGAAAAAAATATTAATCACAAAGAGAGCCATTAGATTTATGAAAAAATATGCAAAATTGATAATAATGGTCAAAAGAATACAATTTTTAAACATTAAAAAAACATCAAACAGTTTTTTAAAAAAAGCTATTGCCTGATTGCCGAGAAAATATTTTTAAACTGCACACTAAAATCTGTACATTTTACATTGCACTCTTTTCTATATAAACAACTAAAGTCTGTGCCATTTTTAACAAACTGAAGGATTCTGTTCCACATTCTAAAAACCAGACCTTTTTTTTGTCGGAAATCACAAAGCTTCAATCACATCGTGGGAACAATCCTTCACTTACAAAAAGTCTTTTTCACCGTATATTTCTTTACGTACCAAATCAACATTGCCACTGCTTTAGCTGTCACTTCTGCTGATTTGGGAGTGAGGGGCCAAATTATTATGAGAAAAAAACTTAAGGCTGATATTTTTATAAATATTTTCCTTTTTTAATTGAAAAAAAATTAAAAACTGGAAAGTTGTGTATAAACATTGTGGAGATTTGGGTCTGTCTCTCTTTCACTGATTGATAATTGCATTATCTATCTCAGCTTTAGAAAAATTAATAAAGCGTTTTTGGATTTTCTTCTTACTTTTTTTTAAAATAAAACTTATTAGGGGTTATGTTATTTTTTTACCATCGATTTTCCCTTTCTGAATACTTTAGTTAGGTTAAACATTTTGTTATTGCAAATAAAGGCAATTAGCTTTAAAAATTTGGAACAAACTATAAAATTTTTTTACTAATTTTCTTTTAAATACTAAGGGATGATAGTTATTTTTTTTTCATTGACTTTTACACATACAATAATAAAATCTAATATACTTTATGATGTTAATCAAGTTTAGTTTAGTTTGAATTATCGTCGCACTAGAGCTACACGAGGGCTATTGGCGACGGGCGTTGTATTTTAGAACCACAGTCAAGTGACGAGCCAACACCCGAGTAGGCACCCAACACAACCGTTAAGAGCGACATCGGACGTAGCATGATGTCAATCAAAGTAACATATTAGAATAATTTGTGTTACAAAAAAAAATGAAGTTTGTAAAACGTTTTAAGATAGATTAGTAGTGTTAGGATGCAAAGAAGTACCGTAGGTACCCAACTTCACCTCCAGAGAAGAAAAAAACAAGGGTTTAGGTTAAATAGTTGAGTAATAATTTACACTTAAAATACTAGAAAAAGTTATTTTTAAAGGTCCTGATGAGTTAAATTAAAGTTTATTAAAGATTAGTATATTTGAGGCCGCTTAAAAAAGTTTTGTTATAAATATTTTATACCGTGAAAAAACACTGTTTAATCAGGGGAGAAAAACACAAATTCTAAAAATATCAGCCGCAAGTTTTATCACCCACTGCCTAGCCAAAAAATAACATCTTATAATCTGTTCAAATGGATAAGGTTTAATTTTTCCCATTGCTGGTTGGTTGTCATGGAAACTAGATGATAAAAAGCAACCGACCTTGAGACCACTCCTTCTTGTGAACAGACTATAGATCCAAGAGAACGGACGCCATCTACAGAGACAGTCGGCAGCAGGCTCGGACCCCATTCTCCAAATTCTGGCAACCATTTGCCGCTTGTGGATATGGGCCATCGACTATCTGATCGCAGTAAGAGATGTTCTCTGGTTCCAGGAACTTGAGTGAGTTGGTGATGGAGCACAGCTCTTGTCCACTCAGAAGCCAGCAACCAGATACGTCCAAGAATTCAAGGTCGCGGATGACTCCAGCTTCAAATAGGCACCTTCAATGCAGAAAAAGTGTCCAAATAAATGTTATTTCAGAATTAATAATTTTTACTTTTAAAAGATGTTTACTTTTTTCGATTTAGTTGATAATTTAATTATAAATTAAAAGTAGGGGTGTTTAACACGACATAACTTTCAATTACTGCTCAATAAATCAACAGGCAACCTTATAAGATAATTTCAATAGGTTTAAAACCCGTTCAGTTACCTTATGTTTCATATTAGGTAATTGACAGTAAAAATTAATGTAAAAGTGTTTAAATGATTTTGTGTCATTTTCTTATAATAATAGACAACCAGCTTCCTAAATGCATTTACAATACTTTAACTTACAAATACTTTAACTTACAAATACTTTTTTTGACAAACTAAACTTGTTTTGCATGCCATTATGAATAATTATGAAACAAATCATGGGCAAAGAGTTTTATTAATAAAATAAAATGTTTTACTAATTTAGGTTAATAGAACAAAAGGTTTTTAAGAAGAATTTTTTTAAATAATTATTAACTTTGTGTATTCACATAATTTCTTAACCCTCCAACAGACGTCACCCGACTGTCAGATTTTCCAGCAACACACATAATTTTTAAAAACATAAATTTAATAATTTTATAAAACTTTAAAATTTAAAGCATGGGGGAGCCATTTAAACCATCTACTACAGAAATATATTTCTTTAATTAAAAAATTAATCAGTAAAATTTTCAGGCTAAATTGTATTTTAAATTCTTTATTGAGCGTGATTCTTTATTTGACGTCTTATTTCTAATGCCAATCTAAGAAATACTCTTTGCACATGATTTTAAAATAATCATTAATATAAATAATCACCTTCAAATCATTTGAACGTGATAATAAAATAATTAATAAGCCAATCAATAAATGCCAATTTATTAAATACATTTTTTGCACATTATTATAAAAAATAGTGTATGACAACACGTTGAAAATAGCCTTTTTTAACTCGTGAAATAATTTATTCAACTCGTTTAAAAAAGCCTTACTTTTCACACTAGTTGCATAAATAACTATTTGTGGCACATACAAATACAACTCAAACTATACCTGAGCCCATCATCTGTGATCTCCTTGCACCCCGACAGATTCAAGTACTTCAGCGATCCTCCGGCCCTCAACCCTCCGCCGAGTAGGGTTGCCTCCGTTTTCAGGATTGGAGAAGGGGCGGTCGCCATGGGACACTGCAGAGACAGTTTTGCCAATTGGCACAAGACACCTCCCCTATCCCACATGCACATGGAATCGCAGAAGGAGTTCACACAGCAATGGCTGCAGACGCGACGTCTCTGCAAGAAATGGAAAGAGGTTGTTAGCAATTTGCGTCGCAACATTTCTTGCCATTTGTGTTACGTCACAATTGCACAACCAATGATGGTGTGAGGAATAAATTAATGAAAACTGCATGTTGCTTGTGCCTGATGGTTACGGAAAATAATATATAGTTTTCCATGACAATACTTCAATAATGAGGGTACTTATAGCTCTTAAAAGACTTTATTACATTTCTGTTTAATTATTTTTTTAATTAATCATTCATACATTGTCATTAGTAAATATAATATAAATTTATATAATTTATCACAATGTAAAGAACTGCAAGAAATAGCGGTGGTTACTACTGTACGGTTCGTCACAAAGTGGGCTCAGAGTGCCAAATGTGAACTTAGGTTTTAAAACAATACTGTCTATAAAAATAATTTGTGTTCAATACTTATTAGATTATTGAGGAGGGTGTAGCAGAGTTTAAAATAAGTTAATACACATTTCTTGAAGCTACAGCAAAAGTTTATTGAAAGTAGAATTATAAAAAAGACTATATAAAAATGGGCAGTTGAAATCAGGGTAATTCTCTTGAGTGATTAAAAAAAATGATCAAATATATTGTCAGATATCAAAGATGTTCAGGTAAGAGTATTTAAGCCTCAATATGGCAGAAATGCTCTCACGGTAAATTCATGTCACACCAATCACCGACTTCTAGCGGATCGCACAGCTGATGGCGGCGTCAAGAATAAGTCAATGAAATCTGCATGTTGCTTGTGCGTTCAAGTCGGGAGAAAATACATGTTTTTTCCCTAACAATACTTTATGAGGGTACTTATAGCTATTAAAAGACTTTATTACATAGAAGTATAATTTTTTTAATCTATCGCAAAGTAAAGAACACCCCTAAAAAAAAGTTGAGCTGAAACTACATTTTCAAAAATTTAAATTGTGCACGTATTTTTGTCTATAATGGCAAATTGTTGGAAAACTACAAATTTTACTGTTAAATACAGTAGTTATATTTTCTTGCAATAAACAAATCAAATTATACAAGATGAGTAAAAACAAGAAGTTCATAAAGAACTAAAATAGCCTACTTTCCTGTTACTTAAATACTTACTGAAGTTCTAATCGGGAAAAAAAACTAGGTTCCTAAAGTAAATATCATCAACAGCCGTTTCTACACTAGATTTATACACATTAGAAGAAAAAATCGAAACACAGCATCCAGCTATAATTTAAACTTCTAAAAGCCAAAATCAACTATTTTCCTTAATATTCTTTCGCAAATTAATGAAATATTATTTATAATCTACTCGTGATTTATTTGTAGTTCGAAGAATAATTAAATATTTATTAATAACAAAAGTAATGAAACTACTCCGAACTGCATTAAAAAATAAGAAATATAAATTAAAACTAGCATAATTGCATGCAAAAGTATGCCTTGCCGCTTTCTTGGTAGATAATTAATGAATAATCAAAGAATCAAATTGTGCTACATTTTATGACGTCATTCCAAACTGATTCATGAAAATATTATTTTGCTTCAAATATGTTTAAATAAATAAAGTTTCTCATGCCATTGTTGATTTGGCAACAGTGATTTAAATGACTCAAAATTTAATTTCAATGCTAATTCAATGGGAAATTCGCCGAAAGATAGTAGATTTATGTCCGTCCGGACGTACAGACAGACGGACAAAAAGTATGAAAGTTGGGTATCTGAGGTCATAGCTTTCTAACAAAAAAAAGAATTTTTAAGATTTGATGGATAGAACCGATTTTGGAAGGGGGGTACGGGCGGACAGACAGACGGACATCGACCGCATGTCCATACCTACTTTTTCATTTTTTTAATTCTTTCGAATTAAAAAAAGAAAAGTAGGCTAAAAAGTACTCTATTCCACTTATTTCACTGTCATAGTCACATAAAGCTAACAAAATTGCAGGATTGTATCGGTTTTAACCAGTGATTTTAACATGCCCTGGTCAATATCATTTTTACCAGTTTTTACCACTGAAATTTACTATTCTATTTATTTAATACTAATCAAATATCTCATAACTAACGACCAAATAAAAAAAATCGACTAGTTTTTGCAGCACTTTCAAAATGTAATTATTTTTATTTTTGTTAATTTTCTCATTCCAACTATTTTTTTTATTAAAAACATAACACCAGCAGTTACAGTTAAAAACAAAATTTTGACTACTTTTGGACCGTTAAAACAACTTATAACCAGTTTCCCAGTCAAAATCAGTTTGGACCGGTCAAAATTACAACCCTGCAAAATTGGCAATTAGTGAATAAGCTTACCCTCAGCCAAAGTCCGCTCTCCTCAATTTCACAAAAACAATCCTCCTCCACACCGCACTCTTCATTCATGTAAACATCCTCCAGGGGGCGCTGTCCACCTAGGACCGGAGTTGCCATGGCGTCGGCCAGTCGAAACAACCCTTCGTCGGTCACACTTTTGCAACCGGAAAGATTTAGGTGTGTCAGACGTGTGCAGCTTCCATGTTCACTTAGACTAATGGGAAAATAGAAATATTGTTATGAATGTAATACAGTAGAACCTCGATTATCCGATTTAATTGGGACCAGAGGTAGGTCGAATAATAAAAAATTCCAGATAATGGAGAATTTTCATACAATCCTAAAACTTAGATAGTATAGAAGACCAACGAAAGTCAGCGGACCTCAAATTCGCCAGTGCCCAAAATCTTCACTAGTTTTGCAGTTGTAAACATTAAATTTTCGGGCATGCTTATCTCTAAAATTGAGACTTTCTTTCAAAAAGAAAGATCTAAAACATTATTTGGAAATTTTTAATCTACTTTTTTTTTAATTTTTACCGAGAATGACCTAATTGTAGAATCTTTTTTTTTATGTTGGCTAAGGGCTTGAGAACGATCGGTTAACAGAGAGTTCCGGATAAAAGAGAAATGGATAATCAAGGTTTTACCGTATTTGTATTGTGTAAAACTAATTTTAAAGCAATAAATTTGCTGTATTTAAAGTTGCAGAATTTGTTATTTGATAAATGGTCTTATTGAGCCTGAAAATTCATGCAAAATTTATAAAGAAACGAGTTGCAACTAAACAAGCACACTAATTGGCAAGTCATTTAAATTACGTGCTGTTTGTAGGGTTTTTCAACAGCACATTTTTTATTCATCTGTGATACTTTACCGAAAAGCATAATTTCAGTGTTTAGAAAACAGATAAATCATGAGCAATAAATATTTTTTATAAGTCTGCTTTAAATATTTCTTGAATATAAAATTGTAGTAACAATGAAACAACAAATAGTTTTTGTATACATCCAGATACAACAACAAGTGAAATATAGTTGCAACAGCTTTCTCAAAAGAACTGACCCTTTAAAAGCTGAATCCAAAATAGGTGTGTAGGACACATCCAGATAAGTGACGTTTGGGCACAGCATCAGAATGGACCGAAGCTGCAAACACACACAAAAAAGAGTTAGAGTCAGTAAGTGTAGTACGAACATAAAAATCTACATTTTTAACAAAACATTTTTCTTATAATAAACTATTCAAGAAACAATTATGACACTTTACTCATAATGAATAACATTTTTGTTCTTTTAAAATGTTTACTGAAGAATAATTTATTCCCACTATGACTACCAGACATAATTGAAATAAATATAGTTCAACCAGACATATAATGCATATTTCATTTAAAAACTTGTTAAAAAATTATCTTTAATGAATTTTGTACTTAATATATTTTGTTTTCTTTTTGACGCATCTATAATAATAAAAGAAAGAGTCTGTCTGTCTGTGTGTCTGTTATCGGATCGTAAAAGACCTACATATACTGCCCTCAGAAATTCGAAATTTTTAAGATAGATTCCCTTTAATATGAACGTGTGCACCTGAGGCTTAGTTTTTTCATATTTGTTCCATTTTCAGAGAAAATTTGAATTATCTGAAAAAAATACACCACTTTCGCTCAAATCCGATCATTTTTTCTCTTTCCTGATGCCATCGGCTGAAAAAATTAAATAAAACTTTGAACGAAAACATTTAAAATTCAAAATGTTTATTTTTTATTCTTTTGCCATTACTTTCAGAAACTAAATTCATTATTTGAAAAATAATTGACATGTTTCAAGTGACGTAATTCCGCCAGTCTTCATTCCTGGATTTTATTGTGGGTTTATTTGATGATTTTTTCATTGATTTTTCTGTTGACTGCATGTATGCATATTTAAGCAATAAATGTATAGTTAAGCTATTACTGAACTATGATGGTTAATAAAGCCATCGCTCTAGAGCTGTTAGTGTTTTATGTCTTTATTTTTTCGCCAAATACGTTGCCAAACTCGCCAAATTATTAACTAAAACTAGCCAAATGGGCAATTTCTTTTATAAATAATTTATAAGCTGGTCGGTTGTTCGAAGGTCATTGTGTTAGAGCTGTATAATGGGTTTGGGTAGCTATATCTATTTTCTCGCCAAATTATTTCCCAAAACGCGCCAAATGAGCTAAAAGGTTTTATGTATTTATGAGGGAATTGTGATTACATTTATGAGTGCATTTTATAGCGTATTTTTCATTTTGGAATTTTAAGCCAATGAAACAGGATTTTATAATTTATAATGAGCGGAAACAATAATAAGTTTATGATCCTATAACAGGGTATATGGTACACATATTTGGAATCTATTCGATATTTTTTTATTCCGTGCGAAGAACGGGTATAAATTTGCTAGTATTAAATATAAAATGGGGATGTCTCCTGTCTTGTGGCAGCAGTTCCGCAATAATAAAAATAAGGTCTCGATTGGTTAACCAATGTACAGGGCAGAGATTACGATTATTGTGTCAAACCAACCAATCAACAAAACCCCCCTTAAAATCCAGGGATGGAAGCAGGAATGATTTACATCACATTAAACAAGCCAATTGCATACATTAAGTTAAAAAATAGAGGCTTTTATGGCCCAATTTTTAAATAATTTCATAGAATTTTAAAATCCCTAAGATCGAATACAGAAAGCTTTAAATATTATGAAGTTTTTAGCCAATTTAAATATTTTTACTACAATGTTTGAAGCACAATAACACTCACCATTCCACTTGTAAGACCCCTGCTTGATCCAAGAACAATCTTCTTCACTCCATGCCCAACCTGTTACAAAAAATCATGAAAATCAAGAAATTGTAGCATCCGGCTCAAAAAGCCAAAGTATCAAATTTAGTTTTTAAAAAAATGCCTAATGACATGTTTGAATCTAATGTTTTTAATAAGGTTTTAGATCACATTTAAAAAACAAACTAAATCTGAAAGAGAAATATTATATAATTTGTTTTTATTTTCATTTATCAAAAAATCATTTTCTCCATACAACACATGATTAAAAAAATTCATGGATAAAGGAATTATAAAATCCGGCCAAAAGATAAGCCAAAATATCACATTTAGTTTTTAAAACAACGCCTAACCACATGTTTGAATCTAATAGCAGTAATAATCTAATATAATTCATAAATAAATAAGGTCTTAGAATCATGTTCAGAATCATAGAAAAAAAGTTGTTAACTGAAAATAAAAACTTAATCTAAAAGTTTTTCAAAACAAACAAAGTAATTCCTACCTGCGGCAAGAGATGCCTGACAGCGCCCTCTATGAACAGTGCCTCCCTCTGGTGTGTGTTTCTGTCCCCGGAACCGTCTTCACCGTCCCCTTCATCTTCGGAAATTACGTCTGCATCCTCGTCTCGAGAATAATGGGCAGGGAGAGGGGCGGAGTCAGGATAAAATAGAGAGACACGATCTTCGTGACATTCTGAGTATTCGTCCCAAATGCCTGTGAAAGAAAAACTTTAGTTGTAATAATCTCAATTATGACGATTTCTTTTTTTATAAATTTAAACAAATTACTTTTAACTTGGAACTTCTTGCTTACAATGCTATTATTTAAGTGAATGATTGATAGAAGGTTGGTTGTGTTTGAATAACTTACGCAGTGTATTCGCCGTGGTAGTTATGGTTTCTATGGAGACGCACTAACTGTTTTATGGTTGCTATGGAGCTGTTATTTGGTTGCTATGAAAACGTGCCGCTGATGGCGTTCTTTTTTGTTGTTAAATTTAACCTCTTGCTGCTGTGACTTAATTTGTGTTAAAAGAACTGCTAAATAAACAATGTTCTCATCTGGAAGCTGATTTCTAATTTACTGGCTTCGACACGCAGATTGAAGAAGACACAACAACTGCAGTTTGAAGATTCACTTGTTGGAAGATTTTATTACTTGCAATTTAAATTTAAACAAAAATATCTTTCAAGCTTAAACTTTAGCATATTTAATTTTTAAAAAAAAAAAATTCAAAAGTGAAATAAAATAAACAACTTGTTTTTTATATGTTAATTATTTAAAAGTTCGTAAAAAAATTTTAGTTCGTAAAGTGTCGGCATTCTAGACAAGGCCAACTGGTCACTCGAACCGATTACTCGATCTAGTTGACGCCCCTCTTTTCGTGCGTTCCTGCTGAAAGCTCAAGCAAAGTGTTGCCACCAACAATTATTGTATATGTTTGTTACAGTTAATGTCTGAAGTCCAGTGAATGTTCACAGTTACGGTTGAATGTCGGGTAAATAAGTATAGATTCAAAAAGTATTATTATGAGTAAAATGGATATCTTTAAATGTAACCCTCTTTTGACCAAACAAATGCTGTTTCTTATTACTTTCAGGCTTTCTTTATCCCCACCCATAAATCAAATTTAGAAACTGTGTGTTTAATACAATTTGTTTATAACTACAAAATTTGTTGAGAAGAAACAAACTTTAGACTGGTAAAATGTGTCTAAAACAGGGATAGAGTTAAGAAAAGAAAAATTTCCAATCAACAAAATGAGGGGATTTGTACACGTAAAGGTTTAAGGTACTAATTGCATAACCAGAACTTTCTAGAATAAAAACAGGGTGGTAACAGAACCTGGAAATCAGGGAATTCTCAGGGAACTTTTTAATTCTGGAAATATCAGGGAATTCTCAGGGAATTTTTCAAATTTAGCAAAATATCAGGGAATTTTTTCCATTTCGGATTATTTAAACAGCAGGTTTAGGTTTTTCTTGCGATCACTATACTAGCGGACACTTCTTGATCAAAAGAAAGTATTTTGGTTGGTCCGATTGGCCAGAACCGGAGCGAGAAAAGTAAACTCGACTATCTTCCTGTCACGCAGAAGCAAAAAACTGTCAATTATTATCAAACATCAAATATGCTCCAAAGTCTCAACGCTGCGTATGATGTCGCCCTTAACGGTTGCGTTGGGTGCCTACTCAGGTGTCAGCTCGTCACTTGACTGTGGTTCTAAATTACGACGCCCGTTGCCAATAGCTCTAGTATGACAATAATTCAAACTAAACTTAACTAAAAAGTAATTGTAAAATCAGGGAATTTTTTTATGAAAGAATCAAGGAAATCATGGAAATATCAGGGAACTTTTTTTCAAAGATTTTGTTACCACCCTGAAAAATCATAACAAGATTCTGAAAACACTATTTGTGATATTACAACATTGAAACGAAAAGTAATTAAATCAACATCAATAACAGAGTATTTATTATTCAGATGAATTCTTGTCATCTGCCCAAGCTGTTTCTTTCTAGTAAAGGGGACATGAAAGAAACAAACTTAATTCCCCAAATGTTAACCTATGGAGAAATTAGATACAGGAGGTTTTTTTTTTACTAGCATCCACAATCTTTTACCTATTGCTTCTGCAGTGGTAGGTATGCTTGCGTGTTGATAAGCCCTACATTTTTCTGTTTTTAAATTATCTTTAAGTTAGAATGTTTTTTAATAAGCTGACAGGCAAAACATTGCTTTACAGTGGATTAAAATAGTTTTCAAAAACAATATTAAGGATTTTGATAAAATTGGAACCAATTTTTTCCCACAGGTTAACATTGGAGGAGTTAGTTTCCTTTTCATACAATTGACATAAATGTCCCCTTAAGAAGGTATCTGTGATATAGATTATCACTGCCTACAGAACACACGCAAAACATAACATAATCTGTAGTGACGATGCACAGCAAAATAATTAAAAGTCAATGTCAAAAATTACTGCACTTGTAATATCAAAGCACCATTGAGCTAGAAGGGAAACTGGAGTGAGGTGTTAGCGAGCCGAAAACCCACTCACACCCTTTTGAGCAAACAGGGCAGAAAAGGACTATTTTCCCTACACTTGTATGCAATGCTTGTATGAGACACCTCTATCATATTGACTTGGGCTCCCCTAAATGTATTTTAACATTTTTAGTTCGAAAGAAATTAACTTCCTTTAACTTTAAATTCCAACTTTTTAAAGAAATAACCATGTGGATCACTAAGAACCAGCGAAGACGAACCCAATAGTGAAATAGGCAAGTTTCTAGGTTTTCTGGCCGGTTCGTTTCTGCTGCAGTGCCGTGTATTCCTCCGCGTTCCGTTATTAAACCGGCTCGTTTGCTGCCCTGTTCAGTGAATCACACACCTCACTCCGTGTTTCTTCTTGCTCAATGCAAAGCGCTTGTTCACTTAACATTGTCACTACTTATGAAACTGTAACTTCGATATGTTTTCATGTCGTGTGCGACAAGTTAAGAAAAGCAATTAGGTATATATATGTAATAACTACAGATAGTCATACAGGGAACAGTTTCTCATTTATTTCATAAAGCATAGTTTATAGTTTGAAGAAGAACGGGCGAGCACCAAACTCGGCACTACACAAACGCACAGCCTCACATGTCGAGGTCTAGTTAAAAAGTGCGCAGTAACTTACCGAATTCATCTACTTCACAGTAGAGCATACTTATTGTTTAGTTAACTACAGAAATGAAGATAGTTTGGACGTCCCAGATCTTTTATTATCAAGAAATCATTTAAAGTATTTAACAGGACGGAGTCCGGAGCCGAAGCTCGATTATAAAGAAATCATTTAAAGTATTTAACAGGACGGAGTGCGGAGCCGAAGCTCGGCCCGCCAAAAAGACACACAACCTTACATCTTGAAGTCTAATTAAAAAGTGACTATATTTTTAATGGTTGTGAGAAGAGTGGATCAGAAGTCAAAACAAAGTCTGCTGCGTCTGCAATTTCTGTGGGAAAGAATGTATTGAAACGTGGGAACTGTTCGATGGATCGGCAAGACATTAACTGAGAGTTATTAAGAAAGAACTGAATATTATAGAGATTTGTGTGGTTAATATTATAACTTTATAAAGATTTGTACGATATATCACATACATATATATATATATATATATATATATATATATATATATATATATATATATATATATTATATATATATTATATAATATATATATATATATATATATATATATATTCCTAACCGTGCGCCCATGCCGTTGGGTGTATCTCCTTCCACAGAGTAGGTGTCCTTGATACAGAGTACCACTGCCTGCTCACAGATGATACGCGTATGAGGTCACGCTTGGGCAAGAAAGACAACACATGCTGGAGAACCTCCGATGGCAGAACACTCAAAGAAGGGGCATCGTTGGTGCCTGCGTCTGCATAATCCACTTCTGTAAAAAGGAAACAGACTTCAATTAAAACATAAATGTATGTTGGTTAACTATAAGATTTCCAACTCGATAGCTTTTAACAGAATGTCTACTCAAAAACAGTTAAAAGTTTCTTCACTTTTACATACCAAAAACAATAATTTCACAGGTATCACTTTTAAAGATTTATCTGTGACACTCTAGCCCATTTGATGAAGCAAGATCTAAGAGTCATAATGTTCTAAAGTGTGTGAATTAAAAAAACGCTATAAACATTTATACCTGTATTCATATCTTTTTTTAAAATGGTATTTTCAACTGAAACACGCCTTTTTTTACAAGGGCAACCTATTGTTGGTGCTTGTGTCTGCATAATATACTTCTACAAAAAGAAAAATGCAGGTTTGTTTAACATAAGATTTCCAATGCAGGTTTTAAATTGTAGCTTTTTTAGCCAAACCAAGACTATTCCTGTAAATAAATTATATTTTATAAGGAACCAAAGAAGTTTTGACATTTTTGCTGAACTTTAATTAACACAAAAGGTTTTCCCAATTGCAAAGTTTTAACATAAAAATCTGTACTTTTACATATACCGTATATACTCGTGTATAACCCGACTCCGTGTATAACCCGACCCCCCATTTTTAAACCAAATATCCTTCCAAAATCGGTAACCCGTGTATAAGTCGAGGTAGGAAAAGGCCAGGTAGGCCAGCCTTCTGAAGAAAATAAGAAGAAACCGGTTCATAACGGGATCGTAATTTTTATTTATTTTGCAAGCTAAATTTCAACCCCAATGAAAATAAAACGGGTTTCATCTCCGAGTGTCCTTGACATTGCCGACCCTGAATGGAGAATCTTAGTTGAAACTAAGTTCAGTGAAGCATGAAGACTATGCTGCCAAGGTCACGGACCGATGTTTTCTTTACACCTTAAAGACTGGTTGACTGAACTGCCCTGTGCCAGAGCTACACGTGCAAAATACGCATCACGTCGAGAACTAACAATTAAGTATCATTATGGTGGATACCGTGAATAGATACCAATCTTATTTCATCTTCAAGATTTAACCGCTTTTGGGTCCTTATTTTTAATAGATAGTATCTAAACCTTAAGTTTGATTGAAATTTAGTTTTATTTTAAGGACATGAGATTTTTTTTTTGGAAATTTGATGTCTCGTGTATAAGTCGACCCCGATTTTTTTACGGCACTGAAATTGTCCAAAATTTCTCGGCTTATACACGAGTATATACGGTAGTATTTTTTTTACTTTATCTGTTAAACTTCATTGTCTTATCTGTAACTTCATTGTCATTATCTGTTAAACTTCTGTCTTAATTAAAATCTGCAACAAAAACATAATGCAAATTGATCTTAATAAAATTTAATTAAAATACACTTTTCTTTCTTAAATAAATTGTCACAAATAAACTAATGTTTCAACATATTTCCTAAATGAATTTGCGAGTATTCTATGGAACTCTTTACATTGGCAAAAAGTTCCATCAGTTCTTTTGGACAAACCTTACTAAAAAACACTGAATACAGAAATATAATTTTTAAGAGAACTTTTTCTTAACTTGCTGAAAAAGTAAACTTAAAAAACTCCTGAAAAAAAAACAAGTTTCCTCTTCTTTTCTTTTTCCATCAGAGAGTTAACAAAAAATATATATCATTTTCCAAAACAATTTATTAATTGCAGTATTAAATAATTTTTAAATTTTTTTTTTCTCTTTATGTTGAAAGTGTTACAATTGTGCTAACAAATTAACAGATAGTTTTGACACATGAAAAACATGCGGCAATCAGAATTTTGTGATTTTCAACTCTATACTTTCAAATACAAATGCGGAATACAGTTAAGGGGAGTCGGATGGTTCTATCTCGCCCATGTTAATTTTACTAACTTTAGGAAAATTTTTCTCTCGAAGTATATGAGACATCATTCTGAATTTTTTCAGTTTTTTCCTGATAGTAGTAGTTCCCAGTAGTTCAGTTTTTTACCGATAACAAAAAATGGCAAAAAGTGTAATTTTTTTTATAAAAGCCATTAAAAGATTAAAAAAAAAGGGTGTGTAAGATATTATTATCGGAATAAAAAAATAGATTTAAAAAAATAACTTGTGTCAGCATATGCATGCCACTTGCTGTGCTCCTGGATCACCCGCTCCTTCAGATTGTTTAGTTCTTCATACTCAAAGTACTTCATCAGATCATGTCCAAGAAGATGTTAATTTTGTTAGCAAACATTTCTCTTGAAGTTCTTTTACAATAATTTCTTTATTGGGAAACCAAACACTAGAGAACATTTGAAGACCAAATTAAATCTACATCTTATTAAAGATCGTTCCTTTCCTTAAGACATACTTTTAATTATTATATTAAAGAATTCTCGAATATCAAAATAGTTTAATATATTTATTTGTGACAGTTAATAATTAGATTGAATAGTTTTAAATGTTTCTGACGATAACTTAAGGGAGTCGGATGGTTCTATCTCGCCCATGTTAATTTGCCTAACTTCAGGAAAATTTTTCTCAGGAACTATATGAGATATCATTATCAACTTTTTTATATTTTGTTTCTTACACATAAGCTCTTTTATTTAAACTGAGGATATTTCACAGTATAAAATATTACTTTTACAGTGATTTTTTAAAAAATAGGTAGTAAAAAACGCAAAAAAAAATCCTATTTAAAGTTATATAATTTTCTTATGAGCAGAGATATTTAAAATTCCGCAGTTTAAATCAAAGAGCTATTAATGGGGAAGAAATAATAAACCAAAACATGTTGATATCTTTTATAGTTCCTGAGAAAAATTTTCCTAACTGTTGAAAAACCTTAGATTTCAGGAAACGCAAAAGAAAATCAAGTTGTAGGTAAGAAATGATATACAGAGTTTCTGAAAAATGCTTATAAAAAGAGAACCACTAAACAGAAATTGATAATCTTTGTCTTAAATTAAAGCTACAGATATGCAGATTAAGAGGGATTGCCAGTCCCATATAGCTAATGCATTAGTTTTCTAATCACAATTTCTCCAGAAGTATTGCTTTGCCATGTTAGCCCTTTTTTCCCAGGTATGAGAATCAACATAACATCGGAATGAAACAAATTTTGAAACAAAATGTTATCTAGTTATTTTATTATATATTTTAGAAGTTTTAAAATGCCAAAAATTATAGCAGATGGTGACACTGTTTAAAAACTTTATCAATTAATAATTAAATAACCGGATGTTATTTTCTATTCAATTTTGTTTTAAATTGATGTTATGATGATTCCCATACCTGGTGAAAATGGGATAACATGGCAAAACAATTATTTTGCAAAAATTGTGATTTCAAAACTAATGCATTATCTCTATGGGACTGACAGTTTCTCTTAAAAATGAAAGAAAACAGAAAATCGACATTTTTTAAACAAACGCCCATCCGACTGCCCTTAATAAGTAAGGATAAATTATCGTACTGTGGTCTGCCTGAGCATCCTCAAAGGTGTTCTTTTCATATGCATGCCACTTGCTGTGCTCCTGGATCACCCGCTCCTTCAGATTTTTTAGTTCTTCATACTCAAAGTACTTCATCAGCATGGGTTGGAACACCTGCAAACACAAAAATTATTTATTTACACAACGTACAACAGATTGAAAATCCAATTACAGGTGTTGGAAGAAAATCAACTAGCAAAGTAAAAGCACAGAACATTTGGTTTTAAAACATTGAAAAGACATGTTAAAAACATCTAAATCCTCGCAAATACTGTTAAAAATTCTGTAAAACTTATAAAGGCAAAAGTTATTGGTATAATTATATTTCACAAAAACATTTCTAAAAAAGTGATGCCTTATGAAGATTCGTTTCAGAAGTTTGTTTGTCACTAAAATAAGCGAGGAAGCAGAAATTAACCACTAAGCAAAGTAGGAGAGCAGAGAGCAATGATCTGGTAATCAGTTTTGTGCAATTATAAAGAAATGAACATAAATATATACAAAAACCCAAATGAAATACCACAAATTTAAATAATCTTTTCGTGATGCAATAACATTCTAACATATCTTATGACGCATACGTATTCGCTGATACTTATTTCATACCAATTATAAAAACAAAATACATGACTAATCTAAATAATTTTTAAAGATCTTTAGAAATCAATATTTTTAAAAGCAAAAAATACTGTTGGTAGAATGTTATAAAATAAAAGAGATAGAATTTAAACTATTGAAAATCTAAAATATGAAAACTTTTTGTAGAAACTATAAAATAGTTTAGAAAACCTATCAATGAACCTAACAATGAATAACTGGAGTGACCTATAAAACATTCTAACTTTTATGATCATATATAAATATAAAGGACCTAGCAAAATGCATGACTGTTAGATGTCTAGTATGCAACAAATTCAGTCCCTTATCAAAAAGAGTTTTAACTACTAATGACTGATAATTTAATTAGTTGCACATAATATTAGAAATTTATTCAACTACAAACAAAAAAACTGGTTATCTTACACCTTTTCAAAAGAAAAGTATCAAATCATATTATTTGTGTGCTAAAAGTGTGAATGAAATATGTAAATTATTGGAATGGCACTGACATAATGTGAATTATTTATAAAATGCAGAAATGCCAACTTTTTGGATTTGACTTGGCAATACCGGATTTTTAAATGATTTCTAAATTATCTGTGTGATAAGTACCAATTGCCGGATTTTCGAAAGGAAGGGGGGCCATTAAACTTTCTGTTGCCACCTGGAATCCGTAAAATGGTTATAACCGAGTTGAATCCGGAGAGTTGGTAAGCTGAATTAACATTGCACTAGAACCAGTTGGCAGGTCTGAAAATGACACTGTTACAAATTCAAGTATATATTCTAAGATCCCAAACTAAAGAATGTTTTTAAATTATAACTCCATCGAAAAAATACAGTACCTCTTCCTCTTCTCTCATGTGTGGCAGGAATGTGGAGTTAAAGTCCTGCAGCGCCCTCTGGAGTCTCCTCCCAAAGCTTTTTCTTTCTTCCTCGTGGCAACAGGCATAACCTGCTTCTACCAACGACAACATCTCCTGAAGTTTGTTGTCCGAGTGGCAGTTGCAAACGGCTGCGTCCTGGATCGACAGAAGCTGGAATATGAAAAATAGTGGGTTATTTAGTTTGAAATATGCACGTAAATAGTGAAAATAGTATAGAAAATAGTGGGTTATTTGGTTTGAAATATTATCCATTTTCAGAGGTCAACAGTACACCGATTGGCGTAGATCGACAAATCAAAGACAAGCTAGGGAACTTAACTCAGGTTGCCCCAGCTCTCGCCATAAAGAGCTTCTCTGTCTTAGCTGTTATGGTACACGCAGGGCTGTAGGTGGTCTACTTACTGGCACCCTTAAAAGGCACCTTACCATTATGAGGGTCCCACTTGTAGGGGCTGTAGGGACAAGGACGAATCGGTCACCCACATTCTCTGTGAATGCGAGAATTTTGCAGCTCACAGATTTGAGCATCTAGGGCATCACTTACTTGAGCCCTGGGAACTCCAGGATATACCTATCAGATCCTTGCTGAATTTTGCTTCGGCAACAGGGCTCTTCTTATAAGAATGAGGGATTTATTTCTTGGGGATGGTACCCCTGGTCGCAGTGCTTGGCTCACACAGAGCCCCCCTCCAAAGTAAGAAGGTTTGAAATATGCCAGTAAAAGGTGAAAAGAAACAACTTTTTAGTCGGTTAATTAGGATTATGTAACGTTAATTTTTAGAGATGGATCGGTAGTGATCGTTAGTTTTATGCAATAAAAGTGCATAAAAATAAAGTTCTTTTAGATATATACATTGGAATAGCTATAGGAATTTAACAATTGCAAACAGCAGTGTGGATGACAGAAAATACACTTTGTCAAATAAATTCAAAATAGTGGGTTATTTAGTTTGAAGTATGCAAAGTTATAAAAAGTTAAAATAAAAGATAAATAACTAATTAGAAGTGTGACAAGTACTAGGAACTTGTGTATCAAATTTGAAGTCTGTAGCTCTCTTAAATCGAGTTGGTTTCAGATAGATGAACAGACCAATGTTCAAAAACTGCTCATTCAAAATCAACACCCTCCAAAAAATGTATAAAACACAAAATCTCCATTTTGGTTTTTATACCCCATCTCACAATACTTTTATTACCTTACAGTCCCTGGACAAATTATTAGACGCACTGTATTTTTTTTTAGTAATGATGGAAACATACCAAAGAATGCTGTATCATTAAAAAAGATGTCAATATATGTATTAAGTAATAGCAGATAGCATTTTCTATTCAATAGCTTAAGTTTAGGAACACAAATGTCCTTCTAAAGGTATATTGTTCATCATTGATTGAGACATGAAATCTTGCAGTGCGTCTAATAATTTGTCCATGGACTGTATATGTTATAACATGTAATTAAAATTAAAAAAGTACAAATAACTGAAAGAATGGCGAAGCAAAAAAACAAAATTCAAATTTTCTCACCTTAAGCCTCTTCTTCAGCTTACGCATGATGTATCTGTTCTCAATCTGCTCGTGAGATTTGAACTCGCAGAACGTGTGATGCAGCTCCCTCAACAAAGAATCCAGGGAAACATAATCCGAGAAGTCCGTGCAAACAAGCTGCAACAACAAAAACAATATAAAAAATATATTGAAAGCAAGTATCTGTAAATAACAAGCAATAGGGGGCAGTGGTGGATCCAGAAATTGGTTTGGAGGCTAAGATACATTTTAAATTCTTTTAATTAGTGGAGTTAAATAATTCTCCATTAAGATTTATTTATTATCCATCAAAATGAATGAAAATCTATTATGTGTTTTAATTCACTTAAAATTCATTTATTATGCATGTACTCATTCAAATTTTGGTAGAGGGACAGCCCAGTTGTTAGAATGTCGGACTCTCATCGATAAGATTCCATACTCAAAAAACAACATTGACCTTATAGACAGATCAGTGATGGTAAACAAAAGTTGACTAAATCCCAATGTAAGCCAAGTAATCTGGAGCAGACATGCTCATTTGAGTAAAAAAGGTTTATTATAAATATAATTTAAGTTTAAGTAAGTTAAGTTTCTTTTGAAACGGCCTACCTTACTCGAAAACAGAATAGTAACCAATAAAAAACAGGAAACAAATATCCACTATTGCATCAGTATCAATGACACAGTCCTCTCTTAGATTGCTACATAGTACATGTGGAAAAATAGATAGAATAAAGAATGGGGGGCAGGGGCGTGGATAGCCTAGTGGTTAAGGCCTCGTTCTCAGAATCGGAAGGTCCCGATACCACTGAAAACCCTTCAAATATATGCTGAGTACGTGCTCGTTAAATCTGTGGGTCCGAAAGTCCTGTGGTCGGTCATGGCGCAGTTTCCCACGGGTACAGGTTCCTGGAGACTATTTCCCTCCCCTTCAGGGACATGTCTAAATTGTGGAGGTGGCAATAGATGGCAGCATCTGTCACTTATGTGTGTGTCTGTCTTACTTAACGAAGGTTTATAAGCGGGTCTCTGACCAAGCACACAAACCTGAATATATGTCTACCAACCAACCATTGCTACATAGTACATGTGGAAAAATAGAATAAGGAATAGGGGAGCAACTACGATATAATAGCCATTATGTTCATTGGCGACTTTTGGCATGCTTGAAGTTTTAACACAGGGTTGTTATACCTAACGAACTGTATAAGTTATAAAGTGGAAAGTTTACCACATTCGGATATTTTTGTTGCTTAGCAATGTAACCCAAATTGAGAACATCAAATCATAGGTGATCGATAGCAAAGTCGTTGCAGATTAAGTGCATCACCCTTAACCCCTTCAACCACTTAAACTAAAATGCTGTGCCTTCCTTTTCCTAATGAATTAACCGAAAGAAAAGTAGAATTAAATGGTAGTTTTTTAAGTTAGTTTTGGTTACCCCAAACAAAAGAATAGTTATAGATAACTTAACATAAATACACTAGAGCTATATGGGCAGTTCTACCATAATTTTTAATTTCAGGTATAAAAAACTTTCAAAATCACTTTAAATACTTGTAAAAAGGTTCATAAGGGTTCTAGAATTACAAAAAAAAAGTTCAGCAAGGCTCATTTAAATTATTTAAAAATCTTTGGGGATGGCAGTTTTTTTTTAAAAATGATTTCAAAGAAACCGGTTTAAACTGGCCTTATGAAAATTACTAATTTTCAATGAAACCAGTCATGAACAAACCAGTTAGTCTTAAAACAGGTTTCGGTTTTCCATCCCTAGATCATTGTGACGGTTAGGAACGGAAGGTAAAGAACGGACGGTGAGGAAATTCACAATGTTTTCTGGTCTTTTTTGTGTTGAAACTGCAGTTTAATAAAAATTGATTTTTTTACTCCTTATACTCCACTTAAACATATTTATAGAAAAAAATTTCCAATTATTAAGCAAAAATTAACCTTAACCATGGGGGATTGTAAGGAAATTAATAAAGCCACGCAGCTCATTTTACTGGGGTTTTTAACTTTTGGGGCTATTGATATATAGCAAAAAAATGCGGCTACTAACTGAAATGCGAGTTTTCTGCAATACAGTTTTCGTGATTGAAGAATCACTGTAGCTCCATCCAATGCCTTTATTCGCCACTTTAGTAATGAGGTCAGTGAATGTACCAAAACCCAGGGACAAAGTTAGGAGAAGAGAAATACACATTATAAATATTAAAAGCCAAAATTTTATGGAAGGAACTTGTTAAGTTATAGTATTAGTTCAATTTAAAATCCAAATTAATGTGATTTTTAGCTTAAAAATGTGTTACATTGAGCTCTAAATTAAAAATTTAACATTCGGGACATGGGAAGGTAAGGAATTTTCTGCATTGTTTTGTGTCCTAAAAATTTTTTATAGTTTATTTGCTTTAAAATTCCGTTTTGCAATTATATAAGGACCAGTCTATTAGTATA
The DNA here is from genome assembly GCA_019343175.1 of Oedothorax gibbosus. NCBI lineage: Eukaryota > Metazoa > Arthropoda > Arachnida > Araneae > Linyphiidae > Oedothorax > Oedothorax gibbosus. The sequence continues at coordinate 3,781,089 of CM033277.1, read as the reverse complement.
GTAAGAAAAAATTGAAAAGAAATATTAATTTTTTTTTTAAAGTTATGCCCAAGGGACATAAAATTAAAAATTATGGTAGAATGTCCCATATATGTATGGGATTAAGGTGATAGCCTCATCATTTAGAACCATGGTTATGTAACAAGTCAGAACAGCTCTGATATAATTTCCAGTCTCCATTTGGCAATTTGTGATGCGTTGTCAAGCCACAAAAATATCCAAATGTAGTCAAAATATTCCACTTTAGAATTCATACAAATTGATAAGTTAAGAAACCCTACATCAAATTTTTAAACTCGCCAGTGAACAGACTGTGGCCACTATACCATAGCTGTACTGAGACGTCAAACACCTGATAAAGCTTACCCAATGGGAACAGCTAGCGTATTATGGCCGGAATGCAATTTTGCGACTTTGGCGTTCGTGAAAAAGTAAACACAGAGTTGCTATAGCAACAAGATTGATGTAAACATCTATTGAGTTGAACTGGAATGTTTACCAATTTAAGTACGTTTTCGCTACTTGGCTATAAAAGGAAAGTCGCCAAATCGAGACCGTCCATAATACGCTAGCAGTACCCCAATGCAATTTTGTAAATATATTTGTAGTACGTGGGGTTGGAAATTTGGTTCATGGAAAATTTACCAAGCATATTCTTTCTCTATAAAGTGAATTTTTTATTGGTTGCACAATCTTGCATATGATTACAGTGTCAAAGACTGCGTTCAATGACATGCCTCCTGAGATCACAAGGTCTGAGGGCCGCTAGGACTTGGCTCCCAAATAAATTATTCGGCACGAAAAACTGTAGGTCAGGGCTTCGAAATTTTATAACCAGGAAAGATGACAAAAAAAATATAAAAAGCAGCACCTGACGCAAGAAAGGATAACGGGTAAAGTATTGAACGCGATACAAATGTTCGAGATTGTAAAGTGATCAGACAGAAACGACCCAACACTGATTGAAGTTAAAATTTTGACAGTTTAATATTTGTGGATAAGGAATATAATGCTTAAAATAAACTACGTTAATTAATAATGGTGAAAGGACCTTTTCGGAATAAACATCAACAAGAGCCTTCATCCGCGAATGCGGAGCAGAAAAAACATCGATTTCTTCGGGGTACGGAGCCATATTGTCTAAATACACTCCAATTTCGTATTAATTCACATCAAAGATGCTCTTTCTTATTAATTAAGATACAAATTTTGATTAATGTACAAGCACAATCAGAAAAAGAAACCAAATAAACAATTTGAGTGAGTTCATTTCAGTTCTTAAATCTTCAAGCTGCACATTAAAATGGTTTGGTTTGTTTGAAAATTGAAAGTGCCTTGTTATTTGAACTTTTAACGACAATCCAAAATTTAAATAAAGTAGTGTAGTAAAATAGTTAGGGTAAGTTTTGAATCATCGTAGCACTAGAGCTGCACGAGGGTTATTGACGACCGTAAAATACTTAATATTTACTCATATGAATGATAGTTATTTAATCACAGTCTCCAGATTTTCAATAGGGTTCATACTTATAAGTCCCCGATTTTTTTTATCGTTTATCCAACCCAAGTCAATTTCGATAGCCAAGAGAGAAGAAAAAAAACTAATAAGACTACCCAACATGACTGACATGTCTCTGTATTTCACCTTTACATGTTAAAAAATTTGAAAGAAATTATGAAAGTTTCAAAAATATTAAATTTTAGTATGGTCTTTCTGAGTTTCTTTTTAAAAGGAAGCAAATCTTCTTCGAGACTGACTAGAGTTTATATAGATTATATAACTTACCTTTTTGTTATTCGTCGCTAAAAAAATTCCAATAAATGCTTTTCTATGACGGGAAACATTAGTAAATGCTTGCTTCAAAATAAGTAAACTAACATTATTTGTGTCACATGACATACGACACAACGGGACGCTTATAAATTACGTAAGGATTTCACGGGGGGGAGTCGAGCCGAATCTTGCATGGGGTCATGTCAATACATTAATCACTCCCTCCCCTCCACAAAAAAGCAGTGTAAAATTCGGATGGCTGAGTTGAATTAAAGTCACACTAGAGCTACACAAAGGCTATGTTGAACTAAATAAAAGTTAATTTCAAGTAAATTATATTTCTTGTCTTGAATATAGCAAGTAAAGTTCTAATATTATAATACCTATCTTGGCTATTTTACGGAAAATCACAAAGATATGTTGGTTTCAACTCAAACACTCATGCTTGAGATTGAGCTTCATAAAGTATAAATTTGTACTCATAATGTAATGAAATGATTTTAAGATCATATCTTCAAAAATAAAACTAATTAGTTATTTGAAATACATGTCATTTTAAAATTTATAAAGTGAAAACAACCATACATTTTTGCTCATTTCCAGACCATTCGGAAGGTTAACTTCGAAAATGACACGACGCTTTATACGGGAACACATTTTAATTCAGCAGACCTTAATTACAAAGTGTGTATATGCAAAATACAAATATTATAAAATTTCGATACATAAGAGAACAAAGCAAGGAGGTTGCTGATAAATAAACTGTTCTATAAAAATAAGTCACTTAAAAAATTCTACATTTTTTAATATATAGCTTTACACATGCAGATACATGAAATAAATATATCTTAAGGAGAAAACAATTCGTTTGGAAACCACCCAAAAAGCATAAGAAGAATTCAAAAGACGGAAAAATGATAGTGATCCTCAAAGTTGATATTAAAAAAAATATGCAATTTAGGCCACTGTTTTAAGCAAACAAAAACAATATCATTAGGAAAACAAATTAGACATTGAACTTACATGATAAACATAAGACTACCATGAACAAATATCAGCTTTTTCGATCATTGTGTGGTGATAATTATATCTCATGCTGTATGGGTCGATTCCAAAATCTAAATTAGCTAGGTTGAAATACGAAACACAGATGCATTAAAAAAAATTTAATGGACTAGGTTTCATGTGTTTGAATTCAATTTTTTAAAATGGATTTTATTATTATATTGAATGGAAATTTTTTTATCCAAGAAAGTATGAATTGAGGAAGAGGTATAATATCAAACATTATAAAAATCAGCAATTTAGTTAAAGTTTTGATAGCCAGCATGTTAAGCATTGTTTCAATTTTCATTTTAAAACAAACCGATAACTGTAGTTTAACACAGAAATATTCTAAAAACAATTATTATGGTACAAATTGCTGCAGTATAATCAAAGCTAAATATGTATTGTCAAATATGCTTTATTTCAGTATCACAGACATCAATTAAAAACCGATGGCAAGTTTTATTGCATAAATACCCATAAATTAAGAGGGATTGTCAGTCCCATTGAGCTAATGCATTGGTTTTGGAATCACAACTTCCGCAGAAGTATTGCTTTGCCATGTTAGCTCTTTTTCCCCAGGTATGGGAATCAACATAACATCGAAATGAAACAAATTTGAAACGAAAATGTTATCTAGTTATTTAATTATATATTTTTGAAGTTTTAAAACGCCGAAAATAAACAGCAGATGGCGACACTATTTTAAAATTTTATCAATTAATAATTAAATAACCGGATGTTATTTTCTTTTCAATTTTGTTTTAAATTGATATTATGATGATTCCCATACCTGGTGAAAATGGGATAACATGGCAAAGCAATTCTTTTGCAAAAGTTGTGATTTCAAAACTAATGCATTAGCTCTATAGAACTGACAGTCCCTCTTAACACAGTAAGTTTCAGTAATGAAAATGCACACAAAAACATTAGCACTAGAGCTGCATAATTGGCTTTAGAACAGCGTCCACTAAAAGAATCTGACCCATCGAACCTCCAATATCAATAACACTAGCACAGAAGTCATACTGCGACTTTATAGCTGGCTAACGTTGTAATCCATTAAAAGATTAGAATAGATCATTGTCTTCAATGTCAACCCCGCATTCATAGCGGACATCAGCCTATAACTCTTATACATGCTACTTTAGCTTTATATATGCACATCAAGTTGAAACTCATCTCACTATGTGTTTAAAGAAATATTTCAAATTAATAAATATATTTTTAAATTTTATTGTAGACCCCAAGAGCTTCCTCAATTCAAAGATTCCACAAAATAGAGTCTTGTAAAACAGAGTGAATAAAAGTTTGACGGTAAATACAGTTAAATATTACTGATAAAATATATTTTCAGAATAAATCGCCTTTCATACACTGGCACATCGAAAGTAGAGGGTGACAAATTCAGCTTAATATTGCCAACACAAAATGATTTCAAAACTTAAAAAAAATGAACATGAAGGGAACATGTTAATAAACTTTTTTTGTTTTCTATTCTATATTTAGTCAGTGTTTCCAAAACAGCAAAAATAACTTTCCAATTAATCGAAGATCTTTCTATTACACACGTAGATCACACATAGTTGAGTATATCAAACGCTTAAGGTAGATGCCCCTTTCTTGAGAAAAGTTCCCAGCAAAAAATTGAATAAAATACTAGATTATTTTTTTAAAAATTACTAGATTAAGTTTTCTAAAGAAATTGCACACAAAAAAGATATTCAGCATTTTTAAACTTTTCAAAACCTATTTTTCAAAGTTGGCTTTAACTTTGTTTATTTTTTTTAATGAACCCTTGTTTAGGGTTTCTGAATTAATAAACCAACAACAAAATAAATAAAAAAAATATATATTCAATTGCTTAATTCATTGTTATAGCTAAGTCGTAATTGAACTATGTTAAGAAATTATTGCCAAACATGCATCAATGTATTTTGCTAAATACATCGTACAAATTGTAACATTTCTGCAAAAAAAGTATTTTGTCAAAACTTTAGCCGAAAGGAGCAGGTACCTTGTCTTCACTTTACAACAGCTATTTGGATGAAGAAGCAATGCCAAACTAAATACAAATTTAAATTCGACTTTTTGAATAAAAGGTGACAGAAAATTAAACCAAAAATAATAAACATGGATCAAACACTAAATGTTTTATTATAATATAATTTTTAAATGTAAAAAAAAAATAATAACTTCATAAACTAGACAGATGTTCTAAAAAATATGTTGTATCTTTATAATTTTTTTATTCAAATGCCTCAAAAGTGTTACAAAAAACAATATGCATAGATTCTTCATCCGTTGCGATTTGGACTATTAAAACACGTCAAAGGTAGAAGCCATGTTTTTTATAACTCAAGGAATGTATACACAGGGTTCCTACACATTTTGGGGATTTTTTGTCCTGAGAATTGGAAAAATTATAAAAAGATTTTTTAAATTTATAAAACCACTGTTAAGTAAATTGTCAAAAGTTAAATTTACCATATATAAAAAAAACTAAGGATACGAAAATGTTAATTTTAGTTCATTTATAAGGTTATTCTTTTGAAAAATGCACAAGTTGCTAAGAGTTATTTGTTTATAATAACTACTATGTTATTTCAGAAGAAAAAAAAAAGTTTGATACACTTGTTACATTTCCCCAGAAAACATAGGAACCCTGACAAAGAGAGGGAAGCGATATATATATTAGGTGGATGTATGTCTCGAACAACGCATGCTTTGGACAAGACACAATAGTCCGGGTGGTCGATTATTTACTCCTTATTTTTGCACTGATGCGATTGGTGTAGTACAGGATAACAATGTCTCTGGTTCCCACCAATCAACAGCAGCCTCCTCCCTGATTGGCTCCCTGACCGCTCATCGGCATGTTCGGATTGGTCGGTGAGTGCTGGGGGCCGATCTTGATGCCATTGGCCTGCAAAAGTAAAAGGCAAAGTCAAGTTAGAAAAATAACATATAGTTAAACTCATAATTTCCTTGCACAGAAGCCAAATCATAGGCGGAGCTATAAAACGCGCAGAGCAATCATATAAAGACAAAATAAAACGGATGAAATTTTCTCTTCATCTGATTGCTCTGCGCGTTTTATAGCTCCGCCCATGGTCGTGGCTTCTGTGCAAGGAAACTATGCGTTTAACTATAGAGTAATGTATTTTTTTTATATTGATTAAAAAGCTTAGTGGAAAAAGTGCTATGTGACAAAAGGTGAAAACGAGACAAAGAGCTTTTTAGTTTACATTTAGATACGTTAAAAATGACACTTGCAAACGGTAAGAAATATACTTAAGGGCGAATGAGCCAGATCGGCTGAGGGTCACCAAACCAAAGTGCCTCTGTGTTAATCCAATGGAAAAAATATTTTCCAAGCAACATTTCTCCTGGCTGTATTTAATCTTTTTCCAAATAGTTTATTTTAAATGATAAATCTGACAGATCTCTATAATTCCACTTTTAGAAATGGGTTAAAATATTTTTTTTAAAATTTTCAATAAATAATTTTACAGTAAATATTCGAACTAACTTCCAAAGTGGGATTATAGATACCTATAAGTCAGCTACATTTATCATATAAAATAAAGTATTTGTAAATAAATTCAATACAGCCAGAAAAATGTGGCTTAAAAAATAATATTTTTTTTCCATTGGATTAACACAGAGGCACTTTGGTTTTGAGACCTGCGGTCATTCTGGCTCATTTCTTATACCAGGAATGTATCACGGGCCTACACATTGGGGATTTCTTGCCCCTTGAGATAAAATTTTTTAAAAAGTTGAAATAGTTTAAAATGTTTTAAAGTTAAAAATACATGTATTGAATTTAAAACTTCATATTTTAAAAATAAAAAGCATGTTCCTTTAGGTACTAAGTCTAAATTTTTTTTATTAACTCACTTTGTATTCAGAAGAAAAAAAATTGTTAAATTTCAAAGATAGGAATGCTAAAGAGGGAAGCGTATTTATTCAGAATGATGTTATGTCTCGATTATAAGTCATTTTAAAAACAAATTATCCATTCGAAATTTATTATCATTATCAAGATGTTGTTTATACTAGATAACAATTGCCAAAACGAGTCTCCTCCTGATGGTCTGATCATGTTTCGGATCGTGAACTGGGAGCCAATCTATATGCCTCAAAAGTCAAATGTCAAGTTAGAAAATACTATACTAAACTCACTAGTTTTTTGACAAGCCACATATGGAAGAAAATCGGAAGATCTTAAAACAAATAAACGGATGAATTTCTCTCATATGATGCTCTGCGTTTTTGTCCCATGTCGTGCTTCTGTGCAAGGAACTATGATTAACTAAGAGTAATGTATTTTTATATGATTAAAAACTTTTCAAATGCTGTGACAAAAGTGAAAACAGCAAAGAGCTTTTTATTTACTTTGATACTTAATGACCATTAACTGTAAAAAATTTGGGCGAATTGAGCAGATCGTGAGGCACAAATCAAGTGCCTCTGTGTTAATCAATGGAAAATTTCCAGTCACATTTCTCCTGCTGATTACTTTTTCAATGTTTATTTTAATGATAATGTAGCGACTGCAGATCTCTATATTCCTTTTAGAAATGGTTAAAATTTTTTTTTTAAATTAAAAAGTAATTTTACAGTATAATTCGAACTAACTTCAAAAGTGGGATTATAGAGTACTATAGTTCAGTACATTTATTATCAAATAACGTATTGTAAATGCAAATTCAATACAGCCAGAAACAATGTTGCTTTAGAAAATATTTTTATTCTCCATTGGATTAACCAGAGGTCACTTTGGTTTGAGACTGCGTAATGTCTGGTCACTTTGCCTTAAGTCATCATCATCGGCGCTACAGCCTTGAGGCCTGTTCCTGCCTTAAGTACATTTATCTAAAAAGTTGTAATAGTATTTATAAGGGAATGGTGAATACATATTATGGTGACCTTTAAAATCTCAATATTTTCAAAATGTCACAAAGGCATGTCTGAAAGGTCCAATTTTCTTGTTAGAATTTGTAATCATAAGAATAAAATATTAAAGTTAAATACTTTTGTTTGGTATTTTAAGATTAAATGTGTATTTGATTCAGAACATTTTTTTTATTAATCTTTATAAAGAAATTTATTAACTTCACATCATTATGCATTATCCACATGTTTTTATATTATATATATTGCAACAAATCTCCTCTGAATTTAATTTAAAAATGGGAAATAATTACTATATTAACGAAATAATAATGTTGACTTACAATCACCTATAATTTAACAAGACAAAATTTAAGGTGGAAATTATAAAACAGATAAACTTTAAAAAAATAGTGTCAAAGTAAAAAAATTAATTTAAAAGAGCGGTGATCCATACCTCATTGTTGATGTCGAATACCCCTTCTTGGATTTTCTCATAGATTTCTTTGGCAGTATTAATGAAAGCCTGTAACAGGGATAATGATAAATATTTTAAGAGGAGATATACTCAATCATAAAAAGTTATCTAAATAAAATTGTCAAGGTGTTAGTAACAAGGAGCTTCACTGGCAATTAAATGAAGTAAAATGCAGCAACTGTTTTCCCTGAAAACAATTAAGCTATAAAATTGGGTAATTAATAATGATTAAAGCATAAGAGAAAAATTTAAGAGTTTGTGATTATGCAGAAAACATTTGTTAAGAAACGTGCAAGTGACTAAAACTGCACCACAAGAGTTACATTTAGGAAACTGCAGAAGTGTCTAGTGAACAAAACTCAAATAAGAGTGCAATAATTTGGTGGCGAAAAAAATCTATGAAACTAGAGATACTGGGGAACAAAATTTTAAAAAAAATTGCTTCAAACTACAGTAATTCAGTGAAAAACTATAAATTAAGACAAATCTCAACTGTTTGTTGACTACCAATAACTTCTGCTTCACTTCACTGCTTGATCCAAGAGTTTAAAAATGTATTACAGTCAAGTTATTGTAACAGGCACAGGCATATATAAAGGATTAATTAAAACAGATTACATGATATCATAGATAGTTTTTAAATAGGAAGACAATCCAAAACTGCATTATTTTATTGCAATCGCAATTACTTTAATTGAAGGTAAAGGCATTTTCAAAAATACAACTGGATATAAAAGAACTATAAAGAACATAACTCATTAACGACAATTGGCAAGAAACTTTGCAATGGAAAAATATGCTTATGTCCATTTAAATAAACAAAATATAAGACAAATGCAAACCATAGAACTGAGCAAATAATGTAGAACAAAAGTTAAACAAAAATATATATATATTAAAAACGTTACAATTCTTATGCGATAGGGAATGTATTAATGGTTACCAAAAATAGGTTAACAAACAACTTGGGAGCTCTTACCTCCTCAACATTGGCGGCAGTCTTGGCAGAAGTTTCCATAAAGATGAGTCCATGCTCTCTGGCAAATGCCTCCCCTTCTTCTTTCTTTACCGCTCGCCTGGAGTCAAGGTCACTACAAGGGCACCAATTCATTAGAAAACAAGCAACTAAATAAGTGCAGATTTAATTTTCACTTATTATGGAAGAATAAAATTTACTAAAATCCTTATTGAATTGCAAAATTCCTTTTCACTGACCAAAACAAGGTTTTCACACAAAACATTTGGTAAAATTTGGCAGGGGAGTTAGTAGCAGGATTTTAGGGCTTTTTCAAGACCAAATACTTTTCTTAGGACTATATACCAGCAATGCTCAAAGTTACCAAAATTTGGATTTGTGGTTAGCTTTCAATTTACCATATGTTGTATAGATCATTAAATCTAGTTATAGATGGTACTAGAATTGGTGTTTTATTGGCACAAATTCATTAGAACAGGGGTTCCCAACCTTTTTGCACCTGCGTACCACTTGACTATTTGAGAAATTTTGGCGCACCGCCAGACCTAGATATTTTAATAAACGTATAATATTTACTCTTCTAAAAGTGTTGAAAGGCTTTTTAAATTAAATTCCTGATAATACTTCATATTTTATGGTTAGATATTTGTTTATTTATAAAATGCTTATAAAAAGGAGAAATAAAAAGATTAAAATGGTATTAATTTACAGTTTAATTTATTACCTGTAGGTCTAAATTCATACAAATAAAAAAATAGTACAAACTCAGTAAAAAAATTAATCATCATACAAAATATGCTCGTACAGATTTTAGTGCAAAGCTTGTTGTTGTTTGCCTGTGATTAAAATGTCAACATTAGGAGTAAGGGAACTTATCTTCACTTTTGAGTCTTCTTCAACACTTATTCTGCTTCTATGTTTATTCTTTTATGTACAAGAGTTCAGAAAATCTACTCTTCACACAAGTAACTCTTAACAAATGGCATCAAATAGCAGATCTTGCCGGAAGATCAAAGGGTACAAGTTTAACATTCCATCCAGAAGTTAATTTAGGATTTCTCTTTAAAATAATGCGTAATATGTTTGCGTGCTTACTGCTCATGCGTACAGAAGCTATTAATAGTATCATGTTGCTCACATCACTCACGCGTACCACCTGAAATTTTCCCGCGTACCACCGGTTGGGAACCCCTGCATTAGAAAACAAGCCCAAGCAACTAAATAAGTGCAGATTTAATTTTCACTTATTATGGAAGAATAAAATTTACTAAAATCCTTATTGAATTGCGAAATTCCTTTTCACTGACCAAAACATGGTTTTCACACAAAACATTTGGTAAAATTTGGCAGGGGAGTTAGTAGCAGGATTTTAGGGCTTTTTCAAGACCAAATACTTTTTTTAGGACTATATACCAGCAATGCTCAAAGTTACCAAAATTTGGATTTGTGGTTAGCTTTCAATTTACCATATGTTGTATAGATCATTAAATCTAGTTATAGATGGTACTAGAATTGGTGTTTTATTTCCTTCATATACAAATGCAACTAAAAACAAATCAACTTTGAATTCTTATGGCCCTTTTGGTCCCACAACCAAACAAGACAAAATTGAGTGTCTCTAGGAGTGTGAGAATCCAATACAAGTTATAATTACATTAAATGAATTTAGATCAGTAAAAGAAGGTCAAATAAGCATCACAAGATTCTTACAAATGTCCCTAAACTAATTTGTTGGTTGGTTTAACCAACTAACTAGTTCATTTAAGAACGTATGCATACATTTCAAGTTGGTTATGTTAATAATCGTCACACTAGAGCTACACAAGGGCTATTAGCAACGGGCATAATTTAGAACGATAATCAAGTGGCAAGCCAACTCTAGAGTAGGGTAGAGTTACACCCAATGCAACTTTTAAGTTCAACATTGTATGCGTTGCCAGGACTTAGGAGTACATTTAACGTGCACTCCATCCAAACTGGGTATTATCTGTGGGACATTTTTGGCTGCAGTCAGTTTATAAGTCAGCATTATTTTGGCAATGCCTGAACCTGAACTTTTCGCATGCAAAGCGAACGCCTTAACCGACTGGGCTCCCGGCTCTAGGGGCTTTTCAGGAATCCTAAAAACATCCCAAATTAGAAAATCAAGGTGCGAGAAAAACCTGCATAAGTTACTTTCAGATGAAATAAATTCAATTCAGTAAAAGTAGCTCAAATAAACATCACAAGACTCTCTCAAATGTCAACTTCATTTCTCAAACTGTCTTTTTCTCCTGCTCTACCTAAATGTGACGGTAAAAAGATTAGTCACCTCTTGTTCCCAATGAGCATGATGACCATGTTGGAGTTGGAGTGCTGCCTCGCATCTTCCAGCCATGTGGTCAGGCTGTTGAAAGTGTCTCTCCTAAAACACACATCAAATGAGTTCATGTTTAATTAGTACATACATCTAATAAGTTATTCTAATAGCCAAAACATAATTATGCTTTTCATTCAAAATAAATTTAAGAATAAATTTTCAAAAGAAATAGAACTCTGGAAATTGCCCGTCTGCAAAATATATCCTTCACCATATCGTCAGTCAAATGACAAAACCACAAATGTTCAAATTCAAGGGATTAGCCGTTTTGAAAACTGTGAACTTAACAGTATCGAGTTTTCCATCACTGTGACTTTGCACATTTTTGGTATTGTGATTTGATCGCCCATATAATAGCTTCAAAATATATAATTTACCATATAATTACAAACAAAGGTGTAGTTCTTTCCCATAAAAATAATAATTTGAAATTGACTTTACTTTAGTTACAAAGTTTAACCTGAACACTTTATTCTATGGAAACTTTTCATTATATTATTTTCCTTAAATCTCAAACCAAAAATGAAATACTTGTACAAAAAATAAGTTATTAAACTTAAAATAATCTCAACTAGGTACAAAACAATCTCAAACTCATAATAAAGATTTGTACCTCATTATAAAATGTTATAAAAAATATTTTAAAGTCGCTTTTATTGAAACATAAATAAAAGCTGATTTGGCTGAAGTTTTAATAACTTCAGCCAATACAAAAAATCGTAAAATCTAAAACGTTTGTCAACATAAGTTTACTTAACAGATATTGGACAGAACTAACAAATTAAATCTACTTGATTGTATACAAATAAAAAAATTAAATAAAAACACCTGTCTCCATGGTTACAAGTTACAACCTGTCTCCATCCACAAGTTAAATGGCTAAATACTACACTCCATAATTCAACATATAGATACTACATATATAATTAAACCTACTTCATTGTAATCAAATGAAAAGAGTTAAAAATAAAAACATCTGTCTGTAGTAGAAAAAATTCACCACAAGTTACATGGTTAAATAATAATAATTAGAAAAATGCTAATTGCCTGGTGATGTCATAAACAAGCAGGGCACCAGCGGCGCCTCTGTAGTAAGATCGGGTAATGGACCGAAAAGCCTCCTGACCAGCCTACGAAAAAAAATTATAATTTTATATAAGTATTGACAACTTTTAAAAGAAATACAGAAGCAATCAAAGAATTAAACCATATCAGTGCCGCATCTTTTTAGTTCAATAAAACTTTAATTTAAGCAGACGCCTATCAAAACACTAAATAACTCAATGATAGCTCTTTCTATTACCGTATACCCGCGTGTATAAGTCGACCCCCCATTTTTTAACCAAATACCCTTCCAAAATTGGTAACCCATGTATAAGTTGAGGTAGGAAATAAGGCCAGAGCCTTCTGAAGAAAATAAGAAGAAACTGGTTCATGACAGGACCATATATATATTTTTTTACTTTGCAAACAAAATTTCAACCCCAATGAAAAAAAAACAGGTTTCGGCTCTGATGTCCTTGACATTGCGGACCCTGAATGGAGAAGCTAAGTTGAAACTATGTTCAGTGAAGCGTGAAGACCACGCTTCCAAGGTTACGGACCGACATTGTTTTCTCAACACCTTGAAGATTGGTTGATTGAACTGCCCTGTGCCAGAGCTACACTGTGCAAAAATACACATCACGCTGGGAACTAACAATTAAGCATCATTATGGCGGATACAGTGAATAGATACCAATCTTATTTCATCTTCAGAATTTAACTACTTTTGTTTCTTTATTTTTAATAGATAGTATTTAAACCTTAAGTTTGATTGTAATTTAGTTTTAGTTTAAGGATTGGGGATTTTTTCCCCGGAAATTTGATGTCTCGTGCATAAGTCAACCCTGATTTTTACCACACTAAATTTGGCCAAAATTTCTCGGCTTATACACGAGTATATACGGTAAATAAAATATGATTTTTGAAAATTTCGAATTTTTTTTTTTTGAAAAATCGACTTCATAGTTGAAAAGTTAATCACTGATAGAAATCTGGTCAGGCTACATTTAAGAAATGACAACTTTTAGAAAGAAATACAGTAGCCATCACAGAATTAAACCATGTCAATGCCATATCTTATTTGTTCAATAAAACTGTTGCATTTAAGCAGAAGCTTATCAAAGCAAAAACATTAATTAACAGGATGGTAAATTTGGTTCTTTTAAGGGGAAATAGGAGCAGTATCCAGGTCACCAAACTAAAAGACTTCTCTCTGTGTTAATACAATGGGGGGGGGGGGGGGAATGTATTTCCTAAGCCGAATTACTCCAACTGTATTGAATTATTTTTCTTCAGAGATACTAAAATGTTTTAGCTACAATTTTCATTAATAACAGAAAAATCGCTGAATATTTGGAACTCTGTGGAGTTTAAAGTAAATGTTAAACAAACATGCATTATTTAATAAAAGCTATCATAATAAGTTGAAAATAAATATCTCACTGTGTCCCATATCTGCAGCTTGATTTGCTTTCCATCAATTAAGATCATCCTGGCTCCAAACTCAACACCTGAAACAAAAACAAGTGTTTTAGAATAAATATTTTGTAATATTTTTATGCTTATACTCAGATTTTTATTAATTCATAGAAATAGGATTTGAACATATGCAAATAAGTTTGTGCTTCTTTAAATACTCATTTTTTGTTCACTAGTTACCTGATATTAATAATCATACGTATCTACAAAACTAACTTTACATGTGTTGGATTCAAATAGAAAAAAAAATGATAAAGTCTGAGACTAGATACTAATTAAAGTTTTTTGCTAAATTTAAATTATGTAAAAACCCTTATTCAACAATTATGAAACATCTTTTATTCTTTAAATGTTTTTTTTTAATAACACTTTTAATGAACAGAATGTCAAAAATTAATACTATACCGATTGTGAGATCATGAACAGGCTGGAATCTCTTATCTGTAAACTGAAGCAAAAGACAAGACTTGCCGACACCTGAAAATAAAAAAAAAGAGTACAATACGCTTCTAAATAAATAAATATAAGGGAGAAGTTGACTGTGAAAGTTTACAATTAATTGAACTTACACAAATAAAGACCAAAGATACTGACTATGCTATTCAAATTGAAAAAAGGCTCATTGATTAACCATTATGATTTCTTTGTTGAATAATAAGTTAACTGAACTATGGGGAAGAAAATTTAAATTATAAGTAACAACTATTGGTAGAGATTTACTGTTCGGTCCCCCTTGGCAAACTTTCCAAAATCGCGCCAAAACTCCGTACTTTGGCGACATTTTTTATAAAAACCACGATTCAAAGAAAAGATCCTATGGGAATATTTCTTATGAAAACTCAACCAACGGTCCGATAGGGTTGCCGGAAAACGTCATCGGTGCGAAGTCAGAATTAGAATCTTCAGTCAAAGTCAGAGGTTACCAGAAAAAAATATTTATCGCCAAATCCGGAAGAAATCGCGCCAAGGGGGACCGTACAGTAAATCTGATCCCAAAAAAATTATTTTTGGGTTAGTGACATCAAAAAAGCGAACTATACAGCCGAAATTGATACATCTGGCCACGGGCCGTACTAGGGACGATATTCATGTTACAAAACTATATTTTTGAAATATAGAAGAAACCTGAACTTATTTAAATTATTTCTACAAATCGCTGAACTAACCCAATTTTTTTTTATTTATTAATAATTCATTTTAAAAATTTCGTATTTATGCAGCAAACAATTTCTAATTAAATTAACAATATTTTTTTTCCAAACATATTTTATTTTTCTAGAGAATAAACGTGAAAAAGACAATCCAGTGCATTCCTCTATATACAACACGATTCGCGTCCAAGTACTTTATCGCAACTATATAAAAAAAATTCAAATTGCAAAATACTACGCGAAATAGAAACAAAATCGTTTTCCTTTTTACTTCCGACGATCAAATTAGAATCGTCACCTGTGACGCATAGGTGCATGCCTTGTCACATATGTCGGATAGCAACAAAATACAATGAACTAATTAAGAAAGTTAGAATCTTTAAATTATATTTACCAGTATCACCGATGATTATATATTTAAATAAATAGGCGTACGACATTTTCAAGACAAATATTAATTTCAATCAAACTCGAAACTTCAGTACGACTCGAAAGAAAGAACCACAACAATCCAAAATAATCTATATTTTGGGTTATTGCCATTCTGTTGTTAGTAAAGTTTTAAACAAATAAAACTTTTCAAACATTTTTCAAATAATTGGTAGGCAAATGTTTTAAAAAAATGTTTGTAGTTCTATTATTTATTCTAATTAGGATAAGCTTAACAATTGTTTCCTTTAATGAACCAAAGAAAATTAGAATAGGTGATAGTTTGTAAAGAATACCTCGTCGTACTAGAGCTACACGAGGACTATTAGTTTAGTTTTGAAATATCGTCAGAGCTACACGAGGACTATTGGTGATAGGCATCATAATTCAGAAATTTTAAATTGGATAAAGTGCAAGTCCGGCACCAAATCTATCCTTAACTTGCTATAAAACTACGTATACACACAAAAACCGATATTTTGGTTTTATACTGTTTAAAACTGGAGTAGGGAACAGATTTAATTGAACTATATTGTATACTACGCTCTATGTTTATACTTTACACATTTTGCATCAACATTAGTCAGTGAACCCAGCCTAAGTTCCTGAATAACTCAAGCTCAGATGTTGCCCCACTAGATAACCATCTTTTAAAAATTAACTCAACATGAAACATTGTTTGACAATCAATGCCTTTAAGAAGTTGCAGTAAAAAAAAATATGTAACTATGTCTTACGACACAAATGCTTTGAGAAACATTTGTATAAATCTGCACTTTTAAGTAGGTACATCTTTGGGTTAAATTAGCTTAGAAAGTACATTCAAATTGGCGATTATCCCCACCTTAAACTGGAAACAGCATCTTATTCAAACTTGTAGCAATGTTTCACAGTAATTAAACTTTGACTATTTCAGTGCTTGTATAAGTTATGCACTTACAGTCTCTGGGCAAATTATTAGACGCACTGCAAGATTTCATGTATCAATAATTAACGATGAACAAAATACCTTTAGAAGGACATTTGTGTTCCTAAACTTAAGCTATTGAATAGAAAATACTATCTGCTATACTTAATACATATATCGACATCTTTTTTAATGATATGGCATTCTTTCGTATCTTTTCATCATTACTAAAAAAATACAGTGTGTCCAATAATTTGTCCAGGGACTAGATAAATTAATTAAAAATATATGTTGCACATTTTTTTTTTTTAAATTAGACTTTGCTTTTATGCAAAGCAAGAACTTCTCACTACAAAATAGGAAAAATATCAAAACAAGATACCATAAATATAACCTCTTTTATTTACATATATTTTTTTTTTAAATAAATATTTTCTTTATCTTAAATATTAGGATTCAGAGCAAATAGTTGGATTGGAATTAAAAGGGCCAACACGTCCATCCGCATAACACCGAACCCATGCATAATAAGAAGCCGATTTGACGGACACAATCAACCGTTTTCGCTTGACTGTAAATGCTTTCACATCTTCTGTATCGATTTCCTGAATCCAAACTTCATATTCAACATTTTGGACACTGGCAAACCCAAGATTCCAAGGTTCGTCCCATTCTAATGTTAGAGAAGTTCCTGATAAGATGCATGACACATTTTGAATGTCGCTTGGATCAATTTTGTCGCTACTGATGGATTCTGTTTTTTTGGTACCTTGCATATTGTTGTTCTTGTTAATTAGTGGAATGCTATGGCCTTTAATTTCGTTAGTTGATTGAATATTTTTGTTGATTCTGTTACTGTCCCTTGACTCAGTTTCTGCTTCAGTTTTGTCAATTGACTTAATGTTCAAATGCCCTTTGATTGAGTTTTTATCGACTGTCAAAGTGTCTTCATACTTTTGGAATTCTTCAAAATCGTGGTGGCCGTTGATCCCAGACACCAAAGAAATAGTAAAAGAATCAATGTCGACAACAGTATCTTGGTAAATCCTGTACAACCATACAGGGTTATCGCAGCAGAGGAAAGGAGTTACGACAGACCTTTTCACCAGGTCGCTTTCTTCTTTAGAAAGGTCTCCTAACCCACCCAAATGGGAAGGATATTCCGGATGCGGGTAGGTATTAGCTTCAACCGTATTCTCCCATGCAACATATGTGACGTCAGTGATCCAACACAATGTCCTGTAGGGAGTGATGTCCAAAGCTTGGACACCAAAAGGAAATATCTCGATAAGAATAGAATTAGGCTTAAGGAATAAAGATAAGATCAGAAGGGATCCATGCATTCCCACTGCTATGCGACAGTTGATAAGTCTACTGATGATCTGTAAGACGTCATTGTTATCTAAGGATAGCACGTAGGTTGGCAAACCACTGACTTCAGTTATGACATCCACAACTTTTCCTTCGTTAATGACTTTTCTGTTGTTTTTCCTTGAGAACAATATGGCGTGTTCTTCTCCCGGAACTGCATTTGGCACGAATCTTTGGAGAAAATAATCTCTAAATGACAATATCACAGGTGTAATGTCTTCCCTTTGTTTGGGTAGAGGTCCCTGGGGTACCTTAAATCCATACTGGTACCATGTAGAAAGTTTGTTCTGTCCAATGTGGATGCTTTCAAAGCAATGAAGATGGTTTTTGGACATGGATTGAAGGTACAGTGGCCTTTTTGGAAGGAAGTTTTCATAAAGTGAGGCATAGGGTCCAGGGGGCCAATCATCGGCTAGCACAAGAAACATATCTGAATACTGAAGTTCTCTGAGGGTTGCATAAATAGGTATGAGATCGTCATGAAAGACATGCATTAAGTTCTCTGGATGGAACCTGAAAGGATAACAGAGTAAACTGAAATCAGTAATGTTTAATTTTATTTTATCTAAAAATGAATTATGTTAGAGAAAATATTTTGTTACAAAGAAAATTAATATTTTTAAAAATTAGTTACTGAACTATTTTTATGATGCAGTGCATTCTTATATGAAATTAAATTTTTTCAATTTAAAAATCTTTAACAGCTACGAAAAAACGTCTGGTTTCAATTGGATGATCTTCGTTGCGTTGTCAAGCAATGGAAATGCTGAAACATGCTAAACATTCCACTTCATATTTCATCTAACTAAGTTGTATTCTTAAGTTCGCCAATGAACAGACCAGCCATTATATCATAGTTGATCTTGAATAACATACAGTACTACAAAACTGCATTCAATGGTTCATGAAAGTTATGGGTGCAGCTCCACTGAGGCTTTTCAACAGTTGATAAATAGTTTTTTGGCTTGTTCAGCCGAAGTTTGCACCAATTTTTTTTGACAACTTAACAGCCGTTAAAAAATTGGCAGATATGTTAGCAATACTTTAAAATAGTGGCAAAAGTGAACAAGTTAAGCTGGGTTATCGAGGGTAGCCATCTTTCTTCAGTTTACAACATAAATTACATCTATGTTTGTAGAGTAAACCAGCAATTTAACCTCAAAAACTTTATTGCATTTTGTCAAATCGCATTCTTTATTTGAAGACTGTGACAAGTTTTAAAACAATGCCACACCACACTAATAACTAGGAAATTTGTATAGAGATATAGCGGCACTGGCACTTGTAAAAATTAATTATAGATTTGCTACATCTAGCAAGTTGTATTTTAGTTAGGTAGTTAAATGGTTTCCAACTGTTTATTTTTCTCCTTCCACACAGCTTAACACATAGAGCTTAAACACAGCCAAATCCACCTCAAAATTTAGAACCCTGGTCAAGTGATGAGGTACAAATCTGGGAAGACACCCAACAAAACTTTGAGCCACATCATACGTTAACGCAATCAAAACTTTGAACTCCATAAATTTAACAAGCCTTTCTGTCCCAGTTTACTCAGGTACTCGTGTGATATTTTTACAGGTAAGGTTTTGTTGAATTATCATCACACAAGAGCCTCGAAAATTTAGAACCAAAGTCGAGTGACAAGCAGGTGATATTTTCCAGCACCAATACGTTTATAGTATGGCTGGGATACAAACCGGGAACATTTTTGGTGAGAAATAAGTTGACTATCGACCTCGGGGGGCCTTTGTATTTATGTTGAAAAGAAATGCTTATTAAATTGATGCTTTTGCTTGCCAACGCAATGTGTGCTGAAGCACAATGCATTGAGGCAAATTTATTTGTGCTTCAACGCAATAGAAATAGCCCAAGCAAGACCAGTTCCTACATCTCATCTGTATCAAAAATTATAACAATTTTTTCTAAAAATAATTCAAAACAAACCTTTTAAGAATCAGAGCATGTCCCCCTAGAAAAGAATAACTAAACTTTTCCATGGCAGAGAGGGGCAGCTCCACATAATTGAAGTACATGGTGTTATGATCCTCCACAGACGAAAAATCCACCAGCGCCGGCGAGAACCTATCAACAGGAATCCCGGATCGAACAGATTTCGGACCGCTGAAAAACACGAAGGCTCCTTTGTTGGCTTCGTAACACAGGTTGGTGAATGTGCACAGGCGGTTGGTGTGGTTAGTTCCTCGGCAGAAAACCGAGGACGTTCGATTTGTGTGGACATTTTCGGATTTAGGTGAGTTCTTTGTGTTAAATATGCTGTTAAATGTTTGTAGAAAATAGATTGGGGTGCTTAGATTCGGGAAATCGAAGAAATATTTGAGGAGGATTAAGGTGCATAGCGGGAAAGTGATGTGTAGCCATACGCTGCTGGATAGTTTCATTAATAGTTTCTTTATTTGCGATGAGCAAGAGAAATTAAATAAAGTTTAAATTATGAAACAACTCTTTAAAAAGAGTGAAATTCAATAATCGACATTTAAAATCTTTTGGTTTTTGTTTACATATCAAAATAGCTGTTGCCAAATATTTTGTTACTTTCTTTTCAAAGGTATATTTCTTTTAAAAATGGTTTATAATTTTTAAAAGTTAATCTTTCATTTTGTTATGTTTTTAAATAATAATTTTGCGTTTAAAAAGGTTAAATACATTATTAATTTAATCATGAAATAAAATTCAGAATGTGAAAAGTAATTTATTTTTAAGATACAGTTACAAACCAGAAAACTGAGTGGTAAATACAAACCAGAATACAAAATCTTTGTTTTGTTTTCTGCAGATTTGTCCATTGCATCGATTTATTTCACCAATAAAATATGCAATCATTTAGCTAGACTTCATAATTATGAGTGCTAAAAATGTAAAATCTTGTTCTGTTTGTGAGAGTTACTTGGAAACTCAGATAGGCGTATTGAAAATTTCACATTGTAGCAAAGGCGTGCATTCCATACAAATTGGCGAAAAAGAAAATATCTTATTGTCTAACTCTTGTAATGATTTAAAAAGGTATTTTTTTACTGTTTCTTTCTTTGCTTTCAATTTTTGTTACCTTTATGTGCGCATTAATTAAAGCAAAATATGGTGTGTTTTTTTTAAAGATGATTCCAACCTTCAAAAAGAGCGACTTAAGAGCGGTGAAATGCTATATTGTAATAGCATTTTTACTTAAATCTTCTATTTTTTATGTTCAAGTAGTGAGTTTGTTAGAGATTTAGGAGTTTTGGTGAGCAATGATTTTAAAATGAGTAAACAATGTGATGAAGCAAGTAGGAAAGCCAATCGAATGTTGGGATATTTTAGAAAAAGTATCACTTCTAAATCTAAGGAGATTATTTTGCCATTGTATAGGGGATTGGTAAGGCCACATCTGGAATATGCTGTTCAGTTTAGGTCTCCCTTCCTCAGAAAATATATCGAGTTGCTTGAAAAAGTTCAGCATAAGGCTTCAAAAATGGTTAAGGGTTTATCGGGTATTTATTATGATAACAGATTAAGATCTTTAAACATGTATTCCCTGGAAAATAGGAGAACAAGGGGGGATTTAATTCAGTTATTCAAATTCATAAAACAGGCAAACATGGAGGGCTTAGGTTTTACTTTAAATAGCCGAACCAGAGGACATGATCAGAAATTGAATAAATCGTGCTTTAGAAAGGGAGGTAAGAAAACATTTTTTTACAATAGAGTTATCAATGAGTGGAATGCTTTACCAGATTATGTTGTGTATTCGAAGAGAGTAGAAGATTTTAAGAAGAATCTCGATAGTTATTGGAAACTAGTAAAGAATTAGATATATTTTGAACCAACCTTGCCGGGCCACTGGCCTGTTGTTGGTCTACAATTTTTGCATTTGTATTTACCTCAGCATATTGCACTAAACAAGTAGATTGGGGACAGAAACTCACTTTGGATCACTTCCACACCAGATCTCTGCTCCTTATTTTTAATATTGAAATGTATTCAACAATGACGGAGGTTGATTATTATTTAGGCTAAGTTACAATTTGATATTTGTAGCATGAGTAGTTTGGGCTTTGAGTTATACTTTTACTATATGCTATTATCTATAATTTCATTAGCAGCTACAAATGCACTAGCGTTAGAAATATTTAAATGTCTTTCAGGGGAAAGAAAGCAAAGTGTTTGTTAAACACACTGAACTGGCTGAAAGATTATTTTGATGGTGATATACTGCAAAAGCCTCCAGCAGTATGCCCACTTGTCATGCAGTCTAAAGGTAAGGTGTCATATCATAGCATAGTTAAGACTTTTAAATGTAAAATTGTATTTATTAAATATGCTCTTAACAATTTGCCAATAAAAATTGTTAAAAATATGTTATAAAATTCAAATATAAAGCTTTTGTTATTTCTTGTTCATTTATTCCTTACCTTATCTGCACAAGTTAAAAAAAAAGTTTTGAACATATTATTACAAAATATATTTTTTATTAACATAGTAATTTTTTGAAAGAAATCCGCTTTACCCTAAAAGCATCTATTTCTTTGCCAGTCAGAAAGGCAAAGAGAAATTATAATGCCTCATAAGTTAATAGATTCTATATGATTATTAATTTTCTAATCAGTATGTAGCAGATACTTTGAAGGAAAAAGCACCAAGAATTTTTTTTGAAATTTTGAAATTTTACATAAAAATTAAAAAATAGATTTTTCTGCATTTTTCGTCAATACGTACAAAGCGTCTGTGTAAGCAGCTGCAATTCTGCTTGCTTGTATAATGAAAATAGGGGAAAAGGAAAACATTAATTTTTTAAATTCAAATTTGACATAAAATATTGAAAGAAACTGATTTTCCTTTAATATTTGATATAAAACTTTTTAGAAAAACCTGAACTACTTAATTGTTTTTTTAAACAATAAATTCGAACATTTGCAGGTGCATTCACCCAACAGGTCTGGTCAACCCTTCAGACAGATATTCCACCTGGGCACACAGTGACCTACGGTGCCTTGGCGCAACTCAGCGGTCGCCCCGGAGCTGCGCGCGCAGTTGGTACTGCCATGAGGAGGAACCCGGCACCTCTTGTGGTGCCCTGTCACCGCGTGGTGAAGGGCGGAGGTGCCCTGGGGAACTACTCAGGGGGTGGAGGTGCTGCATTGAAGGCGTGGCTTCTGAAGCATGAGGGGGCTGAGGTGCTACGTTGAAGACGTGGCTTCTGAAATATAAGGGGGCGGAGGTGCTTTGTTGAATGCGTGGCTTCCGAGGCATGAGGGAGCGGAGTTTAATAGGTGAAATCAATGTCGTATCTCTCTGAGGGAAACTTTATTTTCACGGCATGGAGTATGAAATTTAAACTTTATTAATTTTTTTAAAGGCAGAGGCTACGCGTACGGGTACCGTTCACGCATTACGTGTACTGGTATTAACGCGCATGCTCAAGTCGGGGCTTACTGGAACCGTGCTTACATTGCGTGCACGGAATGATATACTTGAAAGTTGAGATTACTCTTTTGGGCCCGGCATTTGTTTTCTCTATAAAAACATCAATTCTAGCCATTTGCACTGAAAGTTTAAAAAAATATAATATAAATACTTCATGAAAGTTAAAATGCAAGTAAACTTTTCCAGGACAAATTTGAAACGATGATCTTTCAGGGTGAAAAAATCTACCAAAAAATCTATAATTCAGCCGAAGCGTGTTTTGAACAGAGACTTTTGAATACGAACCTTTTATGCACTCTAAGTACCTCTAAGCTTTACGGTGGTCAAAGATGAATCGAACTAAAACTGTTAATAAGCCTAAGTCCTGTGTAGGTACAACCCGTACACGCAATGCTTGTACGGTGCCCGTGCACATAGACACTCCGTTTTTTAAAATTTTATTTCGATAGCAAATGATTATAAATAGCTGATTATACTTTAACCATGAAAAGGAACCCGGCACCGCTTGTGATGCCCTGTCACCCCGTGGTGAAGGGCGGAGGTGCCCTGGGGATCTACTCGGAGGACAGAGGTGCTATGTTGAAGGCGTGGCTTCAGAGGCATGTGGGGCGGATTTTAATAAGTGAAATGAATGTCTTATTCCTCTGTGTAATCTTGTTATCACTGCATGAGATTTAAACATGACAATAACGGACTTAATTGATTATTTAAGAGTACATCTAACTTATTTAAATTCTTTTAAGTTTGTGATGTTGTGTGTTGGCTTCTGAAGCAAGGGGGCAGAGTTTAATAGGTGAAATGAATGTTGTGTCTCTCATTTGAGGGATAATCTTGTTTTCACTGCATGGAGATTAAAATTTGAAATTTTAACTGAAAATTCAATTTCTTTAAAATTTTATTTCTGAGCAGATGATTATAAATGACTTAAAATTTAGATTTTTTTAAATAATTTTTTTAAAGTTATGTGTGTTGCTGGAAAACCTGGTAGTCAGGTGACTGGTTTATAAGTCTGTATCTCTCAGAGGGATATACCTGAAGTCCTATAGTATATACTTATTACTGGAATTCTACCTTTTCTAGAAATTGATTTGACTCTGACTTTGAAAGCATCAAAAATAGCGGTTTTAATTTAATCATGTCATGGAATACATCTTGCATTATTTTTGAAATTGAAAAGATATTTTACCATCAAATCATTCATCCTAAGTAAACTTTTAACATTCCTTAGAGTTGTACAGTATTTTGTGTAAAATTGATGGCGAAATATTAGCTTGTTTTTTTTGTTAAGAGACGACTTCTGATCTCAAATATTCATATTCTCCAGCTAAAACTAAACATAAATAACGGCACATAAATAACTGCAGCTTTTAGTTTTTTTTACTCCTAGAAATCGTTTAATTTTTTTTAATTATTATTTTTTGTTTTGTAAAGTCTTTCCAGTAATAGTTCTTGAAAATTTGTTTGCTTACCAATAAACGACGATTTGAAGATGTACTATGTAATTAAAGGTGCTACGATAAACAAACTTCTTTGAAGCAAGTGGGTGGAACTTCATCAAATGATAGACATAACACTAAAGCCTTTGTGCCACTTGTTGCCACTAAAGCCTCATAACACTAAAAACCTTTGTGCTAAAATTATTTTTGAAGTTATTTTATTCTGATGAAAATATTTCTTGTGCATAAGTATATGGTGATAATAAAATGTAAAGTACTTTTAGCATGTGATTTGTATAAATGATTCTACTATTTTTGATAAATATAATTAAAAGGTTTCGGGTTCATGTGTGTAAATTTAGTCTTTAATGTTTAGAAAACTTCTTTTAAAAACTACTTTTTCAAAAGTAGTTTTTTTATTTACAAACAGCTCTATAAATAATATCTATAAGTAAAGAATACATTTATTAAATTTACTATGGCAAAATACAACATTTATAAATACTAGGACAATAAATAAAAATTGTACTTTAATGGTGATTTCTGAAAGTTATTTTTATCCCCTCCCCTTTTCACGCTACCCATAGTTTTCAACAAGCAATAAAATTTCATAAATAACAGTAACGGACTTAATTGATTATTTAAGTGTACAACTAACTTATTTAAATTCTATTATAAGTTTGTGATATGTGAATTTGGTGGCCATAAACAAGGCAGTAATATATTAAAAAAAATCATGTATGTCCCAGTGTACTCAGGACAAATACAGACAAACACACAACACAAATATCCATGCCCATATGCCGGGATTCGGACCCAGGGCGTTCTGACTTCCTGACCAGTCAGCTCCATGGACGTGTTAGGGAGGGCTTCTCTGGCCTTGTAAGTTGAGTAGGTCGTGCTCTATTGCATGTTGTTGATGTACTTGATCCAGCTCTTGGGCATGTGCTGCATGATTCGGAAAACGATTCCTATGAGGGTCCACAGCAGGTGGTGCGAGATGTTGGTCTTGGCGTGCAACAGCCACATGATCGCCAACACGACCCCGGTCTTGGCGATCTTTTCACACCACCACAGCCTGTTGGTGAAATTTTTAAAAAGTTTGTATGTATTAAACACCTCGAAATAATAAAAAATATCGTTATGATGATATCCACAACCAAATACTTTTGATAGGGGTAGGATAAGCAATTGACAAACCTCTAAACAAACCAAACACTGCCGAAATAATTTTGTATGCCCGATTAATGTGATAGAAATCATGCTAAGGTGGAGCTAAGTCGGCAACAAGATATATATTATCGGGCACGTTTTAGACTTAACTATAACTTCTTTAAAATTAAACTCAGACCTTAATGATCTCAGACCTTTTGTTATTTAAGTTGAAAAGATTTGGGTTAGGGACTGCTGTGGTCCGTTGGATTAAAAATTGGTTGACCAATAGAAAACAACGGGTTCACATTAATGGTAAGTACTCTGATTGGAATGAGGTTGTAAGTGTAGTTCCTCAGGGCTCTGTACTAGGACCAATTTTATTTATTATGTTTATTGATGATATCAGCTGGGGGTTGAATAGCAAGTTAAGTATTTTTGCAGATGACTTAAAAGTGACGAGTACAGTAAATTCTGTTGAGCATATTGAGCAGTTACAAAATGATCTTACGAAAATTACTGAATGGGCTTCAAGCTGGGGCATGTCGTTCAGTGTTAACAAATGTCAAACCTTGCATTTGGGTAAGAACAATGTTAATCATTCTTATGTTTTACAGGGAGAAAGTATCCAAGATAGTGAGTTCGTTAGAGATTTAGGAGTTTTGGTGAGCAATGATTTCAAAATGAGTAAGCAGTGTGTTGAGGCAAGTAAGAAAGCCAATCGAATGTTGGGATATATTAGAAAAAGTATCACTTCTAAATCTAAGGAGATTATTTTGCCATTGTATAGGGGATTGGTAAGGCCACATCTGGAATATGCTGTTCAGTTTTGGTCTCCCTTCCTCAGAAAAGATATAGAGTTGCTTGAAAAAGTTCAGCATAGGGCTACAAAAATGATTAAGGGTCTATCTGGTATTGATTATGATAACAGATTAAGATCTTTAAACATGTATTCCCTGGAAAACAGGAGAGCTAGGGGTGATTTAATACAGTTATTCAAGTTCATAAAACAGGGAGACATGGAGGGCTTAGATTTTACTTTAAATAGCCGGACCAGAGGTCATGATCAGAAATTGAATAAATCGAGCTTTAGAAGGGAGGTAAGAAAACATTATTTTTACAATAGAGTTGTCAATGAGTGGAATGCTTTACCAGATTATGTTGTGCATTCGAAGAGAGTAGAAGATTTTAAGAAGAAACTTGACGGACATTGGAAACAGGTAATGTATTAGATTTATTTTGGATCAACCTTGCTGGGCCTCTGGCCTAATGTTGGTCGACAATTTTTGTATTTGTATTAATACCAACATGTTTTTTTTTCAAATTACTGGTAATTTGAGCTTGAGTAACAGTTTGACTGCATTTTAAAATGCTATTTCTTTACGCGGGTTGGGCGGCAACAAATTCTTCCGCACTGAATCTGTTCAATATTTGTATCAAAATGTAACTTAATGTCTGTAAATTAAAGACATTACATTAACCCCACACTGTTTTGTGCCATGATTTATTTTAAGTTTTCATCTCCAATCATACCTGTTGATACGCCTCCTAGCAGCCGGGATAGTTTTCTCTTCCTCGTGCAGTAGGAATTTGCGCACTCCCAGCACATACGTTTCCAAGTACGGACTCCACTCTACCGGGCGAACATCGAAGCTGAACACCTGCCAAACAATATATAGATCCCCCATTAATAGACTATTTGAGTTAATTTAGAGTTTTCTACAAAACTCATAGCGACAGTTTGGGGCGTAAAAAGCATTAAACAGCAACTACAGCGGAATTATAACATGTACCTTCTTTCATACATGGAGTATTTGTATTAAATTATCTACTGCGCAACCAGTTTATTTAGAACAGCAAAACTGAACTTATTAAATGAAATTTATTATTGCAGCACAAGATTCCCAGGGATCATCAACAAACAATAAAAATAGTGTCCAATTCATTAAAACATTTATGGTACCCTATATTTTAGTTTCTTTTGTACTAAATGTTATGGTTCTCAAAATTTCTGTTAATTGAAAAAAAATAGACCCCACTGTTATTAGCTTGACTTTGACGTAATCATTGATGTAACGTGATTTTGATCGATGTTATAAAAATGCTGAAAATAAGGTAGAAGAAATATACGATACATCGTTCAACTAGCACCATCATTATGGTTAATCGTTAAAAAGATTATCGGTAAAAGGGGCCTCCAAAATCTTAGCCCTGATGCAATCACTAGCCCTGGTCATAGCCAGGGCTAGAGGAAAAAAAAACTTCACCAACGTGGAGGCGCGTCGCGCCATTTATATTGATGCTGGAGTCGTAATTAAGTGCCTAGTATGTGATGCTTAGTTAATGTTGAGTAATTTTATATAGGGCCGATCACAGAGTTTGACTTTTTTTGGCTGCTCAATTTTTTAGCTACGAACTGAACCTATTTATTTACTTAGCTCAAATAAGTTTAATAAGGGTTATATGTAAATCTGTAAATGAAAAGAAAATGTAATCCTATATAAATTCTGTGATATTTGTGAAAACTTGTGTTCTCTGTTAAACTTGTCACGATGTTAGTTTCTTTAAATAAATGATTTTTCCACGTCAGACTTTTGATAGCTTTATTGCTCCCACTAAACATAGTTTTTTTCTAATAAACTCGCAACAGTTATTATTTCATCAGACTTGGTTTTTTTAAGTCCTAAAACGACACCTACCTTCCTGTCGGCGGGGGCCTGCATCTCTCTGAGGCGGACCGTGTTGTCGCACTTGAACCTCCACTCCTTGGTTGTGAAGTACTGGAGGTAGCCCATGGCACGCTCCATCCTACGCACTAGGGGCACGAACCTAGAGAAGCCTCTCAGTTATGTAGGTTCTATACATAGACATCATAGTTAAAGTATTAGATTGGCAGATCACGTGACCACCAATGCTAACGACGGGACGCGCATGGAGGCCAAATAAGGGGGCAAAATGGCCAGTGTTGCTGCCACTTTAAGGAGAAAAATACTACAAAAAATACCATTTAATTCTAAAATTACAAAAAAAAAAAAAAAAAATACTAGAAAAGGATTTAAAGTCACTAAAAAGATTCCAAAATGCAGCTAGTATTTTTACGATATTTTTTTGTCATTTTAGATTTAAATGGTAATTTTTCGTAGTATTTTTCTCCTTAAAGTGGCAGCAACACTGGCCATTTTGCCCTCTTATTTGGCCTCCATGCGCGTCCCGTCGTTAGCATTGAAGGCCACGTGATCTGGCGATCTAATACTTTAACTATGATATCAATGGTTCTATATGACATATATGACTTAAGCTTCAAAAACTTATGAAGTATAATTTGAGTTAAAAATAAATTTAAATTACCTTTTTCACATATCTTTAAAATTACTTATTAATGTCTTTAACTTCGCACCAACTTACCAGTGGCGTTATTTAGTCGCGAAACGTACTCGTTCCTATAGAAAATGTTAAGTCAGCACATATTTTAACACTGACCTTACAACCTTTCTCATCACCGATCCTTTTACCTAATTGGTCAATCGAACGGAACAAGCAACAATAATCGCTATTATTGCTTAGATAGTAGATTTTTATTGCTATATCGCTTAGAACACACCAAAAATTTCTATCTAGATGGAGTAATTAGCAATAAAGACTTGTTCGTCATCGTTTTCCCCTGTCGACCTATTTTAGCACATATATAATAACGTTGTGGCGGTTCACCACACTCGCAACCTCAAAATAACTCAGCCTCGCTAGATGGCGCTAATTTACCACAGTGTTCCCTACCAGTATTCTAGATGTCAACGAAAATAGTAGTATAAAAGCCGAAGTAACTCATCTCCACCTTAGGGATCCTTTTGGTAGACTATGGGTTATCGAGGCAGCTACATTGGTGACCGGTACGTGATCGTGACCCACTCCAACGATGCTCCTTTCTACGATTCGCTTAACCACGGTTGCTCACTCGCTGCTAATGCACTCAAAGCTGGCACACAACTCTTCTAGGATTAGTAAAATTCTACTAGTTATGCAGGTTCTATATAATAATGAGGTATTGGTAGTCAGACTTTTTGACACAGACCGTTTATAGGTCGGCAAATATTTTGGAAATGTCCGGACCCGAACGTGTGACCTTTGGGATGCAAGGCAAGAGCCTAATTACCAACTGGGTTCTCTAAAGAGTAGGGTGGAGATTACGTTCTGTAAGACTTGGATGCATTTTTATGCGCGTAATGCATGATCATTTAGATCAAGTTTAGAAGAAAACTATTGTAAACTGTAAACGAGTCAAAAAACAGTTCAAGATAGTTAAGTAAGAGAAACGGTTTTAAACTATTTAAAGTAAAGGAAGTTTCCTTAAAAGTGACGTTTTTTAGTGTAGTTATCTCATTGAGAGTAGGATGGGGAGTGCGTTCTGTTACGCCCGGACACATCTATATGTGCGTTAAGCTATAGCTTATTTATATAGCAATCTTTCCAAAGCAGCGTGCCGATCGTGACGGACGCTACGACAACGATGCTTAGGAAATCCAGGGTCAATGCATAAATACTCACTCTGTCCTCTGGCCGATGAGAGGGGCCAGGGTATCGACGAAGTACGCCGGCAGCGCGTGCTGTAGTCGGATCGACAGCGTGTTCAGGAAGTGGTGCTTTTTGAAGGTGCCGCCAGGATACCTGCAAACACACAAGGACGGAATGCTCAATTTACTGTCTGTCACACAGAGTTAAGAAGAAGATGGGGATGCTGCGTGGCAAAAACCAATACAAAAACCGGTTCGCTAAGTGAAGCCATCGATAGCACTGCAGTAAGCCCAAACAAACGCTCTCGGCAAAATACTCTGCTCAAAACAATTAGTGGAACTCATGGTTTAAACCCTTACACCCCCAATGATTCCATTTGGTATCATCAGCTTCCGATTTTTATTCTCACTAAGTTAAGCTCGTACTTATTTATCGTTAGATGGAAGAATCATGTCTTTTGAAGAATTAAATAATGTTTGTTTGTATTAAATGAAAATATGGAAAAATAAAATTCACTCCCAAAAAATTGTATGAAATAAATTGACCCTAAATTCTTCACGCTTGCATTCTTAGATGTTTAAAATTGATTTTACCTTATTTTTACAAATAAATGTTTGAAAAAAATTATTGTTATAATTTATTCAAAAGTTATGATCATTCCCCCCCCCCCCCCCCCTAAATTTTAGTTTAAAAATTTAAGATTTCTTTCCTGTTTTTTACCATTTCATTCTGGATGCATAATGAATCTATTTCACAAATTTTAGATTTTTATAATAAAGAATAAGAAGTTGGAACTGAAAGGGTAAACAAAAGTACGCAAAGTGCTCCCCTAATTGTTTTGAGCAGTGTATTTGCTCAATTCTACATTGGAGTTTGTATTGGCTTATACTACATCGACTTGGCGATTTCTGACTCTAATAAAAACTATAATTACAACGGGTTTTTTTTTACATGTGAAAGAAATTACTATTATCTTGTGTAAATTCAGATCTTGTGCTACTGCCTACATCTGCGCAAACATTCATTTTTTGATTTTTAAAGAACAAAATTATGGGTTTTACACTGAACTAACGTTGAATGAGCGGTTTGTTTTGGGCTTACAGGGGATACTTGGCGACTTTCTGTCGGCTTCACTTTATTTCGCACCAATCATCTCCATCTTAACTCTGTGGTCTGTCACACTAGAGTCCATAAAATGCCATTTTGATCAGGCCTACACTCTTAAAACAAACGAGCTGTTTTAACTCAGTCTGAGTTAATTTCCACTCCTTTCCGGTGCCGAAAATGCACTTCTCCTATAGGAGTGAATTTCACTCTTTTTCGGAGTGGATAAAATAAATGAAAGAAAACAATCTGCGTCCTACACTCCTAAAACGAGCTGTTTTAACTCAGTCTGAGTTAATTTCCACTCCTTTCCGGTGCCGAAAATGCACTTCTCCTATAGGAGTGAATTTCACTCTTTTGTTTTAAGAGTGTAGGCTTACAAACCACAGACCTTGCGTCCATGACTTAAGAGGGCCCAAAAATCTGCTGTAAAGCTATAATTTTTTGTTTAACTCCTAGAAATGCGAGCTTGATTTTATGACAAGCTCAATTAAAATTAATCACATTCTTGAATTTTCTAGAACATTAATTAGTATATACTATCACCATACTTGGAAAAATTACCTAGAATCTTAATTGGTTTATATTTACATTAAATTTGATGATGGACTTAATATTTACTCAAAAGTTAGAGATTTAATAGTTAAGTTTTATCCTTCAGAAAAGGGGTACCGAAAGTATCCGGGTCTCAAATTGCCATGGGCTTTTTCTGGTCTTGATATAAATTTGTGAATAGAAACCATAAACGATCAGCCCCAAAAATCCCTAAAAAATATCCTAAGCATGAGGAAACTATGAGACTAATTACAGTACAAAAAATTATTCCCACAATTAAGTTTAGTTTAGTTTGAATTATCGTCGCACTAGAGCTTCACGAGGGCTATTGGACATTTTTGGCTGCACGGGCCGTTTATAGGTCGGCAGTTATTTTGGCGATGCCCGGACCCGAACCTGGGACCTTCCGCATGCAAGGCGAATGCCTAACCGACTGGGCTCCCCAGCCCCCTTCCCACAATTAAGAGAAATCGTACTAGTAATTTTGCGGCCGGAATATATTCGGGAATTGACTACATTTTCGTTTCTGACGAATAAACAAGAGCATGCACAGTCCCATCAAAACCGTAAAAGATTAGCAGAATAACGGAAATTGTCCGACAGTAAAATTGAAAGTACAATTTCCGTTAATTGAAGGAATAATTTTTAGAGTTTAGCGAAATAAATTCTTTTGTTTGAATTTTCTTGCTAAAATACATCTTGTGTCGCACTTTTTTAAAGTCAGGCTACCCCATTGGTGTCAGTATATATAGGGCGCATTGTGGCAAAATTTGAATGATGGTGTTGCCCCCTCAAATTCATGTAACTTAATTTTAGAGTATCGAATCTCTGCAGTGGATTTAGCGTGCACTATCCACGACCACTACTTACCTGAGCGTGTTGATGCTGGGGTACTTGAGTATGAGTGGGTGGGCGGTACGTTCTACGTCATGCCACGTCACGCGGTTGAGGTCACCAGAAGTGCAGTTGTACACTTCGATGTGATCTGGCCTGAAGAGAGAAAGAATATTTGATACTTCTTTCAAAGGGCAAATATTTTGATAGATTTTTAAGATCAAAATGTTTTTGATCTTGGGGCTCATTTTGAGAACTGCTTAATTACAAAAGAAGATTTTTTCGACCACAAAAATAATTACAATTTTATTTTAATATTTATATCTTCTAAATTTTGCCAAATAAAAAAAAGTTAGCGCTTTTACAAAAATTTAGCTCTCTTATATTTTAGGAAACTACTTCTTTGAAAATCTATTTCTATATTTTTAAGGTCAGGGTAGTCCGAAACGTTTTTGAACTTTGGACCCTTTCTACGGAACCGCTTAATCATAATAGAACATTATTTATGCGTGAAAATGTGTGTTCTATCATATGTTACAAGTCATCAAAAGCATGTTACATAGATCTAAGTAGATTTTAAGAAATGTAAAAGATCAGGTAAAGAAAATTTAGGAAATGAGTATGCATGAATTTAATTCTTGAAAAAAATCACTCAAATATATATTAAACTAGAGGTGTGTAACGCTACACGAATTTCAATTGCCACTCAATAAATCAATACACATTTAAGGGGGAATGGACGTGCTGGACCGCGGGTCTCCAAACTCAAGTGCCTCAGTGTTAATCCAATGGCGAAAAAACTATTTTCTCTGCCACATTTCTCCGGCTGTAATGAATATTTTTACAAACTGTTTTTTTAAAATAATAAATGTAGATAATTTACAGGTCTCTTTCTTCCCCCATTTTGAATTTGCTTCGAATATTTTGTGTAAAATTATTTATTGAAAATTAAAATATATATTTAAACCAATTGCAAAAAGTGGGATGGTCGGGACCTGTAAGTAAGCTACATTTATAACACATTAGTTATTTTAATTCAATGTATTAATTGGTAATTGACAGTAATAGACTTTAAAAACATTGCCAATGAGCATAGCTTCGCCCCGCGGTCAAGTGACGAGACTGTCTTACTTGTGCGTCCCTAGGTGCCAGGTGGCAGTGAGCAGTAAGTTGGCCACCAGATCCACCGGCATCCAGTCCACGACGCTTCCCTCATATACCAGCATCGTCCGCAGCAGACCTTTTCCCGTCTGCAAACCAAAAAAGATACATTATTGTAAAGGGCATCGTGGACTTTCCGCCCGTGTCAGAAGCACACAGATAGAAAATTCCTGTAAAGCGTGGATTTTGCGTGCCATGGTCTGCGAACCCCTCTCCTCATCGCTGAACCATGACGCCGATTAAAAGAATTCACTAAGATCGTTCTGTTCTGCTGTTGCATGTAAAAGCGGTTTTGAATCTTAATATAATGTGAAGAGGTATGGACCGAGCCCGGTTTTGATCCAGGA
This sequence comes from Oedothorax gibbosus, assembly GCA_019343175.1. NCBI lineage: Eukaryota > Metazoa > Arthropoda > Arachnida > Araneae > Linyphiidae > Oedothorax > Oedothorax gibbosus. The sequence goes on along the minus strand of CM033277.1, from coordinate 3,746,656 downwards.
ACCTCTTGCGTGCGAGCCCAATACTGAACCGTCTGCGACAAAGTAATTACTCGGTCGCGAGGGCTGGATTGGGTAATTGGGCTGACTGCCACAGTACTCCCCTTCCAGTGAATCGGAGGAGGAACGATTAATGTGGGGTGGCGATGCTGCCTGGTGTGAGTCTCAGGTCTTTGCTGCCAGCGTTGAGTCTCAGGATATAGCTTTGGTTACGTTAAGGTTGTCCGATGTGCGCCCTTAGATGGCGCCACGTCCGAAGTCACCACTGAAGAGGTATGAACCGAGCCCGGTTTTGATCCAGGAACCTCTTGCATATGCGAGCCCAATACTGAACCGTCTGCGACAGAGTAATTACTCGGTCGCTGGTATTCGCTCAGTGGCTGGTATTGGGTAACTGTGCTGACTGCCACATAACCAAAAATTATATTACTTAGTTTTAACTCTAGTATACGGTTACATAATTTTAAATACCAGAACACACTTTTTTTTAAATCTTTCTAACTCATTTTGGTTTTCATCCAAAAATCCAGAAAAGAGTAGGATTGTGAGAAAGTAATTTTCTGAGGCACTCTATAGAAACCTTATCCGTCGTTAACGATCCCCTTAGAACTGAGACACCCCTTTCATATTTTCTAAAGAAGTCTCTCTCCTCACTATTCCCCTCACATGCCCCTCCTATGTGTGGAAATTCCATCGTACGTACGCATCTAGCGATCTTGTAAAGGGGCACTATAAATAAACCATTAATCAATGATATTGCGAAAATAAGTTGGCTTTAGATCGGCCATGTTTTAAGAATTAGTCCTACAGTTGAACAATAAAAAGACGACAAACACAGCATTAATATTCTATATTAAACATTTACATCCTAAATTTGGCTAGTTTCATTTATTTTATTTCGAAAATTCAATAATTATTACTTATCGTTCGCAAAAATTAATTTATATTTCAAAGAATAAATATGTAATATTCCTCGCTTTTAAATAGAATGTAAACATTTCATATCAACGTACAAAGAATCTCGTAGTGAAATATATTTGACGTCATTGCAAACTGATCGATGTCGCAAAAATAAATTTATTTTAATTTATTGTCTAAAAGAATTAAAGTTTTTCGAGCGATTGTTGCGAATGGAAATGGTGATTTAATTCTAATAAAAATGGCTTCCTATGCTTTTTAAATGAGCATTCAATTTTGCAGTTTTTTTAAAATTATTGAAGTACTTCGAATTCTTTTCTGAAATTTTCAATGTATTCGAATTTCGATGCGCTGAATTTTTTGACGTATCACACTTGTCCGTAGAATTTGTAGTTTGGGCTATGAAAGTGGGTGACGGACGACAGACAGACGGACTGAACGATTATTATAATACCTCCCACTTTTTACGTTATAAACGTAGTCTGGAAGCTAAAAAAGGAAAAGCGTAGCGGAAGAACGTGCTAAGTGACAAAAAAAGGTAAAAACGAGAAAATGTGCGTTAAACTTTTTAACCTAAACTTGCTACTTAAATCCGTTGAAAAAGGTACTTGCAAACGGTAAAAAATATAGTTCACTTTAAGTTTATAAAAAAAAATGTTACTTCAAAAGCTTCATAGCTCGTCGAATGAGCTGTGGTAAAATGTGTCTGTTTCTGGTGTTAAAAATATTAAATTTTACTCGTACTACTTGGCTCAGTTGTGACTTTTTTTAAAAATTCTTTTTTCATACTAATAATCTCATTCAGAACTAAGAAACGGTTCGCGAAATCTACGAAATCAGAGCAGAATAAGTCTTTGCATGACAAAAAAAATACATGCTTGATTAGAAGTATATTTCTCTAATCAAGATTGATTAACAACCTTGTGGAAAGAGTTAATTTTAGATTGCTGTTTTTTATATATAGAACTTAACTTACCATGATTATGAATTGTGAAGGTCCGTTCACGCCATCCACCCAACCCTGTTGAAAAAAAAACCTGAATGATTATACATATCTCCATTTTCTATAGCATTTATAGTTTGGGATGTGAAAGTGGCTGCCAGATAGATGGACAGACATAGCCTTTATACAAGCTTCCACTTTTTATGTTATAAACGAAGTGTGCTAGTAAGACAACTTTATTTAGCCTTCAGAAAACAATAACTCCCTCAAAGTTCAAAAAACATTTACATAACTTTTTTTTTTACATATCCCTGGGTCAAAATTAGACCAGTTCCATAATGTTTGTGACCCTGAGAAAGTCCAAAAATAAAAGTCGGTCGTCGTTGATGTCCTTCCACGTCAAACCGAGGCAATGGAGTATGTGTTCGGGAATGGCTTGAGCACCTCCACGACAGTTGGGGCAGTCCGGGAACAGCTTGGTTCCAGCCTCAAACTTCAAACTCTTTGTGTGTCCCGTCCTGAATCTGGAGAGCAGTTTGGCCTTGCCTGCATAGTTGCAATTTAGAAAAACAGACAGAACTACAGAACTAATCTTAATTTAACGCCCCGTTAACACAGTTCGTTTCTCTGCAATATAACTATCTTAAAGGTGAAATAACATTTACAGAACTAATCTTAATATAGAAACCACGTTAATAGAGTTTGTTTCTCTGCAATAAATCTCATTTAAAGGTAAAACAACAATTACAGAACTAATCTTAATTTAGATGCCACGTTAATAAAGTTTGTTTCTCTGCAATATAACTCTCTTAAAGGTGAAACAACATTTACAGAACTAATCTTAATTTAGATGCCGCGTTAATAAAGTTTGTTTCTCTGCTATATAACGCTCTTAAAGGTGAAACTACATTTACAGAACTAATCTGAATTTGGACACCAAGTTAATTAACAAAATCTGTTTCTCTGTTTTTATCCCACTTAAATATGAAATGACATTTACAGAATTCATTTAAATTGCAATATACCACGGTTACAAATATGTTTTAAAATAATGCAAATGATAACTTTTAGCTTGAAATTTCAAAAAGTTAGAAAAAATATATATTTTTTAAAGTTTAGCATACTTGAGCATCTACAGCGAGCTCAGATTAATTGCTATATAAGCTTCCAAAATAGTAGCGATATCCACCTATGTAGATAGTGCCACAACAAATGGCTCTCAGTTCTGAAGAATTTGCCGAGTCTGCAAAAAGCGAAAGCAGCTTCACTAGTGAGAAAGAAGTTAGCACAGTACTGTACCGGCATGGGTTCCTTGTACGCGGCCGTGACTATAGACGGCCTGACTATGGCTAAGGGCACCGCGCCCCTCTCCTCTTTGAGAAGCACCTCTGCCAGGGCTTTGGAGTAGTGGTAGGTGGTGGGGCGGCCCTGCATCAGCCCCGGTAAGATGGGTTCCACGAGACTCTCGTCCATCCACCTGAAATAGGGAACAAAAAACTGAGGTGGGAGTAGAAGAAGGACACATTCACTCACGGCCTACTCAACTACTAAGGCCGAAGAAGATTTCCCAAACAAGCTCGGGGTCGGAAATTTTGACGTCATAGTTCCGAGTGACGTTGTTCCGAAGATGAAGACAACCTGTCCCGAAACCTGTTCGGAACCACTCGTTCACGGCTGACCACAATTTCAGGGTTCCGAATGCGTCCGAACTAGTTTCTCGATATTCGGCACTGGGAAAAGTGACGTCAAAATTTCTGTCTACGCTCATGTTTGGGAGAACTTCTCTGGCCTTGTTATTGAAGTTGGCCGTGATTCACTCCTGGCGGAAAAAGGGGTACGAAAAAACAAGAAGTTCTAAAGGAACTAAAATGGCTTACTTTCCTGTTAGTTAAATACTTAGCAATATTCCAATCGGAAGACAAGTAGCTTTGTAACAGTAACTGTCACTTAGACCGCTTCTACACAAGATTCATACAAAAATCGTCAAACGCAGCATCCAGTCGTAATTTAAACTTTTTAAAACTAGCTAGATTCAAATACTAGTTCAATTTGAAATTTGACGACAAACAGTAGTCAGGTGTCCGTCCAGACGTACAGACAGACGCACAAAAAGTATGAAAGTTGGGTCTCTGAGGTCATATCTTTCTAACAAAAAAAATAATAGAAAGATAGTAATTGAAAGTAAAAAGTTCAAACCTTAAATCCCTTTAGAAACAAATTTGTCTCGTGTTGGTTTCCTGTTTTTAAAATTATCAACATATTTCGCAAAATCAAACATAGGTTTTCATTAAAGCGTACTCACTCTGCGATGTCTATGACTTTCTGCGGGGCCACCTTCTCTTCATACACGTTCTCTTCAATGTCCCTCCGGTTGCAGAAACTGTATGCCGTAGACACGTGAACCAACGCCTAAACACACATAAAATCCGTATTATAGTAAGCTATTAATTAGATATCGACTCTACTGAAGTAGACAACCTTGGTGGCAATGGTAACCCGCGTTCACCAATGTCATTAGCTTAGCGATTTCTAAGTACAAAATTTTCTGGAACTTTTTCATTTCGCGGGCGCCAAATCTCGTCTATCTCTCTTTAGCGACAAATGGAATTTTTTTATGACAAAACACAGTATATACAGTTAAGGGACCATAGTATACACAGTTGAAGGTTAACATTGCAAATATCGCGTTGATAATTTATAATTAGACAATTAATTAGCGCTTGATAATTAGTCGTATAGCTTGATTTCATATATAGAGAAAACTAGTATTTTTATAACATGCTGGTGTTTGCTAAATTAAATCTTTCTTTTTTTTAAAGTCTGGGGCAGATCCAGGATAATAAATAGCAAATCAAAAGTAAATGTTATACAATAGTAATTGTGGTTAACTAAATACAATTTTCAACCAGATTTGTACGTTTTTGTTGCTTGGAAACGGAAATTGAATCGCCAAATCAAGATCGGCACCTTCATCCCAAATATCTCCAAATGACTCTTACAAGTTACATTCTAACTAGACTTCGAATTTTTGTCCCCTGCCCCCATTTTTTTTATGTCATAATAAAACTATATTACAACATGAAAAGATTTAATGACACTGTTAAGACAATGGATTTGATACCAAGTGTTTAGGTCAATAACTAAAGCTTTTTTTTTTAATATCGGATATTTTAAAAATTAAATGTAATGTTCACATAAACATTTATATTATATATTTACTATTATATGAGTATATTTTATACAATTTTTAAATCAGATTTTGATTACTAGCTTTTTATCATAAATTAGTGACTTTTTATAAAAATTAACGCTCATAAAATTCCCAGCAACCCCTATACACCAAAGAAAGTTACAAAACCGAAATTTTATCACTGTATGAGCTAAAAAGGAACTAAAATGAATAGAATAAATGTAAAGGCATAAAAGTTTAATATTGTAGGGAGTTTTATTCGTTCAAACAACTGGAATACACATAAATTTGGTCATATTTTTCTAACTGAAACAGCTCGGATATAAAATATTGAAGTTATTTTCCGATACAAAAACATTTTTTCAGAACATTCTTTTTCTTGGATTTCTTTTCATCATCGCTGTCTGGTACGATCATACATTCCATGGAGCCATTTTGACATGTATCCTTCTTTACTGTGAACTTTTTTGGATCGACTTTCTTCTTAACGTATCTCGTCTGCTTCGGTTCAACCCTTTCAACCATGATTGGATTTCGTCCTGTATAGCCACGAACTATAATAACCTTCGGAGGGGGGCAGTGTGTGGACGCGACATCTTTCGAACGCTTAACCTCGTCGTTATTTACTTGTTCGTTACAATTCTGTATCGATGGTGTGACAGATTCTTGATGATTGTTGTCACAACCAATTTTCTTGGAGTTATTTGTTCCACTTGGAGTTTTCTTGTCAGATTCTTGGACGAAAGTGCTTGGCGATGGAAATGTTGTGTCATCACGACCGGTCGTTGTTGGAAACAAATACTCATGCGGCAAAGCACAACTTTGGACCAAAGGACGACCCTGTCTAAACTCTGGTGATTTTGTTGAAACTTTTAGTTCTTCGTTTAGTCTGTTTCCACATGATTGACACTTATCTTCAGAAGCATTTTCTCTATTGTCCTTTACTATATTTTGAATAATAGCTTCATTCGGTTGACGAATTCGTGTTTTTTGAAATTTCGGGCACTTATATCCATGTCTGTTTTCATTTAAATTCGTTTGTACATCATCGGAACATTTTCGCCAAGCTAAGTTCATGGCATCAATAGTTGGCGGACTTGGTATTTTTAAATCAAAACTATTATTATTTCGTATTTTCATTTCAGTGAAATTTTTCTTCAGATCTTCGACTTCTTTCCTAAGATTGAATGTTCTTTGTTCAACTTCCCCCAAACTAGATTCTTCCTCATTTTTATTTATTCCACTATCTTTTGAAGACATTGGATCAGGAGTATTTCTTGCCGTTGATCGTAAATCTTGAAATCCAAAATTGCCGCTTTTAGGAAGAGTGGCCTGATTTATACTAACAGCCTCAGTCTCAAATTTTAAATTTTCGTAAAGCTTTCTAAAGTTTGGATTTTGATGCATCAGCTGTTCTGCTGGGCGATATTTTGAAACCGGAATGCGAAACACCGATTTTTTAGAATCAGCAGTGGATTTTGAATCTGTCTGGTCATTATCCTTTGTATTATGGTTTGAATTATCACGACAGTTTTGATAAATCATCATTCTGCAATTGTTTAGTTCGTCAAAAGTTGCTTGCCGAAGATGGTCCGCGAAAATTTCATAATCATTGGTGTCACACAGTACGTTCAAATTTTCGAAACATTTATTTGGTAGATTAGTGCCTATTTTATTTTCCATTGATAAATTTCTTTTCAAATCATTTGGGGTTTCGTTAATTATTTCTGTTGCGTTTGGATTTTCTTTTGTAGCGTTTGGGGAAAAATTATAAGAATCAAATGGCATATTTACCGAAAAGGGGTTATTTGTTTTATTTGAACTCTTATCTTGACACACATTAGGTGATATATCCGTGTTTAACTCTCTTTCAAAGCCAGAATTTTCGGGAACCGAACCTGGGCATTCTGTTTGAGAAGATACTGATATTTTCGATTGGATTTTAGGTGATAACTGAATATTGTTGTTAGCTTTCAAGTTTTCTTTCACTAAATCAAGATTAAACATAGACTTTGATTTTGAATTCGTTTCTTTTTCTTGATTCATAAAATGCCAGTTATTTTCAAAATCTGCATAGCTTGATGGTCGAGTGTAACTCGATTTTAAATCTGAGAAGTTGTTTTGTTTCAACGGATAGACACACTTCTTGATGCTCATATTCGACGAAGTTTTTCCAGGCGGATTTTCGGATGTCTTAAATTTGTCAGGTATGTCATTGTGGTAATATTTACTGTTATCATTGCCATCAACCGACTTTTTAAGAATGGGAAGAGAATTCGTAGATCCAGTCTTATGACCAGCACTTAAATTCAGTGGGGATTTTTGAGGAGTCTTCTGCAAAGACAAGTTATTTTTGAATGACTGAAGAAATTTCGCCAAAGTCGCCTCTTTCGCCAAGGTTCTTTTCGCAGGATCAGTATCTATGAACAAACGAACGAAATCTTTGAATTCCCACATATCGTGAATCGAAATGGCCGAACCCGAATTGGCGGATTTCAAAATTCGATAATCCACTTTGTCGATCATCTCTAACACTCGATCTGGATCGTAATCTACCAGAGCCCACGGCAGCGAATGACTAGTGAAAACTTCCAACACCATCATACCCATCGTCCACATTTCAGCAGCCACCAGGTCGAAATGTCCGCCATCCGCCATTCGTCGCAACTCGGGAGGCTGGTGGATCGAAGGAACAAGTAATCTTCCCTCGCCGCTGTTCTTTTCAGACAGGCTGCCAAAGTCTGTTATGACGGCTTTATGCTGTTGCGGCGTCTCGCAAATGTAAACGTTGGCGTCGCTAAGGTTCAGAAGGCACAAGTTATTTCTGTGCAAGTACCTCAGTCCGCACAAGACATCTTCGATGTAACTCTTCTTCAGTGCGAAGCAGGATGGACTGCCAATAAATGCTTCGTCGTGAACTTTTTTTCGGAGGGATTTTTCGTGGAAGTCGGATACGAAGATGTCAAAATCGTCGTTGATGGTGATCATGTCGATGAGAGAGGCCAAGTTTCTGTGATGCAACACTGGTCTTTGGCGGAATTCTTCTGAAGACCTTTCGACCAGTTTCCCAATTGCTGTACCACCAGTATTTTTGTCTTGGAGTACCAAATGCGTAATCCATTGTCCATTTCTGGTAAAACTTTTGACTGTGTAATGCTTACGTTTCCGATTCAGCAAGCTTCGTAGTTCTGATGAGCTGAAAGAATAGCTCTTATCCATTTCTGACTTCAAGCTTTTGAAATATAAAGCGCCTATGATTGAAATTTCTAGAGTCAAAGCGGATAATTTTGTTTAATTCATTTTTATATCGAAATAAGCGGTGGAAGAAAGACGCTACGCAATTGAAATTTTAAATCTGAAAGAAATTCAAAAATATTTCTCGTACTTAAAGTGCTCGCAGTTCTAAAATATTTCTCGTGCTTAAAGTGCTGGCAGTTAAATTATGGCACACGTTCGAAATATATTTTTAATATATTTCAGGAACATGCAAATATTTAATTATTTGTTTAACACTTATATAAATTAATCATTTAAAAAAACAGATTCCACGTAGCCATCATAGGTTAAATCGACTTACAGTGGGGCAAAAGTCCCAAATCGTGGTCAAAAGTCAAAATCCAAAACTTTTAATTCCCATTTGATAGTTTGCCTGCGTGCAAACGATAATGGGAATGTTTCAGATGATGTAACGTTCTTGTTTTCCTTTGTCTTCGCAGTGGAATTTCATTGGTTGCTTATGTTTCACTCTTAAAATGACCGATATAGATGAAAAGATATATATTTCTTTTTGTGTAAGCTTCCTTTAACAAATGTTTTGAACAACCAACAGCACATAAAGAAGTTGGCATTCAAAAAATTCCATAAGTAAAATATTCTTAGAAAACTCATTTTCGAATGCCAAAACAAAAGTAATTCCGTTAAACAAATTACAACAAACCGTTGGAGCTATTGCCATCCACGACGTGAAACAACCCCATTCAACTCAAAACCCGTTAATATATTTTTCGGTTTAGTTTAGTTTAGTTTGAATTATCGTCGCACTAGAGCTACACGTGACGAGCCGACACCCGAGTAGGCACCCAACGCAACCGTTAAGGGCGACATCGTACGCAGCGTTTGGACTTTGAAGGATATTTAACGTGCACTCCCTCCACACGGGGTATTATTCGTCGGACATTTTGGCTGCACGGGCCGTTTATAGATCGGCAGTTATTTTGGCGATGCCCGGACCCGAACCTGGGACCTTCCGCATGCTAGGCCAATGCTTAACCGACTAGGCTCCCCAGCCCTTATATATTTTTCGGGGGAATATTATTTTAACCCTACAACGCATTCAAAGGTGGAGAAAAAAAACAATAATAATCAACAATATCAACAATAATACCCTTTTGCAGACTAGCAACCATTAATTTCGAACCGTGGTCCCAATGTATGCAGTTAAATGGTACTCACCACGAGTTTGGCCATCTTCTTGCACAGTTGGAGAACTCGCCGCGTCGCCAGGAGGTTGAGGTCCACGGCCTTCCTTGAAAAAGCAGAAAATAACTTATTAGGGTTGGTTGAAGGAACAGCTAGGATATGAAAACATGTACTTCGGGTCCTCGGCAACTAAATTCAACCAACATGAAATAATAATAAATCACTTATAAACTGATCGAGTCCCGATACCACTGAAGACCTACCGAGTATATGCGGAGTACGTGCTCGTTAAATCTGTGGGTCCGAAAGTCCGGTGGGCGGTCATGGCGCAGTTTCCCAAGAGTACAGATCCCTGGAGACTATCCCCCCCTTCAGGGGCATGTCTAAATTGTGGAGGGGGCTATAGATGGCAGCATCTGTCACTTATGTGTGTGTTGTATGTGTCTGTCTTACTTGACGGAGGTTTATAAGCGGGTCTCTGACCAAGCACACAAACCTGAATATATGTCTACCAACCAACTTATAAAACTGTAACAAAAGTTTTCTTATTTTTCTACAGAAAATTTCCTTTTTCTTAAAGTACTTCAGTTTTCTGTAACATTATATCTCAGTTTGTCAAGAATAAAAATCCATCTTATATGTAGAAAGATAAAATATGCAACTACTGATACAGATTGCACCTGTGGAGAACATTTTTTTTTCTATTTGATTACCGTCAGTGCGTGTAACTTTGGCCAAAATCATTGGGGTTTTTTTACAAAAGAAGAAAAATTAAACTACAAAACCGATGTAAACACTTTAAAATCACTATGCATTTTAGGTATTGTACTTTTAGGAATAATTTGCAGGCATTTTTGTTACATTTTATAAGTTTAAAAAAAATGGTACTAGTTTAAAAAAAATTAGGATACGATTCGAGTCCAAGAGGGTAACTTTGGTCACAAGCACGAAATACTCACCAAATGTACCATTTACTGCTTTTGGGGCTGTCTAATAGATTTAAATTGCAATAATAAAACTACTTAACATTAGAATTGTTTATTAGGGGATTTCAGGATAAACACAAGAATTTTTTTTATTTGTTTCAGTTTATGCTGCATCGCCCAATGATTTAGCCGCAATACTTTAGAACACTTTTAGCTGACATTTTTAAAAATTAATTTACAGTTCTAATAAGAAAATCAACTAATGTATTTTTGAAAACCAGATTTAATGATAATTATTTTCATAATCAAAACGCAAACGATATTATAATGAAAAGAAAATAACATATTAGTAATTTGGAATTCTAAAAAGTTTACATTTCTAGCATTAGCAATTTTAAATGTCGTTCTATATTATGCTTAAAAACAGTTTTAAAAAGACATAATAATATAGAATATCCATAAGAATAAGATTAAAATGTATTATTTAAAATTAAGTTAAAAAGAATCTCGCTTTTCGTTCATTTTTTAAAGTGTAATATAGCATAAGGAAATCATTGTAGCTATGGCCAAAGTTAGCCGCATTCGTGGTCAAAAGTTTCCCGGTGACCAACAATTAAATACAGCTTTCGAAATATTCAACATAGAATAAAATAAATGGTGGGATATTATTCCCAATAGATTAAAGAATCGCATTGAGTATTTACTTGCTCAATTTTCAATAATTTTCGAACAATTCTAAATGAAAGTTTACTGAAGTAGTTTTTTGTTCTTCAACGCTTGCAGAAATAAAACACACTTTTTTGGTGTTGCCAAAACTAAAATAGAATAAAAATCTTATATGATATTAAATAAGAGCCAATGTTGCCACCTTTCTAAAATTGCTAACTAATTTAAAGCCTGATGATTTTGAGCAGAGAAATTTTAGAACAAATCTTTTTCTGACGCGGTGGCCAAAGTTACCCTCCATGGCCAAAGATACCCGCTTTGACGGAACGAAAAAAATTATATATACAACCTGGCAGGCGCAGCCATTCTAATTTGGACGAATTAGCTGCCTGAGAGTGTGCTTGTGGGGTACAAGACAACTTTTGACTCATCTGTGACGTCACAGTAGGCGTGGCCGTTTCAGTTGTGCATTGTAACTCTTAAAACTCACTTAAAACTCACTAAACTTTCACTCTTAAAATGACCAATATAGATGAAAGATATTTTTTTCTTTTTTATGCAAGCTTCCTTTAACAAAAGTTTTGAACAACCAACAGCACAGAAAGAAGTTGGCATTCAAAAAATTCCATAAGTAAAATAAACTAAAACTGACTAATTGTATTATTAAGGAGGGTGGTTGTACTCACTTGAGTGTGTCGTCGAACCTGACTGTGGCTGCTGAGTGGAACACCACAGACACTTGCTTGGCGAGCATGTTGGCGTTGGATTGGCTCAGGTCGAGTTCGGGGAGCGATATGTCGCCACCGATGGGGACTATGCGCCTCAGCACCCCTGGGTTTTCGCCTCTCAGTCGGGAGAACACCTTGGGCGAGAAAAGAATTTTATACTTATAGGATGAATGTATTGGTTGTAGCATCTGCAATGAACATTTACAAAGATTGGTCTTTGTCACTTTTACAAAGCGATACATTTTTGTAAAAGAATCGCTTTGCCATATTATCCCATTTTCACTAGGTATGGGAATCATCATAACATCAATTTAAAACAAAGTTGAAAAAGTTAATAACATCCGGTTTATTAATTGATTAAGTTTTAAAAGAGTGTCGCCATCTCCCGCATATTTTTGGTATTTAAAACTTCAAAAATATATAATTGAATAACTAGATAACATTTTCGTTTCAAATTTGTTTCATTTCGATGTTATGCTGATTCCCATACCTGGGGGGAAAAGGCTAACATGGCAAAGCAATACTTCTGCGGAAGTTGTGATTCCAAAACTAATGCATTAGCTCGATGGGACTGGCAATCCCTCTTAATCAATCAGCCAACATGAAACGAAGATTGAGTCTGAGGTTAGATCCTTCTTCTTTTCCCTTGCCTGGTCTGGCTATATCAAACCGATGTAATAAAAAAAGGTATACTTTGAAAAAATCGATGAAAAGCAAAGCAGGTGAGTAGTTATCTCCCTTGCAGAGTCCAAGGCATGATTTGTTTGGGGATGTCTGAAATTGTTGGCATTTTGGACCTTGCGGAAAGCATTTTTCACCTCCAGATAATTTTAAACATTCCAGGTGACCACTTGCAAGTCGCAATAAGATCTGGCACCTGAAAGTGAAACGCAACCTAGGCCCCATCGCTGAGGTCTAGTCCACGCGTTCAGGTTTGTTAAAGATTTGCTATACAGGACAGCGCGTTAGCATCCAAAAATATTCACCTGAGTACCAGTTGTTACTGAACGCGTATTTTTTTTTCAGTCTTTTTAAATTGAAGATTTTTAATAAATTCGGTAAATTGACAGTGAAAAAGATCAACCCTGGGGGACATCTTGATGTATTACTTTTCCCAACAGCGCTTCTTTATTGGCGGTTAAGTCTTTGAATACTCGGCATATTCCCCAGAACTGATAGCCATTTGTTTTTAGGCACTATCTAAACGACTGTCGCTACTATAATTTTGACGCCTAGATTACAATGAATCTGAACTCTCTGTAGATGTTAAAGTCTGCCGAAAGAACCCAAGCCAAATGGGTACTCAAGGGATCTTTTACATGCCACATAATCATGAAATGCATGTCCACGATTTTCCCATCCAGAAAATCTGACGACTCAGTCGGGGCCCGCACTAGAAAACTTGGGCTTATGAGCTAGACAGGTAATACCTCTTAGCCACTGAGCCGCTCTTGTCGAATATATAATGACTACTCTCACTTGTTAAATACAAGGTGATTTACAATGAATGTGCCTAAACAAATAGCGAATTGTGGCTGCCGTAATGAATTTTTTTCAGCCGAAACAAATTTATTCTGCAAGTACAATCATATACGTTTTATTTGGCAACAGTTTTATTTGGCTATGTCGTCCATGCAGGAGAAAGCTTATTGCGCGAATATGCCAAAACTTCCTCGGTAACTTTGGTGCAAAGACATTTTCGCACGTAATTTCGTGAAGAACCACCGCAGCGGCATAACATCGGCCGCCAAGATTACCAGATTTAACGCCCTGGGATTTTTTTTTCTCTGAGGTTTCGTTAAAAACAAGGTGTTTTTGCCTCCCATAGATATCATAGTTAAAGTATTTGGCAGATCACGTGACCTCCAATGCTAACGAGGACCAGAATAAGAGGGCAATGGGGCCAGTGTTTGCAACCACTTTAAGGGGAAAAATGCTACGGCATCATCGGAAAAATGCCTTTTAATTCTAAAATTACAAAAAACAAGTAGGTTTGTAACAGAATCTGTCACCTTATTTTTTTGTAATTTTAGAATAATTCTAAAATTACAAAAAATATCGTAAAAATACTAGCTGCATTTTGGAATCTTTTTAGTGACTTGAAATGCTTTTCTATTTTTTTTTTTTTGTAATTTTAGAATTGAATGGTATTTTTCCGATGATGCCGTAGCATTTTTCTCCTTAAAGTGGTGGCAACACTGGCCCCATTGCCCTCTTATTCTAGTCCTTCATGCGCTTCCCGTCGTTAGCATTGGAGGTCACGTGATCTGCCAATCTAATACTTTAACTATAATATCTATGGTGCCTCCACTTCCTCAGCAGGAACTTCCTTAGAGGAACTGAAGTAGCGGACAACTGCAATGTTGAACTCCATCACAGGGGATATGCTATCACGAGTGTGGCATGACCGGGTAGACATATCGCCGGAGGGGCACATATTGAACACCTGCAAAAACTCGGATAATGAAGAGTACAGGGTACAGAGGAAAAACCGCTTAATTTCGTAGAAAGCTTTTCTCATTAGGCCTCTTTTGCGATGAAAGCGAGTAATCGCCTAATCTGGTGTAAGGAAACCAGTTTCTCACTTTGTTTTTCTCTTGCGGCAACCCTGATTCACGCCAGAGATCAGTGGACATGAGTCACACGTTTGTATACGCGAAAGAAGAACCGAAAGGAAAACCAGTTTCCTGTCGCCAATGTCCGCCAAGCAGACACAATTACGGTACGACTCCTAATAAATCAAGCGGTTCTTCCCCTGTACTCTTCAAATGTATATAGCTTTGAGGTAAATTTGAATTTTCTAAATACAGGGTGTCCGTAAAAGAATGTCAGAGTTTTAGTGGTATATTACAGGAGTTTATTTTATACTAAATATAACAAATCATACATGACATTGAAGGAAAACTAGCCTAGTTTTTCCTATAAGTGCTCAATATGTGCGCCTTTAGTGCACACATCCAAACGAAAATGCAATTCTTCCCATACTGTCTGCAGCAAGTCCGGAGTAATGGAAGCAACAGCCTGTGCAATTCTACCTTTCAAGGTTGGTAAATCGTGGGGTAGGGGTGGAACGTAGACCCGATCTTTTACGAAGCCCCAAAGGAAGAAATCACAAAGCGTGATGTTAGGTGAACTATGCGGCCAGGGTAACAGAACTCTGTCGGAAAACTCGGACATTCTTTTACGGACACCCTGTACATTAATTACAACGTTCAAAATCATGTTTTCCTTTTGTCCCATTCAGTATGAATCACCCTGTACAGGGTCTTTATAATTAAAGTTCCACTTTGAAATGGCTATAAAAATAAAACTACCCGACCAAATGTCATCAAACTTGGTAAATGTCTATAAAAGGTCATGTGATTTTAGTTGCCGCAACAACAAAAAGTAGTTCCAAAATTCACCACAAGCGGAGAATGGCTCTGTATGCAATAGTGTTAAACGAAATAAAAGAGGAAAACATCAGTTGCAAACATTTTTATGGCGGATGCCACATTGAGCATGCTATGTAGCAACAATAAAAGTGTTTGCAACTGATGTTTTCCTCTGTTATTTCGTTTAACACTATTGCACACAGCGCCATTATCCCCGTGGTGCATTGGAACTATATATATATATCTTTGAATTAGAATAATAAATAATATATATAATATTTTTAATAAAATTCTACCATGACCTTTTATAGACATTTACCAAGTTTGATGACATTTGGTCGGGTAGTTTTATTTTTATAGCCATTTCAAAGTGGAACTTTAATTATAAAGACCCTGTATAAGAAAGTGCTTGAACGTACCTTGCACTTGAGAAGTTCGTCCAGCCTCTCCCTGGGCCCCTGCCCTTCTTTCGGCCTGAGAAGAACGTACACAGTACGCACGCGCGGGCAGGAGCGCAGCAACTTTTCTAGAAGAACCTGTAAAAAAAGGCATTTTCATTTGTCAAAGTCAGGGAAAATATTGCAGAAAATTGTGTCATCGATAATTTATATAGGATTTTTCATTATTGATTTAGATTGTGATTCATATTGATAATATCAAATATATATTAAATATATGTATGTACATAAATATATAATTTAAAATTTCAAAATTCAGAAAACTCTAAATAAAAATATGTGTGCGTTGTCAACACAGTTATTATTATTATTATTATTATGGACACAGGTGGACATAAATGTTTCCAGTTTTGGGTGAAAACAAAGTTACTAAGAAAGCTATAAAAACATCAAGGGCGGCATTTTAAAAACTTTTAATTACATTTCAATCCATATTTTTAGAAAGATTTCCAGTCCTTTCCTTCCCCAAACAGAAACAAATTAAAATCTAATTTAATAAGATCAGAGATTACAGTTTAATTAATTTCAAGTTAATTTTTTTAACAAATGAATACAAACCAATGAAAGAATTTTAGTTAATATCATCACATACATTTTTTAACCAGATTTGTACGAAAATAGGTTTTAAAAATATACTTTATCGAAATTAATAGCTAGGAATCAATTGGTATTCAGCAGAATTTGTGATTTCGCATCAAAATCTTCCCATCCCAACATGGCGCCATAATTGTTCCACCGGCGCAATGATAAACTTAATTGGAGGTCAAGTAATTTGCCACTCTCATACTTTTACTATGTCTCTGTCTTTTACTATGTCTATGGAATTCACGTCTCAGGAAAGTCAAGTGACTTTCCAATCGATGGAGTACCGATGTGCAGTCATTGCATCTTAATCTTTTACAAAGTGCATTGTTGCAACAATGCTTTTCTACAACAATGCTGTTAGCTCGCATATAAATAGGGGCAACAACCGAAATCGTCACTACTCTAACAAAACCTCACCCAAGTGACTACGATAAATTTTTTGTTAGATATTTTATTTTCGATAGATTTAATATACGCTTACGATTATGGACGTGATTGTTAAAGGCTTCGAAAGACTTCTGTAAGTATATTTTTTTACTTTTTTTAATAATTTCAAAAAATTTAATTTTCCATTATAAAAGGTCGATTATTCTAAATTTTGTGGTAACTTAGTGCTATCGTTTTGAAATGCATTGAGTAATTTACATTCTTATAATTTCGCGAACAGTTCCAATATATATTTTTCTAACTTAGCGATGCAAACGTACGAAACCAGTCAAGAAACTGTTAGTTTTAACAGGAAAAACATGATTTCACAAGAATTGTTTAATTTTTAATAAATTTAAACGTAGATTTATTTTACCTTTTGTAACAAACGACTTTAATCAGTCTGCTATGTATATTTACAAAGAAGATAGTCTCTAGTTGAAGGCTTCTGGGCATCGGTGGAAGAATATATGGATATTAAATTAAATATCAAAATTAATTTTTTCTCTAACATCTTACTTTGAAATTAGTTTTACACTTTGGCAAAAAGCCACCATTGGACGATTTTTTTAATAAAATGTATTCGCATCTTATCAAATCCATATAATTTTTACATTGTAAATTTTGCAATTTAATCAGATGCACATTCTTAAAAAAATACATTAGCCTCCTAGAAACATGATTTCATTCAAATTTCAGTGATAAAAGTTTTAAAAAATATATAAAACATTTAATTAACAAGTAATATTTTTTTTATTTAAATCGAATGCGTTGAAAACAAGTTAAAATTTTGGCCGGTCAAAAAGCTTAATCTTACAGCGTTATATTCAAGTTTTTTTTTGTATCTTATCAAATCAATTAAAAATTGAATTGTAGGTATTTTTGACTATAACAAAAAAAAAATATTCAAATAAACCGCCAGTATAAAACTCTGTAGCTAAAATAATATTACACACGTTATTCCCTTGGAAATAGTGCTAAATACTATTTTAATGTTTAATTATTATATTTAGCATTTTTTAATCTTTGATCCGGAAATGAGAGAATTCGAGCTTAAACATTCTACTTATCCAGGATAATTTAATATAAAAGAATAAATCATGCGTTCACAACATCTGCCTTTTTGACACCTAACAAAATTTAACTATGTTGTATTTCCCAGATAAACGCTCTTTCCTAGAGTCTAATTAAGATTTTTGTACATTTTATTATAAGTGATTTTTTAACATAGCTACTTAAATTCAACTAGTGTGTAACTTAAAGAAACCTTTTTAATCAAAGTTAGATATATAGTTTTTTGACCATTTTTCCAAGCATAGTTCAGACAGAAGTTTTATAATATCATACAAAAATAAAGCTTAATGGTATCATCCTCATTTTTAAGCACTAATGTTTAACAAACTAGCTTGGGAACAAAACATGAGGTCACTAATGTAATAATTTCGAGTTCAAACACAACAGTTAGCAATATTACAAAGATTAAATTTTATACTATTTTTGAGAATAGTCAATATTGATCGGCATATTGAAAATAGTCAATTTTTGCGTTCTTTGCTATGATACACATATTTAGCAACGCTTATAACACCCTAAGTATTTTATAGGTTTTTTTGTTAGTATTTTTAACATAAGGCGAATGATTAATTAAATTTACTTAAAAATTACGAAACGTTATTATCTTGCTATTAATATTAATGTTGATAATTTTTTTTTCAGGTTCCGCGGCGCTGGAAGGAAGGTTAGGAGGAACAGAGATTCGGGTCTCGTTCCTAGAGCAACTCCGGTCTTCGTCCCTGCGGTGGCTCGTCCTTCGTGGCCACTGCATAGGAGAAGAAATTTAAGGCGAGCACCGAGTCCCCCGAAGGGAGTTAAGGCAGGAGATTCGGAAGGGGTCAATGTGTACCCCGATCACTTGAACCCCTTCCTGTATGGACACAATGAAGGTGAGGGATCTCCTGTCGACGACTACCCTGAGGAACTAAATCCCTTCTCTGAAGACGAAGACATAACGGAAGCGGAACAGAAGTCGGTGGACTACCCGAGGAGCATAACCCGTTCACCAATGCGAGGAGATTCGGAGAGACTACCCGAGCACTAATCCATTTGAGAGACTCTCAGATGACTCCCGAGCATTTAATCATTTGGAGAGAGCTACTCGGGTGTGACTGCCCGAGCACTTAATGCATTTGAAGAGAACTGTCGGGTCAGTCCACCACGATGAGGATCGGTCCTAGAGAATGTGGGCTCCAGTCAACACGTAATTGAGAGGCTGCCAGAGAGTGGAGGCGGCGTTGAGGAGTTGGAGGCGGCCGAAGAGGGAGGTTGTGGAGGCGGCCGATAGAGGGAGGTTGATGGAGGCGGCCGATAGAGGGAGGTTGTGGAGGCGCCGAAGGTTTAGCGGCATAGAGGAGGTTGTGGAGGCGGCCGATAGAGGGAGGTTGTGGAGGCGCCGATAGAGGGAGGTTGTGGAGGCGGCCGATAGAGGGAGGTTGTGGAGGCGGCCGAGGGATTTGGGGAGGGAGGTTGTGGAGGCGGCCGATAGAGGGAGGTGGAGGCGGCCATAGAGGAGGTTGTGGAGGCGGCCGAATAGAGGGAGGTTGAGGAGGCGGCCGATAGTGGGAGGGTGAGGAGGGGCCGATAGTGGAGGTGAGGAGCGGCCGAAAGTGGGATCCATTCGACTTTGTTCAGTCTTTTATGAGCATTTTTTTAAAAAAAAGAGAGTGCCTTGTTGTAAGGCTTCTGGGCTTCGGTGGCATTTTCCTCGCCTCTTAAGTGGGCGAACCGGGTTCGAATCCCAGCCGATGCACCTTCTAATTATTTTACATCAGCCTTCTGGGACCATTCAATACAATTGTACTATAATTGTACTGTTTACATTTAATAAAAATGTAAAAGAAAATTTTTAGAACTAAATTTAAAGAACTATTTTTGGAACATAAATCAGTTTTGAATGACGTCGTAAATATGTCACGAGGATATTTTTTTTTGTTCGTATTGTTTGTATAGAAAGAGGCACAAGGCGTACCATTAAAAAAATAAGCAGACACAATTCTTCTTTTACATTCGAAGAGTCCAGGGGAAGAACCCATTGATTGCACAGGAATCTTCCCGTAATTATAACTGCTTGCCGTCGTTTGCGATTGTAAACCGGTTTCTTCCTTGCCCCTTCTCTCACAGTACAAGCATGAGACTCGTGTTTGGCGTGAATCAGGGTTGTCGCGAAAGAAGAACCAAGGGGACGTACATAAATTTCGCCACGCAAAATTTTGACTTTTAGACCCCTCCCTCCCCCTATGTCACGCTGCGTCACGTTTGATCGAACCCCTCCCCCTAAAATTACGTTACGTTGTTGCACTCCCCCCCACCCCTTTCAAAGAAAAATTAATATTAATATTTCCCTTAGATTCTGAAATTTAAAAAAGCATATTTATATATTTTTTAAAAAATTAACTTCGAATGAAAAAAAGATATATTTATCTTGGTTAAATAATTTATTCATAGGAATAGACCAACATTGTAATTACATTTCCGTTGTCCAAGGGCTAACTAGCCATTAGCTAATATCTTAAAAAGGGGGTCTGGGTGTTTTCGGATTTTTTGGGTCTTTCGGTATTCATCCAGGTTCTAACGTAGTATTACCAGTACTCTGATTGGTCAAGGTATTAATTTATAGCGTGTTACGAATCACCGTTAGGAAAAGCTTTGTAAAATGTAGGAGGCTAATAATGCCAACGTTGTAGCATATACAATAATCCTCTTTTGGAAATACAGATAAAGTGTTCCTTATGATGATCTTATGATAAAAAAAAGATTTAAGATTTTTTCTCAAAAACTTCATTTTATGCAAAACAGATTTTCAATGCAAAAGTGAAATTTTCCGAATCGTTACGTCACGCAAGCGATTACCCCTACCCCCTCCATGTCACGGCCCGTCACGTTGGAGCATACCCCTCCCTCCCCTCTCTGTGCGTGACGTAATTTATGTACGTCCCCCAAGTAAGAAAGCGGTTTTTCTTACACCAGTTTAGGCAATGACTCGCTATCGTCGCAAAGAGTCCTGATGCAGACAGATACCTATGCAATGAAGGTTTTTTTTCACCCTGTACTATTCAATTGAATAAATCAAGAACTGAGTATAAAGTAAAACCACAACCACAGACAATTAACTATACATTTTATACCTTGTATTATACTAGCATTATAAACCCGGCGTTGCACGGGTGTACCCTTGATAACGGTGATTGTTTCTTTTTATGTAAACATTTATTTCATACCAATTGATCCCTACTCCACTGGTCAGCACTCCATCGGTATATTATAATTTCCTCCCATTCTAATATCAGCATAAATTTTTAAAAATAGAAGTCCGATTCTATCCAGCCGCTTCTAGAAGTTAGAGGGCTTTCCCATAGGCCGTTTTAAAATTGTCAAAATAGCTATGATATAATGACCAGTTTCTATTTGCCCTCTTACACCCGAAAATGCCCAAAATGTGGTAATTCAAACTTACCCTAACACATACAACTGGATGGAAAGAGCTACCCTACGTTAATTTTTTTACTTCGCCAAAAGTCGCCAATCCCAAAATTCAATCGGACATTATATCATAACTGGACCAAATTGACAGTTTCATAAACATAAAGTTTGTACTCTATACGTACAGGGAATTAACATTTCTTAGTAGTGTTTTATCAGATCTAGAACATAGAGTTAGGAAAGAGAGATAGAGGGGTCTATGAGTTCAAATGGTTTGAAGCAGGGCTGTCAGGTTTTTCGAGCTACTGCGCATCACATACGGGCACTGAGGTATCCCAAGATGCACCGCTCTAGCGGTGTTTTGAGCTACTGCGCATAACATAGTGACCGAAACTGGCACTGAGGTATCCCAAGATGCACCGCTCTAGCCTGCTTCATTTGTGCGCTACTGCGCATATACATGGACCTCTCTATTATCTTTCCTAACTCTATGATCTAGAATAGTTATCGCCTTTAAAGTCATGAGACATTGTAGCAATATCTTCACTTCTTACCATTTATAAACATCAATTAAATTAAATTCGGAAACAAAAAAAATCAAAACATTTAAATTCCATAAATAAAAATAAAATAATGATATTCAAATAACAATCCTACAAATTAAACTCACGTGCTTACGTAATTATACTTAATTTTCGCTCTCGCTGAACGCGCTGAAATTTCTTTAAAATTAGAAAACGAAATTTATAAATTAAAAGTTCATAACAATGCTATTCCTATGGAGAAATCGGCTCACGTTTTGCTTTCCTACACCCGTTCGGGTTCGAATTTCGAAAAATCGCTTCTTAAATGACGCCTACGATATAAAAAGAATATTTTCCTAAAATTTGGTAGCTCTACCTCCAGTAGTTTTGGCTGGGCGTTCATACGTGAAAGAATGAATCAGTCAGTCAGTCAGTCAGTCAGGACTTTGCCTTTTATATAGATTGTTTTGTGCAATAAATTACTATTCCTAAAAGTTTTTTCACTTTTGTATTTTGTAATGAAAACACTCTTTTCTATCCAGGGCCAGATCTAAAAAAACTCAGACTATAGGCACAAAAATTTTTGGGGGCTTCCTTACGGTAAATGATGTGCATGATTGCCCGCAATGATGGCGCTAATTGGCCAATGTATCTTATTTTTTTTAATAAAATTTTATTGGCTTCCTTATAATATTGAACAAACTAATTGTGGCGGTACACCACACACGCAACCTAAATATATCAACAACTAGGTGGCACTGATTTACAGCCATTTTACAGCCACGTTCCTACCACTATTCTAGATTACAACGTTAATAGTAGTATATAAGCCGAGGTAACTCATCTCCACCTTGAGGATCTTTTCGGTAGACTATGGGTTACTGAGGCTGCTACAGTGGTGACCCGGACGTGATCGTCACCCACTCCAACGATGCTCCTGCTACGATGCGCTCAACCACTTGCTACTCGCTGCTAATACACTCAACGCTGCACACAACTCAACGGCTTGCACGCAACTCAACCGCAGCTCAACGCACAGCGAAGCAACCCGCGCACGGTTCCTTACCTCGTTGTTTCTAGGAGGGGAGTGGTGTGGCGGTTCACCACACACGCAACCTCAATATGCCATCAACAACTAGGTGGCGCTGATTTACAGCCACGTTCCTACCACTATTTCCAGATTACAGCGTTAATGGTAGTATATAAGCCGAGGTAACTCATCTCCACCTTGAAGATCCTTTTGGTAGACTATGGGTTACTGAGGCCGCTACACTAACCACTTTAGGTCAATGTCAAAGGCAATCGATAAACAGAGTGGGATCTTGAAAAATTTTCAAAGTTGCAGATATTCTGGTAATCAAGTGCATTTAGCATAATAGAAACTAACATTTAGAGGCCCCTAAAATCTGGGGGCTCTAGGCCCGGGCCTAACAGGCCTTATGGTATATCAGGTACTGTGTCTATCCAACGATCTTTAAGGGCTTGACATTGAATCACGACGAATTTGGTGCGCATCGCAATCTTTCCCAGGGAAAAGGGGAGGTTTTAATTTTACCCCCAAAATCAGCTCACAGGCCGTATTCGATCTCAGGGCCTTACCTTTCCTAGGAATCCGCTGGCACCCGTTATAAAGACGCATCTGTCTCGAAAGAAGTCTGCTATCTGCGACGTCTCAGAGATTTCCACGTCTTCTCGAGGAGAGACGTAGCCTCCTGATTCGTCTTCGCTGTCATCGTCGCCGCTACGCATCTTTCCTAAAAAAAAATAGGATAAGTGTGTGTTTTTTTCGTTATCGCAGTGACAACCTTGAACAGTTGTGCAAATAATGGCAGAAGTCACACTTAATAAAATACCATACGTTCTAAAAAACGCGTATGTACGCAAAGGCCATATGTCTCCTTTAGTAATCTAGGGTAGGTTTTGAGTTCAAAACCATGCTACTAGATGGCAGCACCGAATTATCGTCACCAATAATATATTTACCAATGGATTCGAACGCTGTTTGAAAATGTAAGATTAAATTGTCACATAATAAACTAAATTTTAATTAAAGTGGTTGTCCTACTTTGCTCTATAAAAAAACAAATAGAAAAGAATGGTCGAATAAAACTATGTTAAAGACCAAATTCTACAGTTATAATTTAATAATTATTTTCTGATTGGAATTGCTTTAAGCAGTACAGTCGAAACATTTCGAAAAAGGAGAAAAATCATTTATTGGCTTTTGTCTAAAACTCGTTCGACTGCATTTGGTTAAATAATGCATAACATGTAGTCATTTCAATTTCTACATCTACCCTCAAGGAAGGTTGTTGAGTTAATACAAATAGTTACAGAGATAAATTAACCATCTAAACTTTGCAAAATGTTCTCAATTTTTTAGTCTTGTTATTTGTTTTTAGCATTTTTTCCCCACTTACTTTTAAAAGGAACCTTAAGGTACCCGACTACGTTGAAATGACCATTTTTGATGAAATTTAACATTTTTCTTTTATTATTTTAAATTATAGCGGAGATTTTTAAGAATCCAAAACTGTCTCTATATTGACTCTGCATAAAATAATCTTTCATTTTCTGCATAAATGAATCTCCTTTATATAATTTGTTTATTTTAAATTGATTTTCTGCAAATTGAAATTTTTTTAAATTTTCTTCTCGACAAACCATATTTCTCAAAAAGTACTTAACCGAATGTTTTGAAATTTTTTGTGCATATTTTTTATACTATTATCTAGGGAATAGCCTTCAGACTAGTAATTTAAAGCATTGTTACAGAAATTATGGCTCTTACTATCATAAATAGTAGAAAAAAAGTACATAAAAATCTTTAACTTAGCTTCGACAACTCATAACTTTTTATTGGTGCGATAAATATCTTAGATTGTAGTCTATTCCCTAGATATCAAATGAAAATTTATTAATTTATATTTGTTTTAAAGAAATCTTAAATATTTTTTTAGTTAGAAAGTCTATAGTAAAGGCGAAAAACATCAAAATTTACCTAAAAAATTTTAAATTACAAAAAAAATATTTATTTAAAATAAAAATGGTCACTAATTATTATTATTAGTTGTGTTGGTGAACATAAAAATACATAAAATATATGTATTAAAATTTATTTTAAAAAACTAGTGTCCAACGTAGTCGGATACCTTAAAGAATTGAGAGTTTATTGATAAAAAAATAAACATGTTTTTCCTCTTTATTACAACATTTAATGCAATATTTTTTATGCAAAAAAGCATGGAAAACTACAGGATTAGGTTTAAAATAAGCTTCATTAAAGTTACAAACTTTATAAGAGTTTCCCTTAAAAAAAAAAACTATCAAGATGATCTAGTGCGTATAAAATGTCGCAACCACACTAACCTTTAAATAAATAGTGGCTTATAAATAATAATGGAATAAAAATATGCTAAAGTGGCTTCACTTTACAAAAGTTTCGACAATAGAAAAGAAGAATGTTAAAGGAAGGAAAAACTCGGCCTTCAACATACGAGGTTAGGTTAGGTTTGAATTATCGTCGCACTAGAGCTACACGAGGGCTATTGGCGACAGGCGTCGTATTTTAGAACCACAGTCAAGTGACGAGCCGACACCTGAATAGGCACCCAACGCAACCGTTAAGGGCGACATCGTACGCAGCGTTAGGACATTGAAGGATATTTAACGTGCACTCCCTTACACGGGGTATTATTCGTCGGACATTTTTGGCTGCACGAGTTGTTTTGGCGATGCCCGGACCCGAACCTGGGACCTTTCGCGTGCTAGGCGAGCCCCCCCCCCCCCCCTTCAACATACGAAATCGAAGCAATGTTTTACGTTGTTTTCATACTTGTAAAATTCCGTATTGCGAGGTTGCGAAGTCAAGTGTTATCAATTACTTAACTAATCAGTATAGCAATATATTAAATCTCGTCAACTAAAAATTCTTATAAGATTATGAAATATAGAAACAGAGCTATTCATAGGAAGAAGAAAAAAAGTACAATAAATTTATTTACATAATTTTCCTGATTTTTTTCAAATGTAAACGTTTCTCTTGACAACATAATTGTAATACTATTTAGTTTTCTAATGCGAAATTGTTTATTTATATCATTTCATATATAACCCTAATTTTAAATGTTCCATGCAAAAATAATTTTAATTAAGCCAGTTGGAATTGCAATTTTTACCTCTTGAAAATAAGAATTACATTATAACATAACTTTAACAGACCAAACATGTTGTTTGATCAAACCCGTATTTAACAACCATAATATCTATAATAATAAAAGAAAGAGTCTGGATCGTAAAAGACCTACTTATACTGCCCTCAGAAATTCGAAATTTTTAAGATAGATTCCCTTTAATACCAACGTGTGCACCTGAGGCTTAGTTTTTTCATATTTGTACCATTTTTAGAGAAAATTCTAATTTTCTGAAAAAAGTACACCACTTTCGCTCAAATCCGATCATTTTTTCCCTTTCGTGTTGCCATTCGACAGAAGAAATTAAAATGAACACAAAAATTAATTAAAATTGAAATTACTTTTATTTTATTTTCCATTACTTTCAGAAACTAAATTAATGATTTGAAAAATAATTGAACGTGCCAATGACCTAAATGTATTTTTTTAAACCCAGAATGGAGGTTTTGACGTGAAATAACCATAGACATGAAATAACATTGTTATACAATTATGGTTAATTTTGAATTTATCAGGAAAATTGCGATGACAGTAAGTTCATATTGAGGAAGATTTTTGTTATATGAGGAAGTGCATTTTATAGTGATGTATTTTTATTTTGGAATTTTAAAGCAATATAAGTAACGGGATTTTATTCTTTATAATGAACGGGAACAAAGGCAAAGCTTATTATCCTATAGCAAATTAAATGACACATATACTTGGATCGATTTGATATTCTTTTAGTCCGTGCGAAGAACGGGTATTTATTTGCTAGTAATATAATAAATAAAGAAGACCTTGAATAATACAACGCTTGAATGAAAACAATAGTTCAATTAACTTTCCATTTAGTTGTCTATCTAATGAGCCAAGTTGAAATTGAAATCATATTTCTTATCGTGGTATTAAAACGTTTACTGAAAAGCATTCTTTGTCAAATTGACACACTCACAATGGTCCGCATTATAAAGAAATTTGGGTCAAGTTTTAAAAGATTAAATCTCGCTAATCCGGACCCTGTTCAAACTTTTGTCCTGACAAAATGTTTACTGGTATAAATGTTTCGGTTTGATTAACTGAACGGCACACTAGAGCTCCAGCAAAACTATGATCAATGTGCCTCAAAACTTTGAAACACAGTCAAGTGACGCTCAAAGTATTATGACCATCTCGTACGGGACTACAAAAATTTGCAGTCAGATGTTTACTTATTTTAATAGTGTTAAAACTGTTAATCTTCAAACAATGTTTACCTATTTGGGTATAGCTTTTTTAACATACAGTCCCTGGACAAAATATTAGACGCACTGCAAGATTTCATGTAAAATATTAATTCCCGTGTGATATTGTACCGTTTTATTATTTTAAATTGATTTGTTTTTTTATTTTTATATTATCCAATCAATTACCGATTTATATGACATAAGTAAAACAGCATTAGTTTAGAAAAGCATAAGTTTATTAAGTTTTAAAGAAAAGTGAAATTAATGTTAGTAAAAGTCAATATTTAATTAAGCCACGTTTAGCCGCTATCAAAGCTTTAATTCTGCGCGGCATGCTATCAATGCAAGACTGTACTGTCTCCTGCATTTGAAAATAATGATTCCACACATAATTTTATAATAAATAATTAATATAAATTAATCTTAATCATAACTATCTTAAAATAAATACAAATATCTACAACAATTCTTTTAAATAAAAATCAATATTATTGTAGTTTAAATATACCATTATTGCATAAAAAGTCTTAAGAAACATAAAATTACTAAAAAAAAATACAGTGTGTCTAATAATTTGTCCAGGGACTGTAATTTGAATGAGGTATTCAATTCTCAATTGCATTATTTCCCCCAATAGTTAGGTATCAATTAATGGTTTTAATATCGAATTATTTGTGGCTTAGTAGATAATTTTTATTTAAAAAAACCTATACATTTTAAATTAAAAAAACAACATAAAAACAAGTGTGTGAAAATTATTTGTTTTTTAATCTACACATTTCAAACAACTTTTCTAATATTTTTTGTTTAAAATATGAAAAAAATATAATCTTTTATGATTTTAAATACTTTGTTGAGGACATACCATTTCGGCCCTTTTAATGAATAAGGTTTTAAATCCTTCACTTTTTCAATTCATAAATCCCGGCAACATTTCAAAACATCAGATTAGTGCTGACCTCCAGTTGTAAACGGAGGAAAGGAAGGACACGCATAGCAATGCAAAACAAACATCTCACGTGGCGGTGCGGTTTGAGGTTTTGACAGGTCATTTTCTTTCACAACACAACTATTCATTATTTAAGGTGTTTACTCAGGACAATAATTTACTATTTTCTGTTGATAACTTTTGTTTCTGATTTAGCTAATCTACATTCTACAGTCCCTGGACAAATTATTAGACGCACTGCAAGATTTCATGTATCAATCAATGATGAACAAAATACCTTTAGAAGGACATTTGTGTTCCTAAACTTAAACTATTGAATAGAAAATACTATCATTACTAAAAAAAATACAGTGCGTCTAATAATTTGTCCAGGGACTGTAAATGTTTTAATAAAAAGATTACAGGTAAAAAATTATTTAAATTAAAAAAAAAAAACTTCGAAAAAGTTTAATTTTTAAAATACTATAAACTTGCAAATAATTAATAATTATAGAAAGCTATAGCAGTACTAATGATTACAATATTATGAGTAAAATTAACATTTATATTATAATTTTGAAGAATGAATTATTTTTTGTGAATTTTATCAGGAAATTCCATTAAAAGATACTATAAAGAGCACTTTCCTTCGGTAATTAAATATCACCTTTCTAGTTTAAAATATTAAAAAATCGTTCTAAAAGTAAGATTTAAAGACGATTTTTTTTTCCTGATAAAATATGAATGATTCTTTTAAACGATTCTTTATTCAAATATAATAAAAATTCTTTGGAACGATTCTTTCTGTAAAAATACGAACGATTCTTCCAAACGGTCTTTCCGTAAAAATATAAATAAAATTCCAAGAATGCCCTTACCTGCGAGGTGATGCTTCTCCCGGGAAGTGCTTTTTCGTTCTGGTTTCCTTTTCTACCATCGGAGCGCGAATTCGAAAACCGGTTCCAGGTTACGCTCTCAGGTCGAAACTTCTGTGGGTCATTTCTGATGTCGGTATTTTTTTCTTCTTTTTCTGATCGCATTTAAAATGCCATAAGGAAGTCTTGGGTACACAAGTAGTTAAATTTTAACCCAACCACAAAGTGAAATGTTCTTAATAAGTGTGTACTTTGAGGTTTAATAATTGAGTTACCTCTTTCACATCAAGTTCAACAAGCACTTTTTACAAGCATGAACACATCTTTTGTTGCTGATAAAAATAAACAGTTAAAATTTCAAAAATAATAAAGATACTAGATAGTTATACATAACTTCACCTTCAAGTACATATGCTCTTTTAACGATTTTAACTTAAGACAGCTTACCTTAGAATAAAAAGTGTATCCCTCCAAAAGTGGTATATCTCTAACTGCTAACGCACATCAAGACGTTATACAGCCATTTTAGCTTCCACACTACGTTTATAACGTAAAAAGTGGAAGGTTTTATAATCGTTCAGTCCGTCTGTCTGTCTGTCCGTCCGTCTGTCACCCACTTTCACAGAAAGAACCACAAGTCCCACAGACAAGTGGGATACGTCATTTTAAAGCAAAAAATCAGATTAGGCTACATGCCAAATTTCATTAAAAAATTTAAACTAGAAGCTTATTTAAAATTTAAATAACTAAAAATTTAATCTACATTGAAATAACATGCAAATTCCATTTTTATTCAATATTTTCACTGTTGCCATTTCGTTAAACGTACGAGAAACTTTTGTTAAAATAAAATACACTTTCGAAAAAATATTTATTTATGTGATATAATTCGGTTTGGATTGTTGTATTATCACAATAGAGTTCTTTTAATGGTTCTATATATATGTATGTAGAAAGATGCATAGAGAATTCTAACTTAACATAAAAAAAAATATGCTAAGTTTCACTTTTATTTTTAAAGCATCAATTGTACAAATTATAATTTTTTTGAACTGTAAA
Organism: Oedothorax gibbosus; assembly: GCA_019343175.1. NCBI lineage: Eukaryota > Metazoa > Arthropoda > Arachnida > Araneae > Linyphiidae > Oedothorax > Oedothorax gibbosus. The sequence continues at coordinate 3,716,766 of CM033277.1, read as the reverse complement.
TTAATTTAACAAATTATAAATAAGTGAATTTTCGAAAGAAATGTAAATGGGAAATTGTGGCGACAAAAATATTTATTAAAAAAGATTACATCATTATTCTTCGAACTTCAAACAAATTTAGCAAATGATAAAGTCTAAGTATTAAATCTGAGAAAGAAGATTAATGAAAATAGTTAATTTTGGCGTTTAAAAGTTTGAATTACAAATAGCTAAAGGCCCTGTTTTTATTAGAATTAAATCACATTTGCCATTCGCAACAATCGCTCGAGAAACTTTAATTCTTTTAGACAATAAATTAAAATAAATTTATTTTTGCAACATTGATCAGTTTGAAATGACGTCAAATATATTTCACTACGGAATCCTTGTATGGTGATATGAAATGTTTTCATTCTATTTAAAAGCGAGGAATATGACATATTTATTCTTTAAAATATAAATTAATTTTTGCAAACGATAAGTAATAATTATTGAATTTTCGAAATAAAATAAATGAAACTAGCCAAATTTAGCTTGTAAATGTTAAATATAGAATTAATGTTGTGTTTGGCGCGTTTTTTCCTGTTAAACACAAATATGTGGAAGCGAGTTAAGTGACAGATTCTGTTACAAACCTACTTGTTTAAAATATATATATTGCTTTGGTTGAAAATTATTTTGGTAGCAATTTTAGTTAAGATTTAGTAGGCTGATTCTTTACCTTGTCATAAAAAAAGTCCCATAACCCTTTAAGACCCTTCAGGTGGCGCTGATTTAAGTTTATGAGAATTTTAAGAGTTTTATCAAAAAGGTTGATTGTTATCTAATGTTGTGGTGTTGGACAAACGCTCTCAAACACAAAATTATTTAAAGAATGTCTGGCTAAGATAGAAAGTGCTGGACTTTAACTATTGACAACCATGAGTAGAGAAGAACAATTAATTCAATATTTATTTTGGTCTTAAAATATTTGGCATCTATGCCTTTCATACTCAAAAGTTGTCTTTAAAGACATACCAATTGGCAGTGCCGGATTTCAAGACCCAGGGCCCCTAGGCACTTGACATTTGGGGCCTCCCACCTTCTCGAAGCTTATTTGGAAATTTAGCAAATTAAATGCACTAAGTACAGAACATATAATTTTTAATCGACTTTAATAAACAGTCCGTCGGCGATCGGAGTTTGGCGATTCTCTATTTTAATTTTTTAAGGCGATTTTATCTTTTTAAGGATCCTCTTCCTGACTGGGCCCCTAGGCCCGGGCCTTGTAGGCCTAGGCCGAAATCCGGCACTGCCAATTGGCTTGTTTCAGGTGACGAAATTATTTCCTAGCTTTTAGGTATACTTTCTAGTACAACTATTGCGTGTATCTGAAAATAATTTTTTATAAAAAACAATAAGTTCATAAAGAACTAAAATAGCCTACTTTCCTGTTACTGAAATACTTACTGAAGTTCTAATCGGGAAAAAAAACTAGGTTCCTAAAGTAAATATCATCAACAGCCGTTTCTACACTAGATTTATACACATTAGAAAAAAATCGAAACACAGCACCCAGCTATAACTTAAACTTCTAAAAGCCAAAATCAACTATTTTCCTTAATATTCTTTCGTAAATTAATTAAATATTATTTATCATCTGCTCGTGATTTATTTGTAGTTCGAAGAATAAATATTTATTGATAACAAAAGTAATGAAACTACTCCGAACTGCATTAAAAAATAAGAAATGTAAATTAAACTAAGCATAATTGCATGCAAAAGTATGCCTTGTCGCTTTCTTGGTAGATAATTAATGAATAATCAAAGAATCAAATTGTGCTACATTTTATGACGTCTTTCCAAACTGATTCATGAAAATATTATTTTGCTTCAAATATGTTTAAATAAATAAAGTTTCTCATGCCATTGTTGATTTGGAAACAGTGATTTAAATGACTCAAAATTGAATTTCAATGCTAATTCAATGGGAAATTCGCCGAAAGATAGTAGATTTATGTCCGTCCGGACGTATAGACAGACGGACAAAAAGTATGAAAGTTGGGTATCTGAGGTCATAGCTTTCTAACAAAAAAAGAATTTTTAAGATCCGAGGGATAGAACCTATTTTGGAAGAGGGATACGGACAGACGAACAGACAGACAGAAAGACCGACAGACATACGAACAGACAGACAGACGGAAAGACCGACAGACATACGAACAGACAGACAGATGAACATCAACCGCATTTCAGTACCTACAGTGATTTAAATGACTCAAAATTGAATTTCAATGCTAATTCAATAATTCAATGGGAAATTCGCCGACAGATAGTAGATTTGTCTGTCCGGACGTACAGACAGACGGACAAAAAGTATGAAAGTTGGGTATCTGAGGTCATAGCTTTCTAACAAAAAAAGAATTTTTAAGATCCGATGGATAGAACCGATTTTGGAAGGGGAGTACGGACAGACAGACGGACAGACCGACAGACATACGAACAGACAGACAGATGGACATCGATCGCATTTCAATACCTACAGTGATTTAAATGACTCAAAATTGAATTTCAATGCTAATTCAATGGGAAATTCGCCGACAGATAGCAGATTTATGTCCGTCCGGACGTACAGACATACGGACAAAAAGTATGAAAGTTGGGTATCTGAGGTCATAGATTTCTAACAAAAAAGAATTTTTAAGATCCGATGGATAGAACCGATTTTGGAACTGGAGTACGGACAGACAGACAGACAGACAGACAGACAGACGGACGACAGACAGACATACGAACAGACAGACAGACAGATGAACATCAACTGCATTTCAATACCTACAGTGATTTAAATGACTCAAAATTGAATTTCAATGCTAATTCAATGGGAAATTCGCCGACAGATAGTAGATTTATGTCCGTCCGGACGTACAGACAGACGGACAAAAAGTATGAAAGTTGGGTATCTGAGGTCATAGCTTTCCAACAAAAAAAGAATTTTTAAGATCCGATGGATAGAACCGTTTTTGGAAGGGGGGTACGGACAGACAGACAGACAGACGGACATCGACCGCATGTCAATACCTACTTTTTCATTTTTTTAATTCTTTCGAATTAAAAAAGAAAAGTAGGCTAAAAAGTCAATTCAACGCAATGAACCTCAATTTGACGATAAAACCATTCATAATTTTAAGTTATTAACCTAAATAGAAATTTTGCGCATTTCTTAAATTAGAAAAAATCGTCTTATTTTTACTCACTTAATATTTTTTTGGAATATTTTTAGTTCACTGTGTTAAATATACATGTATACGACATCACATCACAGAAAGTTTCAACCCTTCTATAGTAGGTCTATCCAGAATGCGAGCCTCGAAATCTTTTCCTCATCGTGCGGCGTGAGCATGTTTTTTCCCCACCCTACTTGGGTTTGAACTGCTCGGATTGTTAACCTCACAACAGAACCTCAAACGCGTTAGGTTTAGAAAAGCGATGCTCCCCCCGTTTCCTAGGAAACCAAGCGAAGGGATGGGGGACGAAAGTCTTTTCGAGGCTCGCATAGTAAATAGACCGACTATAGTAAAAGAGAAAAGTGTACCTTAAGGCTGAAAATTAGTGTTTTGGAATAAGGACATTTAAAGCTTTCAACAAAGTTATATTGAAATTAAATACCAAATTTGCAAACTCTAGCTCCATATTCAAATATGCATCATAGAAGTTTTTTTTCGTAAAGGCACGATTCAGTAACTAAAGTTTAAATGAAAATTCGATATATCGAGTGGTCGTTTTGTTCCCTGTTACCTTAATAATAGGATTCTGTTAAAAGGGTTTCTGTTAGATTTATGTGTTAATCATCAAAGAACAGAAAATACATCAGAGTAAAAATATTTTAATGAATGTAGCAATCAAACAGGGGATAAGAAAGCATACACAAATGCATGGAGAAGATAGGTATTGCATGTCCCGGAAGAGAAGTGGCCAGATAGTCTAGAAACAAGGTTTTTTTTTTTTTTAAAACTCAATAGCAAGTTGTACTAATACAAAAAGATTGGCAACAAATCAGTTTTTCCAAGAGCTTCCTTCCATTGTTGAGGAAATTTAATTACCTCTAGACCAATATAAATCTGCTATGGTCAATTTAGTGCCAATTCAGTGTTCTCTAATGGCCTTGGTAAACGCGGGTTGCCATTTTTTCCAAGGTTTTCACTACTCTTGCCTACCAACCAAAGCAAGTACCAATTATTGAAAAATTACATTACAATAAAAAGAAAATAAGCAACTTTTTGTACACAAGTATTTGAGCAGTAAAATTTCCATTTCTAATGTCAAAATAGTAGCACAACATTAAAAATCACATTAAAAAAGGGAGTAATGTAAAAAGGGAGTTCAACTGGGTAAAACGTTCTAACAACATAATAATTTGAACTCTAAGCTCTAAATTAATTACAAAACTCGATAAATAAGCAAACAAGTAAAGTAGGAAATTATTTTTGTAAAAATAATCAAGTTATGTTATTAATTAGTTAACACATAATTTGTAGCATTTTTTTAAAATTCATATTGTATACAAATGACTTTTTGAATGCTTCGTCATATTGAAATAAATAAATTAGAAGAAGCATTTTAAACACTTGTAAAAGCATTTTAAAGACCAAAATAAAAAAAACATAAGCATTTTCATTACACAACCCTAAGTACAAGCATTATGAAGACACAAATTACAAAAACAATCATTTAAAAAAAAAGAGGAAAAACAAATAACAAAGATTGAAACAAAAACTTGTTTAAAAAACAGAAGAGTAATATGGGCAAGTATTAAATTCAAAAACTTGTTACTAGATGCCCCAGCCACTTACAGGATTTAGCAAAAGAAAGCAATGCATAATAAGACATTGTGTCATTATAATACAACCTTTTTTCAAAATGTTGGTAACATTGAGCTAGAAGGGAAACTGGAGTGAGGTGACAGCGAGCCGAAAACCCACTCGCACCCTTTTGAGCGAACAGGGCAGAAACGGACTATTTTCTCTACACTTGTATGCAATGCTTGTATGAGACCCCTCTATCATATTTACTTGGGCTCCTAAATGTATATTAACATTTTTAGTTCGAAAGAAATTAACTTTCTTTAACTTTAAATTCCAACTTTTTTTAAGAAATAACCATGTGGATCACTAACTAAGAACCAGCGAAGACAAACCCAATAATGAAATAGGCAAGTTTCTAGGTTTTCTGCCCGGTTCGTTTATGCTGCAGTGCCGTGTATTCCTCCGCGTTTCGTTATTGTACAGGCTCGTTTGCTGCCCTGTTCAGTGCCTCACTCCACGTTTCTTCTAGCTCAATGGCTGGTAAAGGTTTATCCATAAGGGCTTGATAACAACTAGAACACAAAATATCTCATATGGTTAATTACAATCGTGGCTCTTGCAACAGGGTAAGTATTGACGGCCAGAACAGAAGTTTTTTGCTATGTGTAACTTCAATTTTATAAACATTGAATTTTAGATTACACAACAGAACACTGTAGCCTTGCGACCACAAAAGACCACATAAAAGAACTTTGAATTATTTTGCCTGCCAGTCTAAAATAAGTGTGTAGACTTAAATATGAAAACAAATTGCGTCCATTGCTTTAAAAATTGCACTGGAGGGTTATATAAAAAAAATTCTAACTAGAATGTTTTCACTCATTTTGACTATATTGTACCGACTACAAATCGGTAAAAAGTTCTATATCACTAATTTTTTGGGATTAAACAAAAAGTATAACAGTAGACTTATAATCCACCATAACAATGATAAGGTTTACACACACATCCTTAACACAATACCAGACTAACAGGCAAAATGTGTTAAGGACGTAATGATCCTTAACACATTTTGTGGCTTCATTATACCACTTAATATAACCCCGTCCTTCCTTCTCCTGGGATATTTTCGTGCTTGAGTGTTCAGTAGTAATGCGCTAATAAGATTAAAACTAGCCTAAACCCACCAATTAAAGCATGAATAAGATAAACTTCTTTCTTTATTTTTTTTAATTTCAAGCTAAAAACAAATGCAAAATTAAAAAAAATAATATATTATTTCAGGGTTCAAAAAATGAACTTTTTTAGCGTTTTCTTGGAAATTATCCGATCATTAAGGGGTTAAATATATTCTTAATATTTATTTAGTATTTAACCATATTACAAGTACCAAATACATAGAAGTTACTGGCAGTCAAAACTTACCTCATGTAAAACAAGCCTTTTATGTTTAATATAGAGGATATATATATCCATTTTAAAGACATTTTAAATCTTTACACTCCGATTTTTTTTAAATGTGCCTTTATTCCAAAGACAGCAGATTTATTCTAATAAATGCACACTATATTATATTTGTTACTAAATATTTATAGAAAAATTTGTACAGGTTTAAAATTCTAAAAACCAAGCAAGTATAATGCACTAATAAGGTAACCACGACCAAAGTAACTTTGTCACAAAATAAAACCTAAATAAATTCTTATCTATACATGTATGGCAAGCCTGACTGCTTTAATTAATAAAAAAAGATGTGAAAAAACAAATACGAATATCAAAAGGTTATCAAACAAAAAATTTTAAATACATTTTCACTCTTTTTATTAGTAGTAATATCAGTTCCATTACTTACGTGCTATTTAACATTGCAATTTAAATAGTTATTTATGCAACTAGTGTGAAAAGTAAGGCTTTTTTAAACGAGTTGAATAAATTATTTCACGAGGCAAGGTACGAGCAAGTAAAATAAATTCACGAGTTTAAAAAAGGCTATGTTTTCAACGTGTTGTCCTATTTTTTTATAATAACGTGCAAAAAAAGTATTTATTAAATTAGCATTTATTAATTGGCTTATTAATTTTTTTATTATCACATTCAAATGATTTGAAGGTGATTATTTATATTAATGATTATTTTAAAATCACGTGCAAAAAGTGTTTCTTAGATTGGCATTGTAAATAAGACGCCAAATAAAGAAACATGTTCAAATAAAGAATTTTACACCAATCACAAAGCCGCCGAATAAAATATCACGCTCAAATAAAGAATTTTACACCAATCAGATGCTCTAATTTACTTTGTCGCACTAGTGCGTAAAAGTAACTTTGAAACACGATTTCGTTAAAAGCATCACTTTTGCCACGATTATTGATTTGAAAAAGTTAGCTTTTTTTGCATATTATAAAAAAGATTTTTTTTGTGTGTGTTTGTAATTAATTGATAATCTAGTCCCTTATAGTTATAGCTATAAAAGAGTTTAATTTAGGGAGACAAAGTTACAATTAAAATGGTCAGGGTTAGCCAAGTTAAATAAAATTAATCATCACTGATAAATGCAATAAGTTTCAAACAAATTTGGGGAAAAATAAATATAGTGATTCCAAATGTGTGCAGTATAAGGATTTTTTTTTAACTCTCTGAGGGATACAGACGTATAAACCTATCACCTGACTGGCAAGTTTTCCCATCAACACTTATTTTTTTTTAAAAAAACCTTAAAATTTTATAATTTTAAAGTATAGGACAGTTATTTAAAATCAATTCCTATAGATATTAAGTATTTTTTTAATTTAAAGAAATTAAATTTTTAATTTTGTTGTTGTTACTAATGCCACTTGGGAAACCCAAGCTCTTCCCACGGAGCGGGCAAGGATTTTAAGGGCATTAAGGAAAATGGGTGCGGTTCCTGAGGAGAGATGCCCGTGTAGAGACTACACCGCAGGAATCCGTCTCGGCATCGTGCTGACAGATGCTGCCATCTATCGCCACCTCCACAATTTAGACATGTCCCTGAAGGGGAGGGAAACAGTCTCTAGGGATCTGTACTCGTGGGAAACTGCGCCATGACCGCCCACAGGACTTTCGGACCCACAGATTTTAACGAGCACGTACTCCGCATATACTCGATGGGTCTTCAGTGGTATCAGGACTCGACCGCGAGACCTTCCGATTCCGAGAACGAGGCCTTAACCACTAGGCTATCCACGGCCTTTATAATTTTAAAGTATAGGACAGTCATTTAAAATCAATTCCTATAGATATATTAAGTATTTTTTTTAAATTAAAGAAATTACATTTTTAATTTTAATAACAGGCAATGAAAACAAGTTTACACTTCAGCCAATTTGCTATCCCTCAGAGGGCTAAATATAAGATCTGTTAATTGAAACAAAAAATTTAAATTATGTCATTTAAAAAATATACATTTATTAATTAGGAAAATCCTTTAAGTGAAGTCTATATACAAATTAATCAAGCAGCTTAGTAATATTTTACCATAATTTAAAGAACTGCAATTTTGGAGCTATTTTCAATAAAATATCAAAACTTTTGTTCTATAAATTCAATAATGGTAATATTTTTAATCTAGTTTTAGTTAGGGTTTTATTTCTAAACATAATTAACTGCTAACTAAAAAATCCTTTATATAAAGGATTTTTTATACTTCACTTTTAAAAAGTAATTTGAAACTATACATCAACTTACTAAATAAAAGTAGAAACTCAAAAAAATTATTTTACGATTTTTTCAAAAATGAATAATTAAATTAACATTTAGGGTACGTAATTATTAAACATAATAAATAAAGCTGTATGCATTTCACTAAAAGTATGATTTGCAACTTGTCAGTGAATAAAAAACTTAATTTAAAAATTTAAATCCTACACAATTGTTTAGATATTTTTCAAGTGTAGGTGAAAGCACAAAAAACTACAAACAATTTAAAAGTGCACCAAAAAGTATTTCAACTTCAAACTTTTGCTGTTTAAATACTTTAACGAAGCATTGTTCTTATATACTGGACTAGTATTACAAATATAGTAAAATAATTGGGTTGAATAAATTCGAGATTAGTGTATTAAATCTGGTTCTAAAATCTTTTAAAAAAACCTAAAGGTATTTAGATAAATTGAGCACATAGTTAAAGTGCAAGGGAAAAGCATAGATAGAACGTGATAGAATAAATACATTTGCGTTTCTAAAAATCCTAACACGAAATCTGCGTCAAACAATTAAAATGAGCATGAATCCAACAACTTTGGATGTGGAAACAAAAAAGGTACAACGGTATAAAAGTTTGTATACAAATCATTAAAAATAACCTTTACAATTAAAACAAAAAGATTCAAAAACATAACAGTTTTATTTGTACAAAGGAAAAAATATAACTTAAATTAGGCGACACATAAACAACCTACACACATTCCTGTCTTCAAATACATTATACAGTTTTAAATTTAAATAGCTATGCTATACCTTTGATCTGATAGATTCCTTAAAATGCAGCCAAGGAGCTTTTTTTGTGTCTCATTTTAAAACTATCCCCTAAGTGTGCGATTACTGTAACATTTAGTGACACTAACTGGGCTTTAAACAATTCGAAAACTGTCCTGAAATATAATAAATATATTTTTTTTAAAATTGGTGTTAAACTTTATAACAAGGAGTGCCAAAAACACTGTATCTATTCATAACATATAAATTTGAAAAATTACAGAAATTTGATCTTAATGGCTAAGCAAACAGATTATTTTGTTCATTTACCACAATTTATTGCTTGTCAAAATAATTAAAAGTCATCACATGTTTCGATTTTTTGAAAATTAGTTTAACATAGCTTATAACTGTCGAATTACGAATTTTAAAAAGAAATTTTAGACAGCAGTTTCGACAACCTTTAAAACTTGCTAAAAGATTTTTTTTAAAAATTAGTTTAAAAATTGGCGAGAGAATCCAACAAAGGATTCGTCAACTAAACCAAAAAAAAATTTTCTTGCAAACCTAAAAATAAAATGTCACATCATCACACACTTTGAGGATACAGAAAAAATTCACTTCAATCGTCTAAATTTTCCCGCTTTCAAGGGACCTTCATGTGTCTTCCTTTCTATGCTTATTATATATAACAGGCAACTGCAGTTTAATGAGCAGAATTAATTACATGAACAGCCTAAATACAAATCTTTTATAACAGTTTGCTAGGAAGTTATTACTAGAAAGTCTAGAAGTGAAATCCAATTGTTTTTTTTAATTAACAGGGTTCGTACACATGTCAAGGACATTTAAGGATCTTTAAGGACCAAAACTAAAATAAATAAAAAGCATTTTATAAATGCATGTTGCAAATGCAAGTTATTGTTTAACGATAGCATTCACAAAATTATTCAAAAGAAAATTTCACGAAGTTTTAGGACTATCTACTTTTCATAACATTGTAACGCTAGAATTTGAAATATTTTATTCAGTTCACGCAATTATTGTAACATAAAGTACTTATGTGGCATTGTTTATATTTTGCCGTTTAGTTTCCCACTATTTTTAATTGATTTTTAAAACAAAACAATTTACCGAGATCCAAACCGAAATTATACACCTTTAGTAAAGGAAAAAAAGGATTCCGAAGCCCTTTTAGCATCTCGTACCTGCTACATTTTAAATAAATATTTATACCAGTCAAATAAACCAAACAATTCACACTAAAAAAAAACAAGAATAGTTCGAAGGTCTTTAATTTACCGATATCCAAACCAAAATATTGTTTCGGAAAGAGAAAAAAAATTCTGAAGCCTTTTGGTGTCTTCATGTCGCATTTTAAATAAATATTTATTTTAGAGTCAATTAAACCAAACAATTCACATCGACAAATCAAAACCAAGCTAACAGTATAGTTCCTTAAAGATCCTTCCAAACTTTTTACACATCCTCTAAAGTGACGGTACGAACCCTTGAATCCAACAGTCCCGGAGTGCACCATTGGTGGAGAAATAGAGAGAACGTTTTGTTTGTTGGTTCCTAGGGGGCACTGGTCTTCAGGAGCAGGCGGCCAGCATCCTGGGCAAGGGCAGGAGGTTGTAGAGCTTGAGGACCATCGAGAGAAACACGTACCACAGCTTCCGGGCTCCGCGGAAACGCATGAAGATGGTCTTCCACGCGAATACCATTATCAGCATGTGGCCGAATTTGGTGTACATGTAGATCCTGGGAAGAGAGGGTTAGGGTTACATACATGACATATCTTGACTTAAACCCCTCAAAAAGTTATATATTTTTAACCCCAATTAAACTTAATAATTTAAGTAACCTTTTTCACATATCCTTAATATCACTTATTAATATCTTTAACATCCCAACAACAGCGTCGTGTAGTCGAAACCATATAGTCGTTTCCACAGAAACTGTTAAGTCGGAACATTTTAAAGCTGACCTTAAACCTTTCCCATCACCGATTCCAACACCTAATTGGTCGATCAGGGAGTAGTGCCATTTTGAGAAGACGTCCAAAATTCTTTTTCATATGTCTACATATATTAAATGAAAGCTACTTTAATTTCAACTAAGTTTCCCTGTCGACTTATATTTTACATACATATAAGGATGCGCCCTGGAAGGGAAGAGTGCAGGCCATTGCTCTATGTGCTTAAATATAACAAAAACATGAGAAAGGTTCATTTACTCAACTTATGAAGCAGGGAAATGCTGATGATATAGGAGGGTATCATGCAAGGGTTAGGTTAAATTATCATTGAACCAGAGCTACATGGCGGCTATTGTCAACGAGCGTTGTAATTGAAAACCACATTCAAGTGATGAACTGACACACCTGAATAGGCACACAACACGACTTTAAATGGATGCATTGTATGCGACGTGTGAATTTTGGAAATTATTTATTGTGCACTTTCTGCATTACTCGTCAGACTTTTTCCACTGCCCGCCCAGACAGTTTATAGGTCGGCAATTATTTTGTAAATACCTTAATACGTTACCAACTTGGCTCCCCAACCCCCTGAGGAGAGAGGAAATGGGGTTGCGGAAGAAACATGTGAAAATTTATGATAATGTACAGAGTCTGAAATCTGCATGATTTTCAGATAAAAGAATAGCATAATTCATAGTTTAAATACAAGGATCTATTTTTAATGTTTGCACATAATGGAAATAAAGCATGATTACCATTTTGAATGATGAGAATATTTTTACCACAAATAAAAAAATATTTACAACCATTTATAAATAAAACTAAACTGTTAGATTATGTGAAATGCAGCAAAATTCTTTGGTTAGCAGCATTTTTAGGTTCATGACATATACATCCTGATGCAATCTTTAATAATTTTTTTAAGAATAGAGTTTCTATTTAGGGTTAGGTACTAGTTCTTCGCACTAGAGCTACACAAGGGCTATTGGTGATGGACGTCGTAATTTAGAAGAACAGTCAAGTGACGAGCTGATACTAAAATAAGCACCCAACGCAACAAAAAACATCACATCACATTTAGCCTGTTCAATTTTTAATGGAGAGCATGTTTTGAAGAAAACTGTTGTAAACTATTAACGAGTTTTTTAAAAAAACGGTTTAAAGCTATAAAGTAAGCGAAAAGGTTATTTAAACCATCAAAAATAAAGGAATTTTAATTAAAAGTGATAGGTTTTTTAGGGCAGTTATTTCTTGGCGTAGGTTAGAGTAGGGTTGAATTATCGTTGAAGTAGAGCTACGCAAAAGCTATTGGCGACAGAAGTCGCAATTGAAGAGCTGAGTGGAAGAACGTGCTAAGTGACATTTTTGAAAAAATGGAGATTTTTGTGTCAATGATTATGTTATTACGTCCTTTAAACATAACAGCTTTCAATTTTTTAGAAAACATTCGATTTCGTACATTTTTCGTAAACGAAGTTGGTAGGTGCACGTGTTTTCATCACTTTTTCAATGGAAGAACGTGCCAAGGACCCTGAGCATCTTCTTCCACCGAAATCGTCCCGTTTCGGAACGATCGTTCAGTGGAAGAACATGCTAAGTGACATTTTTTTCGCTGTACAGTTTCGCTTTACTTGCATTAATAACAAAACAAATGGTTCTTTTGTAGTTTTAACCAAAAACAATTCAACAAAATACAATTAATATTGCCTAATTAACTTTAATTATTAAATATAACCAATGAAATAATATTTATATTGCATATAACCGGGCTTTTAGTGCATTTAGCAAAGTAAGAGAAAAATGCATTTTTATTTTAGAATTTAATCGTAGTTAAAGGTTTTAACATTTTAGAAAATATCGTCTGCTTTTAATGTCTTCTGTTTTTTTTATTCTAATGAACATAGTTAACAGCAGCAGTGAACAGATGGTATTATTAAAAAAAAGTTGCACCTGCCCTATGGAGATCGCATAGGGCTTCGCGTTTAAACAACATTGCACCGAACATACATCAAAGCATCTGGTGTGTTAAAAAAATAAATTAGGGGTACGACAATCGTTTTAAAGCCATTTTAAGTTTTAAGTTTGATCTCTAAAGCTATCGGACGCATTTCGTGTAATGTCTTAATTATTAAAATGGAAAGAAGCAAGCGGAAAGCTGAATTTTTGCTCGAGAGTGAGAATAGCAGCTTATACGGTAAGTTCAAATTTAAGCAAGATATAGCCTTTGTTATGTAAAACTAATCTATTTTTTTTATAATAATTGGTCTAATGTTTTATACTTTGTCTCTTTATGTTTATAAATTCTTTAATAGTTATTTAGATATAGATTACTTAAAAAAAGTGTTTTGTGTCATGATTGTAAAAAAATTTGCATGAACGATTATACAAAGCTGTTGTAGTAAGCCAATAAAATAACAATAAGTTTTTCTACTATTCTCCTTGAAATCATTGTCTATAGTTTTAAAGTTTTCAAAATTCGCGAAAAATTGGTTGGGTCCGTAATTTATCGATGGTAAAATTTAACAATTAGATATTAATTAAAATTATTTTAAAATTTATTTTTAAAAAACTTGCAAACTACTTATTGTCTTATTTATAAACCTTGAAATAAATATTTTTTATTCACTTGCATTTGAATTTCTTTTACTATCTTTTTGTATAATTTTTTTTAAAATTTGATTTGTCTTATCATTTTCAAAGTTTTTAGGCAAAAATTCTTATCATTACTATTTGTAATTACAGTGATAATGATATTCTTTTAAAAAAATATTTCGAACTAAATACTTGCTCATATGGCATGTCACAAGTTCATCGAACAAGCTTATAACAAGAAGTTCTCAAAGACCTAATGTAGCCTACTTTCTTTTAACTTAAGTACTCACAAAAATCCTTAGTAGGGACTGACAGACGGACGAACAAAATGTTAGATAGGTCTCTGATATACATTTCAAACAAAAAAAACCTTTAAGAAGAAAGAAGTTGTATGGGGAGGGGCAGACGGACGGATGGACAGAAAATCAGAAGTACAGGCAGGTAGACAAACGTTATAAAATATACTCATCTGATTTTTATAACTTTCAAACCAATTTTTTTTTTTAAATCGTACAGTTTAGATCGGAAATTGAAAGGGATATGGACGGACGAACAAAAAGATGGATAACAGGTAAACAGATAAAAAAGTATAAAAGAAATCTGTGAAATCCTATCTTCCAAACAAAAAAAGAATTTTGAAAATCGGAAGGTTAGTACAGAAATTATGAAATGGGTATGTATGGATCAAATTTACCTACAAAATGTCACTTAGCACGTTCTTCCACTAAACGACTGCCAAAATCTGAAGCACTTCGGAGGAAGAACATGCCAAGTGCATGAGGTGTCAAGCGCGTTTTGTAAATGACGTGTTATGACGTAAATTACGGCTAAGCCAAAAGACACTGAGCATTTTGAAGAACCAAACTAAAATATCATGCCGAAAAAACTATGATTTTGTGAATGAGAGAAAAGTTGCAAACTAAAAACTTTGAAGCTTATTATCTCGTGTTTACCTTTTTGTCACTTAGCATGTTCTTCCACTAAGCTCTTCAATTTAGAGCCTAAGTCAAGCGATGAACCGTTCAGGTGTCTAACACAACTTTTAAGGGGGCATTGTAAACACTATAGAGTTACACACATTGCATGTGCCTTTAATTTCATCATTTTGTTTTGTATCAGCACCATACCAATGGCAGAGTTCATACTCTATCAATGATAGTGAAATTCAGGAGTGCAGCAATGTAAATTCAGGAGGTAACAAGGAATAAAATTGAATATGTTTGTTTATTATCATACTAGTCTAGTGACTTCACTGCAGTTCAAATGACTAAACAGAAGAAAAAAATCTTCTGAAGAGTTGTGTGGTGCATTCCGGGACATTAACTATTATCACAATGTCTGAACTCTATTTTTCTACTGTGCATGTAGACATATTCCGAATAAAGTAAAGTCGTCAAATTTTTCAGGATAGGGGGAAAAATATCAGGAGATGAGACACAAATTTCAGGAGTTATAAGGGCCCTTAAAAGAAAAAAAAATGAAATTCGTTAGGCGTACGAAACCTGCAATAGGGGATGGATAACCAAACAAGTCATTTTTTGCTAATTTTTACATTTTAAGGACAAAAAATTTAACAGGGCCAAAATCTGATTAAACAGAGTCTGGTTAAGAAGGAGCGCCTAGTGCATTTCGACTTACATGATAATCTTTATACCAAACAAAAAGAATATTTACAATCGTATACAAAAAAAATCCAACAGTTAGACAATGTGCAATGCAGCGAAATACTTTGGTTTGCAACATTTTTAGGTTCAGGACAAATGGACGCTGATGATATAAAACTTTAATCATTTTAAGAATAAAATTTCAATTAATAAAAAACAAGCCACAATTAACAAAGATTCTGCAGAATAATTTGGCAACGAAGCTACCCGTACCTCTTGAGGCTCTTTCTAGCAGAGGGCAGTGAGGAGAGTTCTTCCTTGAGCAGGAACTGTCGGATCCCTAGGATGTAGTCTTCAAGGTATGTGGGCCAGTGTAGAGAACGGATGTCAAAGTTAAACTCCTAGAAAGGGACACAAAGAGAGATTTAGGAAAAGAATTATCTATTTGGGAAAAGGAATGTTATTTTATATAATTTAAATTCAATTTTTGTACAAAATTTTCTTTTCTACAAAGTCTTCATTTAACTCTTGCTAGACGAAAAAATAATAATCAAGTACTTAATTTAAGGAATCTAACACTGTTTAATAAAAAATAGCAGTTTTTTTTTATAAAAAAAACTATTGACTATGCATTACTTACTCGCCTGATTATTATTTTTTTTAATTCAAATGTTAACAGATGCCAGTTTTATAATAGTAAGAAATTCTTAGTTGTTAAAAAGTAGAATAAATAGTCGGATTTACTATGCTTTTTGGCTGTAATAACATTATCACAAATATTATGCTAAGAAAAATGCATTAATACACTTGGTTGAATTAAATAATTTTTTTTTTCTCTAATGGGGCTGCAATATTGGCGGTCAAGCCTTTTGCAGACTCGGCATATTCCCCAGAACTGAGAGCCATTCTTTGTGGCACCATATAGGCGACTCTCGCTACCAATTTTGACGCGCAGATTACAATGAATCTGAGCTCTCTGTGGATGTTAAAGTACGCCGAGATTTAATTTTGCCGAGAGACCCCAAGCCAAATGGGCCCTCAAGGGATCTTTTACATGCCACATAATCATATGACATGCGCGCCCAAGATTTTCCCATCCAGAAAATCCGACGACTCAGCCGGGGCTCGAACCCGCGATCTTGGGCTTACAGGCGGACACGTTTAACCTCTCAGCCACTGAGCCGCTTTAAATAATTTATAAAAGAAGATTTTTTTAAAAATAGATGACTTTGAAAAGCAGTTATTTTTAGCATCTTACAGTTACATTTCATTTGTTATTAATTTTACTCTGTCAAAGAATAAGATCCTCATTAAATTAATTAAAGAATATTAATAAATTTCAACTTTAAGAATGAAAAAACACAACTAGTGTAATTATTCAAGTAATATAAATGCCTGGAAAAGAAATTAATACTTTCAGAACTCAGTAGTTTAAAAAGACATCCATTTTATTTTGCATTAAATATGATAAACACAGCCTGCCTTACCTGCTTGTCCTCTGAGGAGACTTTCCCTAGCAGCATGGTGACATTGTTACAGCTGAAGGCCCACTCATGGGTGGTGAAATACTCCAGGCACTGGATGGCACGGTGAAGTTTGCGGTACAGGGGAACCAGTCTGAAAAGAGGACACGAATTCTCAATACAAATTCTATTTGCAGATAAGTGATTTTTCAGCCCATTTATTCTTATATGCTGAAATTTATTTCTTAATGTCAGTACTAATTTACAGTTTATATTAATGTGGAAATTGATTACCTTATTCCGAAATTAACCATCCTGCACAACATTATTCTAAATAATAATGATAACAAACAATTATCCTCAAAAATACAATCTAAACAATTTGTGTTACATGCGGCTTGTGCCCGTGAACACAGCAAAAAGCTATTGATATAATTTTTGTTACAACCATACTTTGAGTCCTTTAATATCAGTTTGAACTACGAAACTATCAGAAAGTCCTGCCAAGTCATAGCTTTTATTAAAATCTTCTCTTCACTGTCTCAAGCAATTTATTGAGCACTCTTGCAGGGTGTGTATCCAAAACTCATAAGAAAAATTAAGTATCCTTAAGAACTTTTTAAGCACCCATCGAACTAGAAAATATTAAAAGCTCAAGGTTTGGTTAAGATTGATCGATCTTGAACTAAAATAATTTTTGTTACAATCCTACTTTGAGTCAATCAATATCGGCTTGTACTTTTACAGAAGGTCGGTTTATGGCCAGTTGGGGAACTCTTCCCTTCAATGCCCGAGGCAATTTATTTAGCACCCTCTATTAGGCCAATAGCTATTCACTATTCACCAGGTTACACCCTAGTTCTGATGTAAACTGCAGTAACCTCAACAATGAATAGAACAATTTTTGCCCTGAAAAAAAATAACCCGTTTATTAAATGTTCTTAGCGTTTAGAGTTATTGAGGCGCTTAAAACAACGGTCCAAGTCATTAGTCTAGATATTGCAGTTTATCTGCAAATAGTTCCGCAGAGTTGTCATATACTTTTGGCATTGCCTACCAATTTTTCCCCTTTCGGACGTGATCGTATAGTGGCCAGTAACTGCAATGTGATGACCGAATAATATGTTTTTATTGTGGCCTTGTTTCTGTTTTTGTCCGCAACTCTTCTCGGAGGATAGTGTTAGGATTAGATCACGCAATTTGTGCCGCAATGACGGTTGTTTACCTTTGTGACGTCACGATGGTAGGTTCGCTATTTACGCCGTGACGTCACGAGCAGTCCCGGTGAAGGCACCGACCACGTGACCACGTTGTTTACGAGTTCGTCGCGTGGTGGGCGTCTTCTTGTTCTCTTGTTCGCTTGCTCTCTTCGCCCGCGGCGTTTTAAGTTCACATGGAACTTTATTAGTTTTTATTTAATTTTAAAATGAAGTAACTAAGTTTCTACTTGTTCAATCACATACGTTTGATTATTCCTTTCTCCAAAGTAAGACTGTTATTATTTATTTTGTCTACAATATGTACTTTAAGAAGATTTTATTAAAGTTTCCACGATTTTAGTCAACTGTTTATTTGTGAATCATTGCTACTCTCATTATCACTATTAGGCTACTTATTCTTCCAACTACGCGCTGCTATTTCATTAGCCGCTGAATAGAGGCTATTAGATAGGGAGGCGTTATTCCTGTGGCATGTTTAGAGTTAGAGCTGGTGGCTTACCGAATAGGTCCGGGAGCGGTAATTAAAGTTTTTTTAATGCAGAAATGTTTTAACGTTGGTTTTGCTAAGAAAAGCTTCTTTTAATGTTCTTTTTTTATAATTTAATTTTAAGGCTTGCTCAATCTTCCTTTTAATAGATTGAGAAAAGTGTGTCGGCTCCCCAAAACATAGCCGGCTCTAACCTGGTATGGTAGTGTGCTGTCATCCTCAGATTTTTGGCTTCGGTGTTATAGCGTGGAGATAAGTGTACATGTTTTCTGAATTTGTAAATAAAGAGTTTTCATAAATGAACAAAACCTGTCTGAGTGTGAATATATCTGCTTGCACCACTACTATGCAAAATTAGCAGTGCCAATATCAAGTGCCTCAAATTATGTACTACTCACTGTGGCTTGTGTCCGGTGAGCACGGCCAGGGTGTCTATGATGTAGGCGGGGCAGTGGTGGTAGAGCAGCACAGAGAGGTGGTTCCAGAGGCGCGAGTTGGTGAACGAGCCATTCGGGTAGAAGAAGATCTCGTGGCTCGGGTGGCGCAGGATCAGGGGGATGGCCAACCGCTCGACCCCGCCCCACGTTAGCGTGTTGGTCGAGCCGGAGGAGCAGTTGTATACCAGCAGGCTGTTCGGTCTGGGGGGAAAATGGGAGTGTTTATTGAAAAGTTTTTTAAATAGAATGAGGCATTATAACACAAAAAAATGGGGGGGGGGGGGGAATGAAAGAGCGTGGGACCAGAATTCAGAGAAATAGTTAAAGAAACATGCAATCAAGATAATTTTAAATATTTAGCGTGCTGCAAATTTTCCCAATGGCAGTAATTTTTTTTTAATATTTGAAAAATTCAGATTTGCCGGGCAATAATGAATATATCTTTAAAAAAAAACCTAATCAATAATTCTCTGTTTGTATATGCCTTAAAAATGATATATTTCTACTGAATAACGGATAGAAAGGAGATGTACAACTTCTACCTTAAACCTTCTATCATACAACTCACTCAGATGAAGACACCAATAAAAAAATTCAATAATTATCGTACACAGAAGTTATGCTTATATTTTAAAATAACTAACAGTAAACCTTTGAAGACAAGGTTCGTCTAAAAAAAATCTTACAGAGTTTATAAATCATGTTTTTCTACAAAAACATAAAACAAACTTTCAGACAGGCACTATAATAAAGTATACATAAGTAAAGGAACGATTACTTTCTAAGAAGCTGTATTAAAAAAAGAAAGCAAAGTACACAATTCAAACTCTGGTCAGTTATCGAAGAATGGGGATTGGAGTATTTATTAAAAATTATTAGTTAAATAATATACATTAGTAAATGATTAAGATTATTTTCTCAGACACTTTTTTTGTAAAAAAAATCACTCTAGTCAGTTAATGTAGATAACCAATTATGCATCTAGAAGCTGGAAGAATGAAGATTGGAGTACTTCAGTTTGTAATTTTTTTTAAGAAGAGGAATAAAATTAATGCCTCGGATATTCTCTGTTAAAACAAAATGTAAGTTTAGTGAAAATATAAGAATTTAATTTTTAAAAAAATAGCAACTGAAGCAACATTTTGCAGGGACAAGGGGATGAAAAAGAAAGTTTTTAAAACTTAATAAGATACAGTACTTAGATTTAGAATTGTAATCAAATCAGTTTCGGTAATAATAAAAATGAACATATTACTTCCCTCTAAAGTACCATCAATTGAAACAGTAAATTATAAGAGTAACTTTGCTTCATAATACACTTTTGAAAATTGTTCTAAATTCCCCCCTCCCTTTAATAAAACACTATCTTAAATATTACTATTTGCTTCTCCTGGTTTAATCTCAATTTACCACATCACAAAACTAATAATAATCTTTAAAAAATTACAAGAATCATAAAACTTACTAGCAATTAAACACCCGTACTTCACACGGACTAAAAGAATATCAAATCCATCCAAGCATATGTGTCATTTGATTTGTTATAGGATAATAAACTTTGCATTTGTTCCCGTTCATTATAAAGAATAAAATCCCGTTACTTATATTGCTTTAAAATTCCAAAATAAAAATGCATCACTATAAAAGGCACATCCTCATATCACAAAAATCTTCCTCAATATGAACTTACACTCATCGCAATTTTCCTGATAACTTCAAAATTAACCATAAATGTATAACAATGTTATTTCACGTCAAAACCTCCATTCTTGGTTTTTTTTTAAAAATAAATTGGCTCATTGGCACGTTCAATTATTTTTCAAATCATTAATTTAGTTTCTGAAGGTAATGGCAAGAAAATAAAAGCAATTTCAATTGTAATTAATTTTTGTGTTCATTTTAATTTGTTCTCTCGAATGGCAACGCGAAAGAGAAAAAATTATCGGATTTGAGCGAAAGTGGTGTATTTCTTTCAGAAAATTTGAATTTTCTCTAAAAATGGAACAAATATGAAAAAACTAAGCCTCGGGTGCACACGTTGGTATTAAAGGGAATCTATCTTAAAATTTTCTAATTTCTGAGGACAGTATAAGTAGGTCTTTTACG
The DNA here is from genome assembly GCA_019343175.1 of Oedothorax gibbosus. NCBI lineage: Eukaryota > Metazoa > Arthropoda > Arachnida > Araneae > Linyphiidae > Oedothorax > Oedothorax gibbosus. The sequence goes on along the minus strand of CM033277.1, from coordinate 3,695,676 downwards.
ATCCACAGACAAACAGACTCTTTCTTTTATTATTATAGATATAGGTTTTTAACTAATTAAGGAACTGACCTGTGAGCAGCAGTGTACCAAGCAACAGTTATGACTAGATTGATAACCACATCGACAGGGATGAGGTCAGCTATGCTTGAAGATTTACAGTGCATGGAACGCAAGATGCCTTTACTAGTCTGGAAGAGAGAAAAACACAATCAGGTGTACAGCAAAAAAAATATACAATTCATATAAGACTTAATGTTAATATTCATATTTATTACAACAACAAAGAGGAAGATAATATGTTTCTTTTTATATTTAACGACACCTATTTGATTGCAATTCTAAATCAAAGTTCAGTACTTCATTTTGAAACTAACTCCAACATTAAAACACAAAAGTTTGCATTTCACAAAAAGATATACAAACAATTCTTGAAAATGCATCAACCATTAAAACTATTTTATTATGTAAATAATAGCTTAAAACCCCATTCAAATCCAATACAGCTGGCCATTCATAAATATAAGCTACTTTGCAGGATTAGTTTTTTTTTTTTAAATTACAGCATTTAATTTGTTAAAAAGAAGCCAAGTGAGTTATAAGTATTGGAAACAGAATTGAAAGGTAAGATTTACTAAAAAATTTAGCGAATATTAGTTGGGTTTTCCCACAAAGGCAAAAAAAAATCTTTAAAATATATCTATGTTAAGGATTCTGCCGACTTTTGTAAGGGATTTTCTCCTTACACAGAAGAGCATTCTTATTGCTTAAGTTCTTTCTAAAAAGGAGAGAGATGGGGCGTCCAAACAGTTTTTTATTGTAAAGAAATCATTTTAGAGTATTTAAAAGAACAGAATCTGGAGCCGAAGCTCGACCGCCAGAAAGCACTCAGCCTCACATATCCAGATCTAATTAAAATGTGAATCTATTTTCAATAGTTATATTATGAGAAGAGTGGAGTCAAAACCAATTCTAAAAAGCATTTGCAATTTTTCAGGGGAGGAATTTTATTTACGTGACGGCAAGGCGCTATTAGAACGTGGGAACTGTTTGATGGATCGGCAAGATATTAACTGAGAGTTATTAAGAAAGAACTGAATATTATATTAAAATTAGAACATTATATTACATATCCATCCTATTACATATATACATTCAACGTGAGATTTGGATGACAAAGATACTTGAACATGAATCTTCATATTACAAGAAGTGTTGAATGTTACACAATAATTTATTCTATGCCAATTGTAATTTAACAATTACCATTTTAATAACTGCATTTAAATACCTATTCTCATCAATGTATTTTCTAACAAGATGGGAAATTTAATTTAATTATTTTTATTAAATAATAAAAAAATAACTTACAGCAACTATAAGTCCAGTGGGTCCATTAAAGTTATCTACCCAACCCTGCAAAGAAATATTTGTAAAATTATAAAATTTAGTTATGTACACTGTACTCATTACAAACATATAAATTTAAAATAGCATAGACACAATTGACTTTTAGTATAATTATTTTCATTTTCTGTTGAAATTTGAACTTTGCCAGACACTTCAATAGAATGTGGTTTATATTTTATTAAAATTTTTTTTAATGTTTTTTGAAGAAAGGTTTTAAACACCATAGAAGATGATGCACTACTGTTTTGTTCTTTTTTTTTGTTTTTTTGTCATGCATAGTACAGACTAAGATCTGGAAGGAAGTCTGGGAATTGATGGTGAGACATATTGTAGGGGAATGGAGAGATATTTGTTAAATTGTCCAGTAACTATTCCAACTCTGCACATTTCACAGTGGTCTGCAAGCAAGTCGTGGACAGTTTATTTTACCTATTACCATGTTCTTATGAGACATGGCTTATCTTCATCAGATCACAAGACCAAATTATTATTTTTGATGTTTATTAAGATTTTCTAAGCACTGATAGTAGTTATACTCAAGAGTAAATTCAACTATTCTGTACTTGCCAGTAGTACTCACAGGGAATGGCTTCTTCCATGCAGCAGTGACTATGGATGGCCTGACTATGGCCATGCCCAGATTCCACCCCCCCACCCCCCCTCTACCAAGAGGGTCTAATGTTTTAAAGTAACTCCAGATTTGACAAAAGTTTGTGGAATTTTTATTCAAACTAAGTCATCTCAAATGAACATACCCAGTAATTAAATTGTCCTTTTTTTATATTTTCCAAATATTTACTGTACACTGCTAGTAAGTACTTCACACTTATACTCCACAGTTCAAAAACAAAACTCTTATAATAAAATACCATAAGCAGTTCATATTCTTTTCATTGTAACTTTGACTATTCTGTGCGTATTCAGAAAACATCTTCAACTTTGTGCATGATACATGAGAAGATTCAGAGAAGTAAACAACGTAGATTATTGGGATTATTGATCCCACAGAAATATGTAAATTTGCACTAATTAACTATTTGCGCCAGTAATCTACGTTGTTGACTCCATGAATCTTCTCATTCTGTGCATGCGAGTAGTACTCACGGGGAATGGCTCCTTCCATGCAGCGGTGACTATGGATGGCCTGACTATGGCCACGGGCAGGGCACCAGATTCCTCTACTAGCAGGGTTTCTGCCAGGGCTTTGGTGTAAGTGTAGGTGTTGGGCCGCCCTTTGATCAGGTGGGGGGTCAGTGCTCCCACCAGATCCTCATCCATCCACCTGCAAGGAGAGAAAGAGATTGTTACTATTTGAAAATATATCCTAATCGTCTGATGTTTTTCATTAATTGGTCGACTGCCAAGCTTTCACACTGAGCCAGCCATTTTAATATTTTAAACCCGTATATCTATCACATTTTGTCTCACCCCCCATATCAAGAATTGTTATCCTTTTTAGTGGGTATAGGATTTTATACTTTGATTTAGATGTCCGCTTTTTGAAGGTCGTCTCACTTTTATGAACTTTTTTAAACTTCTACATAGGAGAACCTAGTGTGTGATTTATATGCCTAACCGTTTTTAAATGTTATGTGTCAGTTTTGTGTAGCATTTTAATCTTTCAATTAGAAAAACCTAGTGTTTGCAAAGTATGACCTTTGATGCCCATTAAACCTCAACATCAATCCATCCATCCTGATCATCTAAGCGTTGCTGATTGGAAAATCAACTAAAATGGGCGTCCAGAAACTTATCTTACAACATAACAAGTTACCTAACGGGTTGGGGTTAGGGTTAGGTTGAAATATTGTCGCACTAGAGTTACACTATTGGTGATGGGCATCGAAATTTACAACCACAGTCCAGTGACAAGCGTATTGACTTTCGAGCATAGGCAATATGCATTTATAGACCAGCAGATACTTTGGCAATGTTACAGTAGCTGTTCAAAAAGTATTATATCACCTTGAGATCTGACATTGATTTAAATGGGTGTTTTGTTATACGCTCCTGTTACTAAAAAAAATATTTTAAACTTTCAGAACAGAAATGGCTTGATAAAGGAAGATCTGAATATTATTTTTTAGCCCATGATTACAGGTATCAGTCATTTATTTGTATAAAAATAACGTAATGCAAGGCTCAACCTAATTTTGAAAATCTTGCAAAAAAAAACAACAGTTTTTTTAAGTCGATTAAAATGCCTTTTGGATTTAAAAAAGGTTAGAATGGAATATTAGTTACAAAATACTGTAAATGCCTGTTTGTGCATTCATAGCACACAATAAAGTGTTCATTTTAAGGGCCTAAGACCTCAAACTTCATCAGCAAATATTAAACAGTAATTTTGTTTAAAAAATTACTTGCAAATCATACATTTTAATATAAAATTGTTTGAAAAATATGTTTACATAACGAATTTATGTGTAGGATTTTGCTAGGGTCTAAAAATTATATTTACATAAGGTAAGGGTTTGGAGGATGACACAGGAGGTAAATTAACTGACCACAGGTTTTAAAATACTTAAATTTATATTTTGCAACTTATAAGATAAAGTACGACGAAATATAGTCAGAGTTGCACGGCTCACTCTATAGAGTTGATAATCTTTTGGGGTGACAAGCGAAAAGCTAACACTTGACACTAAACTTTAAAAAAATTATTAAAATTTTTGTTCTGAACTTTCTTTTGATTGTCCCTCTTTCTTTGCTCTTGGTTCTCTTTGAAAAACGGTAAAATGGTTGAATTGTTGATTTCTTATAACTTGAAGTTTCTAAAAGTAACTGTTCATTACTTTGCATATTAAGTAACACGTGAATAGTTACCTTTCATATTAAGTAACTGTAACAGTTACTTTTTTTAATTAACCCGGCAGCACTTGCAACGGGGTCTATCACACCCCACGCACATTCATGTTTCGAATTACCCAACTTCCCACTTTTTAAAATTGGTCAAACCCAGAGTAGCTGCCCTTAAGGTCACCCACTAAGGAAAGGAATGATTATCTTTCACATTCCGAAAGCAGTTTTAGTAGAATTTTAGTTTTGGGGTGTGAAAGACCCCTTGCGAGTGCCCCCGATTCTTCATTCTAGTTCAAATTGTCGCGCTACTTGTCCTACAATGAGGTGACGGAAAGTATGCGAAAATTGTTAGCAGAAGTTACTTCGGATGATAAATCTACAAACGAATCAGAAGAAGAAGCTGGTGATGCTATGGATGATGATGATATCACAATTGATTATCGTCCTTGTTCCGATAGTGAGTCTAAAGAATTGTTGGAAAATGAAGACATTACTGGTGATCCTGTGGATATGATCGCTGAAGTGATAAATTATGTGGATCATAATTTTAATTCTGATACCGAAACTTCTCCATAAATACCTTAAATATTTGTTAGAAAATAGCTTCTAAGTAAAAATTGTGCAAGTTTTGAACGCAAAAGCGATATTTGAAGGAAATTCAGTGCTGGGGTCCAAAGTAGCCCCTTGCAAGTGACGGTGTTTCTCTTGGGAGCGCGAGTGCTGCCGGTTAAGTAACTGTAACAGATTTACTTTTTAAAAGTAGCTTTCCACAACTAACAATATACAGTATAACGAAATATAGTCAGAGTTGCACGACTCACTCTATCGTGTCTATGATCTTTTGGGGTGGCACCGGAGGTTTGTAGACAACTTCATCCACTTGCTCACGGTCGCAATTGCAGTAGGCCGTAGACACGTGGATTAAAGCCTGCATTTGAAACACTATCATATAACAATGGTTTTCAAAGCATGTAAATAACACTTACAAAATCAAATTATATGCAAAATGGACTAAAAGAAAGAAATTAAAAGTCAAAATAAGATTTACACAACCAAGATTCGATATAAAAAGACATACAGTTAACATATCTTGTTACAAATATTCCAGCGAATTAATTCTTCAATCTTTGAAGGGTTTTTTTTGCTTGCAATAGAAAAAACAAGAAATTTTTTAAACAGGTTTTAATAAGCAGGTAATTTAAGTGTTAATAAAGATAAACTTCGTACACTCAGGGCCCACCCCAGCTTTTATGCTGCCCAGTCCAAAAAGACAAAAGATTGCCACTCAATGAAAAGCACAACTGTTTGAAATATGATTTTTTAAATCAAAATCATTTTATTTTTATTTGTAATAAAATTGGTATATTTGATAGATACATTCTGGAGTAGTACAAACAAGAAAAAAATATTTTATAATCATAAATTTAAATGAGTTAGGAAATGCAACACATTAATATTTTGCTTTTTAATTGCCAAAATGGCTGGGGACAAATGTCCGGTTTAGCCGTCCCTGAAGCAGGGCCTGATTAACTCTAAATTCTGTTGGAGAACAGAAAATATTTACATATGTTTTTTTTCAATAACAAATTCAATAATTGGAAGAAACATTTATATGCACTTAAAAGGTTTTCAAAGCACACAAATTACACTTTATAAATCAAACAGCAAAAAAATGAAATAAAAAGATGCATGAATTTGAGAAATTCCAATAATATTACAAAACGAGTTTTGATGTTAATAATTTTGAAGCAGTTTACGGTTAATTTATTCTATATAATTTGATTCTTTTTATTTCTCTTCCACAAATAAAGAACAAGTAATGTTATGCAAGCTGGTAACCCAAGTTAAATGGTTTAAACTTTAATTTATGTTTGGAAATCAATTTTTTAGGTTTAAGTTCACTAATTAGAAAACTGTAAGTATTTAAATTTAGTTTTTAGTTAAAGTTAGTTTAATTTTTTAAAACCCAAGTAATTTATTAGTATACACCAATTGCTTAGTAAGAATTGAAATAGAATAAGACTAGTATTGGTTATGAAATAAAAAGTTAGGATCATAGTACAAAAATATCAAAAATTATGCAAAATACAAACTATGACATTAATTCAATTGAAAAAATATTGAATTTCTTATACCTGGGTCATAAACTTACCTCCAAATGGGTCATTTTATGGCATAATTCTACTAATCGACGAGTCCCCAACACGTTCATGTCTACCGATCGCCTAAGGATTTGAAATTTTTTAAAATACACTCTTTTACAATTACTTATGTCCTATATGGTTTTAAACTATGTAATTAAATTTTGTTTAATAAATAGCAAAACCAAACTTAATTCGCTGCCATAAGCATATCTGAGACATATAAAAACTAACTCACTTTTTGAACTAATTAAATTTTATCACATACAAATAATAAAAAAAACTTAATTTGCTACTTATAACTACATCAGAAATACCAAAACTCACTTGAGTGGCTCGTCAAACTTAACAGTGGCTGCCGAATGAAACACTACGCTAACACTAGATACTAGTAGTTGCTGGTCGGTGGGCGAGATTCCAAGGCCAGAAAGTGTCAGGTCACCCGCAACCGGAACTAGCTTTGAGAAGCAACCAGGCCTCTCTTGCCTCACACGCTCAAAGATCTGCCATTGAAAAAAATGTATTAATTTACAAACAATTCATTTTTACATTTATTAGCTAAACAGATAAATTAAAAATATCTTTTATACAAAAAGTTGAACATATTTTAATATTTTTAAAACTTTAAAATCGATCATGCAATTAAAATTAAGAACTTTTGATTCAACACACCAACCTTAATTAAATTTTTATCTATAATAACATTTTATTAAAAATATGATTAGCAACACTCAACAACATTGAAGTAAATGTATAAAAAGTGTGAACACTGATCATTACAATTAGAGTTACATGCTATCACCAATAGTTCACTCAGAAATACATTGATTAAAGTTATAATAAAATGATGAAATTGAAAAATATGCAAAAATTTAAATTAAAAAATTGACTATTTCTATTATTTTACTTGTGTTACCTTATTATACATGATTTTTGAAAGCAATGATACTATTCAAAATCATTTCTTAGTAAATGATCACTTGGAAAGAAACAATTTTATAATTCAAATGTTTAATTAGGTGTTGAAGAGTTAAAGGAAACTATTTGGGGCCAAAATTATTTGGTTTTAACATCAACTGAAAACTAGAATAAACAAATTTAGCCATTCATTAACTTTAATTTGAACAATTATACTATTTTTTTCTTAATTTGGTCTTTAAAAAAAAGCAAGTTACAAAAGAACTAAGCTATTATAATACTGTCCAGTTTTTATAATATAAAGTTAATGTGGTGCCTAAAAAATTAAGAGAGTACATTTACTGACCTTTGTTTTGAGTAGTTCCTCCAGCCTCTGTTTAGGTTCCTGTCCTTCCTTAGGCCTGAGTAGAAGGTAGATCGTTTTCACTCCGCTGCACGACCTCAGGAGTTTCTCCACCAGAACCTGTATGCAACACAGAAACACAACTTTAAAATAAAAGCTAGGGAGTGTAATACTACACGACTTTCAATCGCCACCCAATAAATCAATACACTTATGTGCCCTAATGAGGCCTAGTGGCTTAGTGGTAGTGCATCGCATTGCCATGCGTCCGGGGATCGAATCCTGGATAGGGCCAGGTTGAACCATCCTTTCATCCCTTAAGTGGGTCGATAAAATGGGTACCAAGCATGCTTGGGAACTAAACACTGGGGGTCCGTGTGAGGCTGACCACCTTACCGGGACATATGCCTAGCACCCCAGAGCCCTAGGTCACGAAAGCTGAAATGGGCACGGCAGGCCTTGGCCCACTAATGGGCTGTTGCGCCAAGGAGTTTATGTGCCCTAATAAGGTGATTTCAATAACTTTAAAAGTCAAAAAATTCTATGGCAGCTATCATTGGCATGTGCACAATTTTCAGCAAACCCTTATGATGTCAGACAAGTACTGGGAACCTAGTGTACCTAATTTGAAGTGTGTAGCTCTTTTAGTGCAAGCTGTAGAGTGGTTTCAGATAGCGTGACTGACAAATAGACAAACCAAAGCTGAAAAACCACTTTGACCCTATCACAACACTTTCATTACCATGAATTTCATATTATGCGATTGGCTTATATATCGTATGGGCTGCCCTCTACCCAGCCGCAATAAGCTCTTCAGTGTCAATATTGAGGGTGGCTCTTACCGATCATGGAGCTGGTACTAAATGCTCAAAAAGCATGGCAGGTCAAGGTGCCTTAGCCAGCCCCCATAATACCTTTCACACAGGCAGGATCAATAAAATGAGGAATAAGCTAGCTAAAGAACTAAACAATCAGTGTTTTGCATCAGTAACATCTACTAAAGTGCACCACATTGTCTCTGATAAGAAGAAATAACACAGAATATCTTTGCCCCCTCTATGGGCTACAATGTCAATAAATTAATTTAAATAACATTTTCATGGAGCCTACCTTTCCCATGAATCCTGTGGCCCCCGTGATGAGAATGCAGCGGTCCCGGTAAAAGTCGGACACAGGAGATGACATGGTCTCGGTCATGTTGAAGGCTGCACACTGTGAAAACATTGAATTCAAGCAAACTTATAGAAAAAGATTGAATAAATAAGATAAAAATCATTACTTTTTCAATAAAATATTAGGGAAAAAAACTTAAAAATTATTATGTATTCAAAAGAAATAGTTATATTATTGTATTAAATTTGTAAAGCAATTAAATTTAAAGGATAATCAAAATATGTATATTATCTTAATTGGGATAATAGTTTTACTGTTGTAAAGCTGAAGTCTAAAAGTTTATAATTTTCTCAACATAAAATTAATTTTAAAAGTATTTTAACAATTAAAAAAAAGTTAAAATTGAATCTGCTATCACCTGCTGTTTTTATATAACTGAAGTCTAAAAACGTACAATATTCTTAAGATAAACCTTATCCATTGTAAAAACAGCAACTCCATAGCTACAGTCTAAGTAATAGTTTAACTTAAAAATCTTTTACTTATTAAAAAATATAAAATCTCATAGTTTCATGTGAAGCTCTCCTAGTAATCCACATTGCCATTGTGATCAATTTATTATTATATATTTTTTATTTAAAGTTTAAGAGCTAATCTGTTAGTATTTGACTTTATCCAAATAAGTATTTGAAAAAAAAAGCATTCCAGAAATTATTTTTTTCAGTTTAAAAAAAAACATCTTTTGTTTATAGATATAAAGTTTCTTGCAAAAAAAAATTTTATTACAAGGTCTAGAGTTTAACCCTTTCAGTCCCAAGAGCAATTTCGCATCATCATTTTAGAATTTTTTTTCTGGTCGTCTATAGCCATTTATGATAATATCAAAAAGCACATCATTCGATTCTTCAAATTTTTTTCTATTAGAAAATATTTTTTATTAATCCCAATCGATGTCAGCCCTATTATTTTTTTTAAATTATGATCAGAAAAATGATGATGCCAAATGGCCTCACTGGGACTGAAAGGGTTAAAAGAAAAATAAAGTAGATTTTTTCTTTGTAAGGCTATGTCCTCACTACGACAACAAACGCCACAAATGCAACAAAATTTGGCAACCGCCAAGAGCACCAAGCGATGCAATAGCATGGGGGCTGACTCTGCCAAGTTGCCAATTTTTGTTGCCTTTGTGGCATAGTCAGGACATAGCCTAAAGATGCTTACCAAAGAGGTGTTGATTGAGGTTTCTAAGTTACTTAAGCTAGACAGATGTAGTTATAAACTTGCCTTCCATTTTGGTTCAACTAAAAATATAAAAAAAAAACTATTAGATATTAATAAATAGAAACAAAATAGTAAGTGTCCATATAGTGGTATACACATTCTTACTTCATTGTAATTATATACACTCATTACTTTAATCTGTGTTTAAACTTACGCAATAGCTATTGACATTGAGATCTTAATCACAATTGCTTATTTATGTACATAAATTAACATTCAACATTCCGAAGTTGCCAGAATACTGCTGACATTACACCCAATAAGATTTTAGATTATACAACTTAAATCCTCAATTTCTAATTGTTTTTATGAGGCAACCCAGTTGCAGGATAGGCAAAAAATAGCACTGTTCTGTAAAAAAAAAAAGCTTGAAAAAATAACAGTGAAATGAAGTTTTAAAACCAACCTTTTTTTTTTTGGCTACCATTTTTTAAATATATTTGAGAATAATACTGTATAGTTTTTGATAACTATTTCCTCTTTTGACTCTTAAAATAAAACTGAACTTCACTGTATATCAAAATCTTATTTTCTAAATTAGAAAAGCAGTTGGGACTCAATTTTTCCAGTCTGACCCTTAAATAGAAATTTACACTAAGATTCGAACCGATTTACACTTTTTCACTCAAGTGAAAAGAGTATTAAAATACAATTACATCAATAAAAGTTCTAAATCCTAAATAAGCTTATGAATAGAAGCAACAATAACAGGTCCACTTAAATATACCTGGTTTAAAAAAAATTACCTCAAGTATCAAAAACCTTAGATTTTCCAAATATCATAACTTCAAAGAATTTTTATTAAAAAAAATTATCTACAAATACAACTTTAGCCCGTTTATCCAGATCGCTTTTGCATAGAAAAAAAGGTATGAATCGGTAGTATTTTATTAGTCCTTTATCGTAAGATAAGTGATAAGAAAAAATACACGAAACTAAACGGAAATGAGTAATTCTCAATCATCGATATGACACGTTTTAATGTAGATAATTTTTTTTAAAAAAACTATTTTCCTCTAAGCGATTTTGTCAAAACCTTATTATGACGTCCGACAGATACTGGCAATTCGTATATCCAATTTGAAGTTCGTAGCTCTTTTAGTTCGGATAAACGGATGGAGTGTTCGGTCGTTAGAGTGTTTTCAGACAGACAGAGGGACCACTGTTTTAGAATCAGCACCCTCCAAAACGTGTAGGAAACGCAAAATATCTATTTGGTATTTTCGACCCTCATCGCAATACTTTCATTACCTTATACTTATATCTTATATTGTAGGCAATTAAAATTAAAAATTTAACACAAGTAACGAAACCGTATTATTTTTAAATGTCCATGTCTTCCGATCATTTTTATTCAAAAAAAAATCTAAAAATACTATCTTAGACCGATTATCTAAACCGCTTTTACATCGGAAAAAATTACGAATTGGTATTTTTAAAGTTCTTTATAAAGAAGATAAGTGATAATAAAAATATATGCTACGCTCAACGAAACTGAGCAGATTTTTTGCAATCTTCGATATGACACAATTTAATGTAGATGATTTTTCAAAAAAAATTGTTAATTTACTACATTAAAACAATTTAACTCATGTTTTTGCATATTTTTTTTTCTCTAATGGGGCTGCAACATTGGCGGTCAAGCCTTTGCAGACTCGGCATATTCCCCAGAACTGAGAGCCATTTTTTGTGGCACCATCTAGGCGACTCTCGCTACCAATTTTGACGCGCAGATTACAATGAATCTGAGCTCTCTGTGGATGTTAAAGTATGTTTTGCATAACAAAAAATAAAATAAGATCAGACAGACTGAATTTAAATCGAAAAATAAACATGATTTTTACTTTTTATCCGACGACTGAAGAAATAGTTCCAAGCCAGCGGTCCTCAAAATGCGATTCCAAGTACAAATACCTAACAAAAGTGGCGGCAAGACAAATTAAAATTACAATATCGACGGATGTCTTTTTTTATGCTTCTAAAAAGACGCCGCGTTAAATCATTCCATTGTACGTTCTTTGACACGACTCCTTTATCCCAATCACAATGGTATTGAATTAGATTGTCAATAAATAAATCTTAACTCGTTTTAGCGGTAGCACCTACGTCCCAACACGCAAAATAAGAAATTCGTCAATAAATTAAAATTGTCTGACTTCCAGACTTTTACTTATACAGTTTAAAAAGCATAAAAAATTTGATCTGTGAGAGTCTCACTTACATATTGATTTCTTATAACAATATCGGATTCGATGAATTGGTTGGATAGCAGGGTTGGGTTTTTCCCGTCCAAAACTAATATTTCCCATCCCAGCGGAAAAAAACTGGTAAATACCGGGACAAATTGGTAAATACCGGGAAAACTGGGAAATACCTCATTCTTTCAGGAAAAACACAAGAAAATACCATTCTTTCTTGGATCTACCTTATCTAGGAAAATCCTTTTAATTAAAAAGTTTTATAAAAGTAAACATCAGTTTTCTTTTTTGTTTACACCCTAATTTTTGTATTCTTTTAATTAAATATTTACCGCAGACAATACTCTAACAATTATTTATGCTTATGCAGATGGAACACTCAAATAATAATAAACAAGAGTAATGATTATAATGTTAGCAGATGTAAAATAACTAAGGAAAGTTGGTATATTTTTAAAAAAATATTAAGGCCATGATAAATATTTATTAAAATACAAAATTAAAATTATTTTAATTCATCCCATTAAATGACATTTAGTAATTAATTGTTTCAATTATTGAGTTTTTCCCAGGTGGGAAAAATAGAATTTTTCCCAGGACGGTAAATACCGGTTTTTACCATGGTATTTACCGGGGGTAGTAAAAACTATGCCAACCCTGTTGGATAGTGGTTGCTTTGAAACCCCTCTCCAATTTCCATATAATGGAATTATACCACACATATTTATTATTAATTTTTAAATTAATACTTTACTTGAATGCAAAATCAACAATTTCAAAATACACAGTAGTAAACAGTCTGTGCGATAAAGAAATGCTCACACTCCGATTTTATAAGTATAAGGTGTTTTTATGGCACATTAGGTTTCCAAGATTTCCTCAGCTTATCTGACACATAAAAAGGTAAAAATAACGTTATTTTATTCAAAGGGCTGAGATATCTTGACACTTGAAAGATTATAAACCGACACGTGGAAGTGCAAATATGTCTTTCGGGTATGGCAATTTTATTCAGCGAAACCTTGTTTGTCTCACTACATAAAAATGTGTAAAATCTCGTCATGTTCTGTCATTGTTTTTTTTTAAAGATTATAAATAGTGAGCATATTTTTGAAGAAACCGTAAAAAGTATTGTGTTGTTACATTGTTACATATCGCATTTATTGGGAAATTCAATCCATAAATTAATAAAGGCAACCCACGTAACAGAAGTAAGACACAAATAAGTATAACGGTAACAAGAGAATAATAACGAGTAGTTTTTAAATACTAATTGCCAATCATCCATGAATTCAAACTTGAGTAACTACGGAAGCTTAAACTTTCAACTAGGCATGGTACAGCAAGGAAGTCATAATATTGCAACCATAACATTGTTACAAGATGGCAAATCGATTAAGTAACCCTCCCCCCCCCCCCCTGGGCATTTTTTTTAAAAAATTGCTCCAGAACAACTATAAGACATTTTGAAAATGTATATGTATAAATCGTGGAAGTAATTTTGCTGTTCCATAGATCTTGTTCCATACAATATTTAAAAATATGTAACAGCGGGATTCAAATTGCTACTGGCTCGTGGAAGATGCGCGTAGACCAAATGACAACAAATATGCCACCTTATATACTTTGCTTCTTTATGTATTCAATGTATCAATGCTTGTGAATGAATAAGAAACATACATCTTTTTAACTTCACGTTAAAAGAAAGAAAATAACCTTTTTCTAGAACTTCTTATAAAATAAGTCAAAATCACGATCAATAATCCGGAATCAGTGATAAAAATTTACTCAATCAAAAAGATGTCGTTAAGAGTACACTGACCGTTGTTCTAATTCAATGAAAGGTCACTTGCCTATGCACAGTGACCTATTGTCAGATTGCCAGCTGCGTGATATTACAAGTCCACACGTTAGATTCAGGTCCACCCTTAGCAGACGAGACCTCTATGGATGAGACACTATGTGTGCTAAATTCGGACACAAAAATGTCTTAAAACCATCATGAAATAGCATTAATATAACAGGTATGGAAGTGCAAGCTAATTAAATAGGCTGAACCTTAAATGAAAAAATATCACACTATCGGCGCCACGTTGTGCAAGCCAATTTAAAAATGTAGTTATGTTAGTTCCTATAAAAATGCACACTTAGGAAAATGCATCAATCTAAAAAAACATTGATTTCCGCCAAATTTCCACGCCTTATGTAAACGATTGCTGTCAATTCAATAACCTAAAAATGTGGTGGGACTTCATGTAACCTAAAAATATAAGTTTTAAGAAAAAAATGACTTATAGTAAAATGATAAACGTGTTTCTATATAACTATTAATTAATAAAACTATTTAAATAAATGTCACATGTTTTTCAGAACCATCTATCGCATCACCCTAAAGACGGTCCCAATTGAATTGTATTAAACACAAATAAAAATAACTGAGTTTGCATTTCTTTTTTCCAAACTTTATTTAAGTGGAATGCTTAGTTCAGTGGTTCCCAACTTTTTCTGGACCATCGCCTCGTATTTTAGGTTGATTAACATCCATCGCCCCCTTTTAATTTTCATGTTATGTCTAATCATAATTTCAGTTAAAGTGGAACTATGAAACAGTTTTATAACACTTACTACCGTTTATAAATCCGTTTGTATATCTGGTCACTTTTAAATAAAATAGAAAAAACAAAACACATATTTTTAAAGAACAAAAGTGAAATAATTAACTAAGATATTTTTACGGATTTCTAGAAAATTTAAGAGAGTTTAAAGTAAAAATTGGCTGGTTTGGTTATGGTTGGAGAATGGTTTTACTGTACAAAGGTACAACATTATTTTAATTTTATCCTTT
Organism: Oedothorax gibbosus; assembly: GCA_019343175.1. Taxonomy (NCBI): domain Eukaryota; kingdom Metazoa; phylum Arthropoda; class Arachnida; order Araneae; family Linyphiidae; genus Oedothorax; species Oedothorax gibbosus. Next base: position 3,680,628 of record CM033277.1, on the reverse strand, counting down.
GAATACTCATCGCCCCCTCAAGTATTTTTTGCCCCCTTGATAACACAAATCGCCCACTTGGGGGCGATCGCCCCCAGGTTGGGAACCACTGGCTTAGTTGAATGGAATGATAAAGGTATTTCTAAATTCCAAAAACTGACACATCAAAAGAAAGACCACGAAAATCAAGATTTACCTGATCGTGCGCAGCCCTTGCCAGACCGGAGAACAAAGTGTTCAAAATAGAGAGAGTTGCGCCCTTTGGACCCTCGGCAAACTCTGACGCGCCTCGAGTCATCAACCCACGTCCATTCCATTGATAAAGGAAAGAATAACTGTTGAAGTCGCACTTGAACCCTGAACCTCCGAGCATTCTCAGACGCAACCTTTGAAAAATCTTCAAAACTAAGAAAGAGATTTAACTCCGTACAGTGTTTTACGCCATTCAGGGTTTGGTGAAATGTTTTCAGCTTAGTTTATGGGTTTAGATCGCGGGTTCGAGCCCCGGCTGAGTCGTCGGATTTTCTGGATGGGAAAATCTTGGGCGCGCATGTCATATGATTATGTGGCATGTAAAAGATCCCTGGAGGGTCCATTTGGCTTGGGTTCTCTCGGCAAAATTAAATCTCGGCATACTTTAACATCCACAGAGAGCCAGATTCATTGTAATCTGGGCGTCAAAATTGGTAGCAAGAGTCGCCTATATGGTGCCACAAAAAAATGGCTCTCAGTTCTGGGGAATATGCCGAGTCTGCAAAAAGGCTTAACCGCCAATATTGCAGCCCCATTAGAGAAAAAAAAAGTTTATGGGTTTGGTCGAGTTTTAACTGATAAAAACACACACTAAAACTGTGCACTAAAGCCACATGAGAGCTATTGGCGACTTGCCTCCTAATACAGAGTTAAGTTGGCGTCGCAATAGAGCTAAACAGTAAAATGACAAGTCGATACCCGAGCAGGCGCCAACGCAACATTCAAGGGTGACATCGTACTCAGCGTAGGGTCTTTGGAGCATATTTATGGTGCACTGCCTCTACACGGGGCATTATTTGTTGGACTTTTTAACTGCACGTGCCGTTTATAAGTCGGTAGTTATTTCTTATGTTGGCAATGTCCGGAGCACAAACCTGGGACATTTCGCATGCAAGGTATAAGGGCCTTACCTACTGGGCTCCTCAGCCAAGTCTGAAATCTTTAAAACCTGGGGAAATATTTACTGCATCCACTATTTACGTCATTCTGGGTTCGGAGAAAACCTTTAAAAAAAAGTTGATGGCGGGTTTGGTGGAATTAACATTGCACTAAAGGTAGATGAATGCTATTGGCGACGTAATACAGAATACAGAACCGCGGTCAAGTGAAGAATTAGCCGACGCCTCAGTTGGCTAAGTTTCTAGTACTACAGTTTCAAATAAAAGCCAGTGGAATGTTGTTGTTGTTGCATGCCCCCATAGGTCAGCAGTGCTAGACCAGGTCCATATGATGTCATACACCCTCAAAAAAATCTAAAACCAAAAAAAAGGGTCTTCGGCCAAATCCTGCTCTGAAAAACAGTTGGCACAAGCTCGAAGATCCTGGAGCCCTCAGTAAATTTCATTGTCTTTATGTGGCCACTTCGAAAACGGGCAAGAATAGTTTGTTCCTGTCTGGGAGCCTCCAGGACGGAAACATTGATACCAATGGTGCACTGAGGGAACAATCCAAGAGGTCCTATTAAAATGCTTAATCTTAGAGTGAATCTCCGAAAAAGTGAGAGGCGCTGATGGAACAGAGGCCTCGCCAGCACCAGCCTTTGCTAAAGTGTCTGCAATCTCATTTCCCTCAACATCAACGTGGGAGCCCAAGTGATATAATACTCATAACTACCTACCCTTAGTAACGCATAGTGAAATCCTTTGGAATTTAAATGGACGAGTAGAAAGGCCAATCCTACAGTGACGTCAAAGCCCCACGTCTTAAACCCGACCAGCAAACCACGCGGCAGCTAATTCGTCTAAACTAGAACGGACACGCATACACTGACAACGGACTAACTTCAAGCATTGTCTTCTATCCCACAAACATATACGCTCCGCCCCGTTCGAACCAAATATTCCTCCATAACACCTTTTTTAAACTTCCATCTTCGATTAAAATAAAGTTAATTTCATATTTAAATTTTAAGAACCTCTCAGCAGGTTAACCTTTAAGGGGGAGGGGGACCAATATTACAACAGAAATATGTTTTATAAATTGATATCATATAATAAAACACGTACCAGATAAAGCTAAGGGTGTGTAACACTACACGACTTTTAATTACCTACTCAATAAATCAATACATTTAACGGTAATTATATCCCTATCTATAATTCTTATAAGGTAATTTCAATAACTTCCAAACCTAGAAAGTTCTATCGTAGCTAACATTTGCGCAAGCGCGATTATTTCGAAAACCTTATAATGACGTCCAACAAGTACTGGGAATTAGTGTGCCAAATTTGAAGTCCGCAGCTCTTTTAGTTCGTACTGTAGAGTTGTTTCAGACCATAGATATCATAGTTAAAGTATTAGATTTGCAGATCACGTGACCTCCAATGCTAACGACGGGACGCGCCTGGAGACCAGAATAAGAGGGCAAATGGGCCAGTGTTGCCACCACAATAAGGAGAAAAATACGACGAAAAAAAACTTTTAATTCTAAAATTACAAAAAAATACCATAAAAATACTTGCTGCATTTTGGAATCTTTTTGACTTAAAAAAAACGTGAAATGCTTTTTTAGTATTTTTATGGTATATTTTTTGTAATTTTAGAATTAAATGTTATTTTTTCGTAGTATTTTTCTCATTAATATGGTGGCAACACTGGCCCATTTGCCCTCTTATTCTGGTCTCCATGCGCGTCCCTTCGTTAGCATTGGAGGTCACGTGATCTGCCAATCTAATACTTTAACTATGATATGTTTTAGACAGACGGGACCTAGGTTCAAAAACCATTCTTCTAGAATCAGAACCCTATAAAATGCGTAGAAAACACAAAATCTCCATTTCGGAGCTACAATACTTTCATTACCTTGTATTTTATATTGGGTAATTGAAAGTAAAAAAAATACAAGTTAAAATAAATTGGAAGCAGACAGACGAAGTTAAAAAGGAAAACATTATCATTCAACACTATCTAGAGCACGATGCAATGGGCCATTAAACAGATTAGTGTATAAATGTGTGAAGAGGTACTGCATTTCTGTCATTCTCAAATTAAGTTTAATATTCTTTGCTTTTTCAGAAGGAAAAAGATACGTTAGGTGATAACTAATAAATGTAAGCGATGATTATTCAGTCTTTTTTTTAAATAAAAACACTCACCAAAAACTAAGCTTTAAAACTTTTCATTAAATTTTTTGTTTAACATTTTGCTTAAAAAAAATCACTGAAAATAAATTTTTAAATGACAATTATGAATCTAAACAAATAGACTACAGTAGATTGGGAATTTATTTTTTTCGTTGCTTATTATAGCATCCCAATACTTGGAACGATATTTGACCTTTAATTAGTGTCAAGTAGCATGATTTTTTGTTTAATTATGAAAGACTAATTCTTAAGGACGTATAAAAAAAGGTCGATTATTGGGAGTAGGGAGGAGGGGTAACAGTCAGGATGCCAATTCTGTATTTTAAAAAATACGAGTTCGATTTCCTTTTTTCTTTAAAAAATTTTTTTAAGTAGGACCTCTGAAAAAACAAGATAACTATTTCTTAATTTTCAAAAAAATCGGGAAGACAGTTTAAAATGTGCCTCGTAATATACTCTATCAACAGCAAAAAAAAAAATCAGCTCCTCGAAAATTAGTTCCGACAAAAAAAAACAATTTTTCCTGGGCTATTGAGTTGAAGAACCTTTTGATTTGAGTACCTTTTAAACAACCAACTTTGAAAAACAATGCTATACCTGTTTCCAGATTTCCAATTGCTGTCAAGTACTTCAATTGCGTTTTCTTTATTTAAATGTGAATCATTTCATTTGGTTTGGTTGCAATAACGTCACACTACACTAAAATCATTAGTCTAATTTTGTATTTCAAAAATTATCATTGGATTTATCTTTTCCGCACACGAAATACGAATTATAATTCAGAAGAAATACTGGGAAACAGGATAATCATACTTTTTAATTAAGGACTTTTTAAAATATTTATTAAATTTTACATAATAATTACTTTTCTTAAAAGACTGAATGAATGAATATTGAATAATGTAACTGTAGAGGGGTCTTGAACCCCTGATAATTTTTTTCGCTGCCGATACTTTTGTTGATATGACCTTCGTCTAAAATATCCATTAACCCTTTGATTACATAAAAAAACATGAAAAATCAGAATGAAAAATTCTGCAAATGTATGCCAATTTGTGGAATTGATATATTTTCGTTAGAATTTATCTCAATTCCGCACACGAAATACAATATAATTCCGAATTTGTAATCTGGAAAACTGGGTAATCAGACTTTTCAATTCAAGGCTTTTGAATGATTTATACAACATGCATTTGAGCTATTTTCCCTGAAAAACCAAATAATGAATAAATAATTTTGTTGATGTGGCTTGTGTATTATTTAAATATTCATTAACCCTCTGGTCACATAAAAAGACATTAAAAATCAAATTGAGAAATTCCGTGAATGAAATGGCCAATTTGTGGAAATGGCATTAGTCTAAGTAGAATTCCGATGGCGGCTAGCAGGTTCAGGGCTAAGCAATTTTACAATTCAAATATATATCATCGAAATACCACCAAGTACCATTAAACTTACGTCATATTTATTAATACATCACGGTCAGAAAATGAAGAGGTTACGCCCGCTTGGAAAGAAGAGTAGGTGGTTTTTACCATGCAAGGTCATCAGTCTAGAAATGGATCGATAGAACAAAGCAAAAAACGTCTTGTCTACTTGAAAACGGGAAATCTCCAGCGCTTAACCCACTTAGGTTCCTAATCCGTCATTGCCTATCGAAATGAGAGCCAACATTTAAGCTTCCTACGATTGTTTTTTTCCTCCGGAGAGCCGCAAAATGTTATAATACCGTTTCCTAAACTTTACTGGGACTTCAGTGAGGTTGCGTTAGGTTATAACCAGGGTTGACATGGTTTTTACCGCCCCCGGTAAATACCATGGTAAAAACCGGTATTTACCGTCCTGGGAAAAACCTAATTATTGAAACATTTAATTACTAAATTTTATTTAATGAGAATAATTAGAATAATTTTAATTTTGTATTTTAATAGATATTTATCATCGACTTAATATTTTTAAAAATTGACAAATATTCCTTAATTATTTTACATCTATGGTAATTTAATAATCATGTACTATTGTTTATTATTTAAGTGTTCCCATCTGCGTAAATAATTCTAAATGTCGTCTCTGCGTAAATAATTCTGCGTCAAATAATTATTAAAATATTGTCTGTTGTAAATATTCATTAAAATATTGTAAAGGATAAATAATTATTGAGAAGTTATGTCTACTAAAGCTGGATTTTTTTTGTGGGGACAAGGGGGATTAAAAATAGTGAGATTAACAAGGGAGCCCCATACTATAACATAAGATGAAATTTTAATACGTAAAAAAAACTTTATAAAATCCAAGTTTGAAATGTTGTCAATTAGTAATTATTGTTATCATAAGGATCTCAAACGAAAAATTGAGAGTTGAGAAGATTTTTTAGGGTTTTTATTGCAAAAAGTAATCATAAAAGTGAAGAGAAAAAAAAATCCTATAAAACTGGGGGGGGGGGGGGTTACGGCAAATTAACAATTTAAATATTATAGTAGTAGAGTCTCAATAATTCGCCCCGCTTTTATCCGAAACTCTGTTAACCGACTGTTTTTAAGTCGAACATACAAATTTTTTCTCTAATAAGTAAATTCTCGATTGTTCCCAAAAGAAACCAGTCTCAGAAATCTCCGGCGATTCTAAACTGAGGAATCCCCGTCGATATTGAAATCGGCAAACTTTCGCGATTCCAAAATCGTTAATTTCTCATAGAATTTCTGTGTCGATTTTGAAATCAAGAATTCCGCCGTTTTTTCTGAAATCGGGAGAATAAAATCAAATAGAAATAAAATTAAAAGCGAATTTCTGAAAATCCAAAATTTCCGGAAAATTCCGGTGCATGTTTCGGACGGTCAGCTCTTACTTCCGGCTCCCCTCTATTCTATAAGTTTTACTATTTAAGCGAAAATTCCCTATTATACGGAATTTTCGATTATCCGAACTACCTCCGGTCCCAATTATATCGGATAGTAGAGGTTATATTATACTTAAAGAAAAAAAATGATAATTATTACATTATTTAAAGTTGTATTTTAGGCTTTTATACCAGAGAGAGATGATTATTCCCATATAAAAAAATCTACCTTATAGATCAAATTCCGATTATTTTACTGTTTACGAAACTTCTAGTTCAAGCTGTTAAAAATGTTCACAACTGTTTTCCATTTGTATGTCAATCGGGGCATAAGAAATTTATTGCAATTGTCATAAAAGTGCCACTCATTTATTGAATGGGAAAAAAATAAACGAATCATCACAAAAACAATGTGCAACTACTTTAGTTGATTTTTGTAAAAAAAAAAGTTTACTTTTTTTAATGGTACATTACTTAACAAACTAGTAAATTAATCCTTTTTTACAAATTAATAAAACTACCTTTTCATACAAAAAATTAATTAATCACAACAAATTAATTAATTTATATCTTAAGTTTTAGTTGTTTTACTTAAACAAAATCAGCAACAGTTAAAATCTACACACACATTCTAAGATTTAATGCTGTAATTGAAACCGTCTAATTAGTAGAGAATTACCTGTAAAAATTTGGAGACCTAATTAGCTAATTACCAGTAAATCAGTTTACCAGCATTCCAATCTCTACTTACAAGCATAATTATCCCATCGGTGTTACATGGGTCTGTCTAAAAAATTTCACAACATCAAATTTTCTGTGAATTTTTTTAATTATACATATGTTTGATGGGGAAGAAAATTATATAACAAATTTATTAAAAATGCAATAAGGCTAGTTTTTCAATGATTTAAAAATAGCTAGTTTTAGTTAGCTTTTAGTAGTTTAATAAAATGAAAACCAAGCTAGCTTGGAACCTAAGTAAACAATGATTATTTTTCAGTCAATCTGACCAACACCTTATTTTTATAATAAAGATGTGATGCTTTTTGCAATGAAATTGTTTTTTCCCCAGACTCAACATGTTATTCATTATTTCATTTTAAAGCAACTTTAAAGCTTAAACACATTAAGACATTTATTTTCCATGATTAAAAAAAAAAATAGCCATTAAAATGTTTGAAAAATGTTTTTTTTTTTCATGAATTATATTTACCTTAAAAATTGCGGAAGGTAAAAATAGTTGTCTATTAAAATATAGGAATTAATATATTGAAAAAGATATTTCATGCACTAAAATGATCAGTTTTTTTTGTCATACCGAATATTTCCTTAACTTTTAATAATGTAAATCAAGAAAGGTAGCATTTAATGCTAAGAAAAATACTCACAAGAACGCTAAAAATAAATATGTTACTAATTCATCCAAATTTAAAAGACTTTAAATGTTTAAAAGAAGCATTCCCCATACTTCCCCAAGACTTTCCCTCTGAATAACGGGGAGCTTAGGACTCCCTTCAGTGACGTCACAACTAGGAGAACGGGCTTCCTCAAGTCTTAGATGGTGTTGATCTGACCAAAAACCTTCAACTGCTATAATGCAACCCATTACACCTCACTCTCGTACGCTGAAATGGCCACAGCAAGTCTTTGCCCCTATAATCTGCCGCACTACTCAGTTTAACAGTTAAATGTGTAACATAATCATTTAACTGTTAAACTGAGGAACGAAAACCAGGGTTTGTCTGTTTAAACCAGCGGTTCCCAACCTGGGGGCGATCGCCCCAAGTGGGCGATTTGTGTTATCAAGGGGCAAAAAATACTTGAGGGGCGATCAGGGGCGATGCGTATTCAAAGGGGGGAAATTAAAATAAAGTTGTACCTTTGTACAGTAAAACCATTCTCCAACCATAACCAAACCAGCCAACTTTTACTTTAAACTCTCTTAATTTTCTAGAAACCAGTAAAAGTATATTAGTTATTATTTCACTTATGTTCTTTAAAAATATGTGTTTATGTTTTTTCTATTTTATTTAAAAGTGACCGGATAAAGCCTCCTTGGTTGTTTTATAAAAGGTAGTAAGTGTTATAAAACTGTTTTATAGTTACACTTTAACTCAATTATGATTAGACATAACATGAAAATTAAAAGGGGCGATGGATGTTAATCAATCTAAAATAAGAGGCGATGGTCCAGAAAAGGTTGGAACCACTGGTTTAAACCAAATGGTTTTTCCCCCAGAAAAAAACAACTTTTTTTTTTCCAAATTTTTAATTATTTAAATGGGAATGTTTCAGATGATGTAACGCTCTTGTTTTCATTCTCGCTATCCTGCCTTTTCATTGGTTGTTTCGGTTTCACTCTCAAAATAACCGTCATAGATTAAAAATATACTTTACTTCCTAAGCAAGCTTTCTTTGGCGAATGATTTGAACAACCTACAGCACAGCAAGAAGTTAGCAGTTTAAATACTGAATAAGTAAAATATTCTTAGAAAACTCATTTTCGAATGCCAAAACAAAAGTAATTCCGGACAAAAAATGAAAACAGGACCGCTGGAGCTATTGCCATTCACGACATGAAACAACTTCATTCTAAAATTATTATTTTGTCATGCAATTTGAAAGGTTGTAATGAAGCAAACAACTAAACTCAAATTTGGCAGATCTTAACTGTTGACCGTATTAAGCCCAAGTTCAGGAATAAATTGAGAACTGAGAAAGCAAGCAAACTGATTTTTACTTTCAAATTTTGTATTGCAAAAAAAAAGGAATTGTTAGAAATTGCAAAATGTAAAAACTAAATATCTGGGGTTCTATAAAAGATTCAGATTTGAATTTGGTGTTATTTAACTAGTTAATTCATTTGATATTCTATGTTTTGTGAATCGCAGCAGTGAAAAGTGTGTTTTTCCCCAACTATTTTAAGTTCCCTCACTCAAAAAAAAAATGCACACAAATCTTGATGAACATTAATTTTTTTATTCTCAACAAGTTTGTTAAACACTAGTCATAATTATCCTGTGTATGGACCCTTAAGCTTTCCACTTCGTGTAAAACATAGTACATTGGATAACAGTCAAAAAGTTTACAAAATCGAAAAACAACAAAATTTGGTTAATACCAAAAAAGCCAGGTAAACAAAAAAAAACGTTTTTTGGAGGAATTTCTGAACCCTGGATAAAAACATGCATTACTACACGAAACCAGGTGAAAGGTAAAGTGTAAAATAATAAGTGGAAAAGTAATAAGTCAAATTGTTTAGAAGGGGAGAATTAACTGAAAACACATGATGAAAACAAAAAAGTGGCAGGAATAAGAGTTTTGACATAGAATATGAAGTCTACTAACCAAATGGTTAACATTTTGCAAACAGAAAATTTAAGAAGATGCACTTACATTTGTTCAATTTAAAGGTAAATGTTTAATATGGAGTTATATATAAACAGACATATTGCTAATCAATCTCTATTATACAATAACAATCCACTACATTGTTTTAGTGGGCTCACTATATAAGGAGCATTTAAATATGTGACACTCAATGCATTGCTTTTTACTAAGCAACTGTAAAAAAAAATACCTCAATTACCAAACTGACACATCAATAAACTTAACTAACATCTTCAGTAAAGACATAGGACTACAATCTAATATATACATATGGGTAACAAAGAAACCTAGATTACAAAATGCAGGTTACAAGATTTCGATGAACCCCTGTTAGCAAACTATCCGCTACTATACCTTGTCTATTTACTATGCAAGCCTCGAAAAGACTTTCTTCCCCCATGCCTTCGCTTGGTTTACTAGGAAACGGGGGGAGCATGTTTTTTCCCCACCCTACTTGGGTTTGAACTGTTCGGGTTGTTAACCTCACAACAGAACCTCAAACGCGTTAGGTTTAGAAAAGCGATGCTCCCCCCGTTTCCTAGAAAACCAAGCGAAGGGATGGGGGAAGAAAGTCTTTTCGAGGCCCGCATAGTAAATAGAAAAGGTATAAACAAAGTATCCTGGGTACAACTGTGATATACAATCTTACCAGTTTAATGGAAACTTTCGATTATCTCATGATTAAGAAAAATTAATGTAATTGGTTGTTATAGATGCCTATCAAGTTGTACAGAACTTTTAAACTAGTTGTGTAATCACTTTTAAACTGGAATGTTTACCTGGTTTGTGCAGTCTCCTTGATTTACAATGTAAATGAAAAGGTTAAGACTGGCCTCTATATTACAGCTGCTCCCAGATTTCAATTGGAAAGTAAACAACTTGGATTAGAAACCGCAGATAAATAACTATTAACTTCAGCATTGCATAGATAGATATAGAGTTGCTTGAAAAAGTTCAGCATAATGCTACAAAAATGATTAAGGGTCTATCTGGTATTGATTATGATAACAGATTAAGATCTTTAAACATGTATTCCCTGGGAAAATAGGAGAGCTAGGGGTGATTTAATTCAGTTATTCAAGTTCATAATACAGGGAGATATGGAGGGCTTAGGTTTTACCCTAAATAGACGGACCAAAGGACATGATCAGAAATTGAATAAATCATGCTTTTAGAAGGGAGGTAAGAAAACATTTTTACAATAGAGTTGTCAATGAGTGGAATGCTTTACCAGATTATGTGGTGTATTCGAAGAGAGTAGAAGATTTTAAGAAGAATCTTGATAGTCATTGGAAAAGTATTAGATTTATTTTGGACCAACCTTGCTGGACCTCTGGCCTGTTGTTGGTCGACAATTTTTGTATTTGTATTTCACAAATTCCCCAAAATACAAACAAATTTTACTAATTTTAACCTAAAATTTTCATTCACCCTCTATTTTAACTTAATCAAAGGGTTTTCATGAATACAATCATGTTAGAGCAGCTCTTTGTACATCAAGTATAAACAAGGTCATGAAGAAAACTTTTACTTTGATCAAATATATACTAATTTGGAATTCTTCGTACTCAAAATTTTTGTTGTGATAATAAATGCTCCGCATCATATAAGGCAAAGCTTAGATCATAAAGTAGCTTACAATAGAGTGAAATCTTTCATAAGCTATAAATAAGTTTTTATTTCCAGATCAATAGCAAAATCACAGCTTAGATTTTAATGACAAAAATTTCGGTTGTTTATAAGAAACGATTTCAAAATAAACTCATAAAAACTTACAATATTAAATTTAAAGACTAAGATAATGAGCATTGGAGTATTGGAAACGTGAAAGTTACGAGAATAATGCGTTAATTGAATATATTTAATTATATATTTAAAATTATATATAATTCCGTAAAAAAAGCAAATTTTTGATTATTTACTATTACAAAAGCACCGGAAATAAATTTTTAAAAGATAAATTATAATTCCGGTCTTTGGAAATTTCTATAAAATGTGTAAAAACGGTATTTTTAAAAATCCATACGCTTTTCAGAACTATCCTTTTATAGATTGTTTTAAATTAATCTAATTAAAAATAGCCTCTTAGATCCTATGGAAAGTAAAACAGATGCAAGTAATGAAATTTGCGGAGATGAGAGAAAACTGATTACCGGCCGGATTTACCGCTCTTAGGCTTACATGTGTTTGAAAATAATTATTAACAAAAATCATTTGCCCATTAAATAAAAATATTTTTTATAATGGCTTACCTTAAAATTTATGTAAAATCTTGCTTTGATACTTAAAATGAACCAAATGTTTCAGAGCGACAGATTTTTTTATAAACAGCATTCGCCGTTCTCGTGATTCGGAAGGAGCCAATAGAAATCCTTCCCCTAATGCCTCTCCCACGAAAACCAAATTGCCAGATCCGCGTTTCAAACATTACTAAGAATCTGGGAAAGTATCAAATGTCTATGCTTTATTTGTATTTTTATTAATAGGAAAAATAACAAAATTAAACGTATTTCCCAGTAAATGAAGTTCAAATAAATACGATTTATGAAATATTTTGTTACTTTTAGAAACCAAGTTCTTTATTTTTGTACTCAAAATCAACTAAACCAAACTGCAAGATCGAAAATATCGATTAAAATAGTTTCGGTTTAGTGAAGCCGTCGCTGAGCATTTTTGTGGAGTCAACTTTTCCAATGATTTCGTCTGCAGTTCGTTTTAAAACCTTACTTTTGTTTCAATTTTAACTAATTTCTAAGAATAATTAGTAAATTCATCTTGAAACAGACTATATTTTAAATAGGATAGTTATGCAATACGTATTGAATTTAATGAGACAGACTATAGATTACTGACGTTTTTACATGTGTGACCTTGCCTATCTCCATACCATTTTATTTATACTTTAATTACAATTTGGATACTTTCTGATGCAGTTTGACAGCCTTTACTCTTTTCAACCTGAGTCGGCATGAAGCAGTGGATTAAGTCACAATGCAAGAAGAATAACTTAGCTGATTATGCTGTTGTCTTAGCTATCTTGTTAACTAGTTGTGATTGGAAAAAAAAGCTATGTTTATAGGACTAGTGCATATTACATCTTTCATGGTCCGAATTCCGGATGCCGCATACACATTTTCTTTGACAACAAATAAATATTTTCTAAAATTAATAAAAAAATAAACTTAATGCTCTTAAAAGGTTTGCATTGATTAGGCTCCTTTTCTTCAAACTTAAAATTATGTGAAATGATTAAACACATACAAGGATCACTTGTTACAAAAATATTTAATGCTAGCACAATATCTGATTTTTCTGTACAATTTATCACAAACCATGCGTTTGTTGCCACAACAACCACACAAAAAGCCACTTCAAAACTTAACTATATAAATACTCTCAAACAGGGAAGTCTGTACATGTTAGCGACAACACTAAAATTTGAATAACTAATTATAATTTGCTGAACTAAAATAACCACAGGAAGCTGAAAATGAATAAATTAACAAGTGGGGTGCCAATTAGAAATATAATTAATCTGAAAAGAGCTTAAGAATTAAAACTTAATATCTTCCAATATTTTTTTTTTGGTACCAATCTATTGGGCATCCGCAAAATCTAGAAATGAATTTTAAATTATTATGCTTAGTTAGAAAAGGATTTAAAATATTAATGATGTTATAATGTATTACTGGTGATTTTTTACAAATTAAACCGACGACAAATACAATTTCATTTGTGACAATTCTTTAACTGATTTTTAGGAAAGCTTTGCATAGTTTCTTTTGGATTAATATGATCCAATACTCCAGTTTCCAACAGCTGAGCTTGCAGAGATGCATTTTTAAATTCGCCTTTTATTTGCCATACAGCAAAATTTTCTTTACTGACATTTAATGCCAATAACTTATATTATTTGAATAATTAATATGTAATTAAGTATACTTATTATAGAGTGTAAATATAAGAAATATCTTAATAAATGATACTAGTCAAAATGGCACAAATGTTGAAGTTTCCTATTATAATTTTTAGGTAAGGCAATAAAAAGTGTTAAGTCTCATCATACAATTAACAAAAATTTAAAAAAAATTACCACATATTTTAAAATATAATTATACTCAATACTCAACACTACCTGAGCAGTTGAAATTAAAATTAAACAGAACTATTACAGAATTTGTCAAAAAAAAAAAAAAAACTTAGCTAAAAGACATCAACCAAAATAAAAGCAATATCTATTGAATAAAAATTTAGTTTTGGTTAGTTAAACTTTCAGATTCATACATTTTTAAAATGAGGAGTAATTACACAGAACATTAAAATATTAAAGCTTCAAACACAATAAAAACACGCATCCAGATATAACTTAACATTTAACAATCACAACAGAATAGACTAAGAGAGCTAACAAGTCCATTTTTTATAGCTAAAACAGTCAACAATAACATCTTTCAAAAACATTCTTTATTAGCATTCAATTTTTTAAAGAATTTTTTTTAAATGTGTAAAGTACTTATTTGAAGTAAAAATTAAAGGGATTGTTTTATTAAAAAGAAATATTTGGATAGAAGAAACATTTTAAAAAGAACTTGCAACAAATAATTTTGATAATAAAAATAGCCATTCACCCTTAAATAGTTTAATAGAAAAACTTAAGGAAATAACGATTCTATTAACTTATCAATTTTTTTCACCTACTGTAATTTTTATTTAACAAAAGAAATTGTTCTATTTGAAAAAGTAACAAAGTAATTTGCATGACAAACAAACACATTCAAACAATGGCAACAATAGATGTAAATTAATTTAAAAATATGCAGCAAAAAAAATCAGAAATTAACGAGTGCTTGCACACGCAACAAGTTTTCTTGGTATAAAAGCACTGACACATTTTCAGAGCCCCAAGTAAAGCAATTTTTTTACGGATATTTCACTAAAGTTTAAGCACATTAGAGACTGGTCTCACCTTGCCTACTGGTCAACAATTGATGCTCCATGATCATTCAATTAACCACAATGATTGACAAGAAAAAAAATCTTTAAATTTAGCGACTTTAACTTACTAATCAATCAAATATAGGAAGTCCAATTAATTAAAACAACTGTTTTATAACACGTAAATTGTAATTCTAAAGCAAGGGAAAACTATTTCTGCAATTGCAGACCAACAGACAAAATGAGACAATTTTCAAAGAGGTATTTCACGCAGCAAAATTTTGCCCACAATCTTTCTCAGGAAGATACAAACTTAACTGCATATCAAGGCAGTTTTTTTTTAAAGACAGTTCAAGGTAGAATTACAGCCCCTTTTGTTTTCATAGTAAAAGTCACAGAAATGGGACACATAAAAATAACACTGTTAAACTATTTTTGGCCATATTACCAGTCATAACAAGGATGCAAGGTCACGCGGAAATAACAGGTGAAAAGTCTTTTAATATGCTAACAAAAGGGGAACATTCAACCTTGAACTTACTGAGAGGCACCCCTCAAAAACACAACTGTCGCACATGAATAATTGGGAAAGAGAATGCCTTTTATTTAATTCACTATGTACACAAGAGCTATGAGAAAAGTCCAGTGGGCCAATTCTTAGGAGAGAGGCGTGCCTCCGAAATTGAAGGAGCTAGGAACAGTCTGGTTTGCAAATTGGTATCCGCCGCTCTTTTCTATCCTCTTGGATTCTGCAAGCAAGAGACTATACTATTAAACAAGAGAAAATATGCTATTGAAATATGAAGAGTAGAGGGGAAGAACCACTTTATTTATTAGGAGTCGTGCAGTAATTGTATCTGCTTGGCGGACATTGGCGACAGAAAACCGGTTTTCCTTTCGCGGTGCAAACGTGCGACTCGTGTCCGCTGATCTCTGGCGTAAATCAGGGTTGCCGCAAGAGAAAAACAAAGTGAGTAACCGATTTCCTCACACCAGTTTAGGCGATGACTCGCTTTCATCGCCAAAGAGGCCTGATGAGGAAAGTTTTCGACGAAATTAAGCGGTTTTCCCCCCTGTACTCTTCATATGTTAACAAACCAAACTGATATTTGCATAATTCAGGGTGGTAACAAAATCCTTGAAAAAAAGTTCCCTGATATTTCCATGATTTCCCTGATACTTTCACAAAAAATTCCCCGATTTTACAATTACAAAGAAAATATTCAATGTACACAGTTCAAAGCAGTACAAAATTTTTAAACCAGACATCGCGGGACTTTCCGGATTATGGGTTAGCCTACCTAACTTTTCCAGATTTCCCAAAATCGGAAAAAGTTAAGAGGAACCACATGATCAGAGAATCGTGTTATAATATTTTTGTACACTCCTTGAAAAGTTTTGAATGAAAAAGCTCATTTTCAAGTCCAAATGCTTTAAAATAAATCTGAGTATAGGGGGAAAAAGTCTGTACTATTTATTGCAAACTCGAATTGTATCAAAATTTTCTCAACTTCAATTTTTCTCTTTCTTACATAATATCATAATATTTTTAAACCCCATGTTTCCAAACAGTCATTAATAGCTATAGTAGAACTCTCATAAACAAATTCCACCCGGCCTATTTGTTACTGTTTGTCTTTATTGGATGTCACACACAAACCCAACATTTTTTTTACCGACCAAAAAATTACTAAGCATGACATCCAACCGAGACAAACGGAATATTTTCTTTTGATCAAGTGTTTGTCAGTAGTGATCACAAGATTAACCTAAACCCGCTGTTTAAGTAATCCAAAATGGAAAAATTCCCTGATATTTTGTGAAATTTTAAAAATTCCCTGAGAATTCCATGATATTTCCAGAATTAAAAAGTTCCCTGAGAATTCCCTGATTTCCAGGTTCTGTTACCACCCTGTAATTCAAGTTCAACGACCAAACCAATCTGCGATACTTCTTGCATACAACTAACAAAATCCTGGAAAAAAAGTTCTCTGATATTTCCATGATTTCCCTGATACTTTCATAAAAAATTCCCTGATTTTACAATTACTTTTTAGTTAAGTTTAGTTTGAATTGTCATACTAGAGCTACACGAGAGCTATTGGCGGCGGACGTCGTAATTTAGAACCACAGTCAAGTGACAAGCTGTCACCTGAGTAGGCACCCAACGTAACCGTTAAGGGCGACATCATACGCAGCGTTGAGACTTTGGAGCATATTTGACGTTTGATAATAATTGACAGTTTTTTGCTTCTGCGTGATAGGTAGATAGTCGAGTTTACGTTTGTAGCTCCGGTTCAGGCCAATCGGACCAACCCGAATACTTTCTTTTGATCAAGAAGTGGTTGCTAGTATAGTGATCGAAAGAACAACCTAAACCTGCTGTTAAATAATCCGAACTGCTAATGAACCTGCTAAATAATCCGAAATGGAAAAAAATTCCCTGAGAATTTCCTGATATTTCCAGAATTAAAAAGTTCCCTGAGAATTCCCTGATTTCCAGGTTCTGTTACCACCCTGAACTAAACCCAATCCCCGGTGATATTATTATGCCAAAATAGAATGTAAAGACGGGGTGAAAGTGGCCAAAATCAAAACATAGGAAATCACACGTGTAGGACCACATCAACTGAATAAATATAACATGCGCATATATTTGTGTAAATAGAAAATAATGTATGAATGTATCTATGTAATAATCAAAAAGTACAGAATTTTTTTTTTACCAGAAATATGGGACAAAGACTGTCTTATTCTTCAAATAGCCTACCCGGAGTTCATAGCTATCTATTTCAGAAATCAATAAAACGTAATAAAGTATAGTTTGCTTTCTAGCAAATTTTACCAATCCAATTTTTTACTATCACCAAGCTCTATTCAGATGTAATTAATGAAATTGCAGGGAAATGTGGAAAAATATGTTCCTAATGAAGCTACTACAACAAGTTTCACTTATTGTACGATGAAAAAAGTTTTAAAATTTAAAGTTTTAAGTTTTAAAAGGTTTTTGGCAACTTCACTGAATAAGGTACTAAAGATTCATTATTATTCAAGAGAGGCATATATGGAGAGAGGTTTATTTGTGTCCCATTAAACCTCACAGTTTCTGTCCTGTTAGACCCCACAGTGCTATTTTTTATAAATTATCCAACACAGAACCACGTGTATTTCACCACAGTATTTGACATATAATATCTTAATATGATATGCCTTCTATCTAAAACTATAGTTTAATAGGTGAAAGTTTTTATTTAATACTTTAAAAGTGTAAAAATAGATAACTTTTAATTTACTTTTGATCCTCCAAAACAACAATTCTTCTCTCCACTTCAGCACATGCTTTAAATGGCCAATCTTTGGTTGTTAAAATGCAAAGTCTAACTGCTATATTGTTGTAGTGTAGAATTTGTATAAAAGTATATTTCTCAAGCTTTTTGCCCCTTGTCCCATTAGCCCCCACTCTCCCCTAACTTTTACTGCTTACATACACATAAATTATACTACTAGCACTAAAAAGTTGATATTTAAACCAGTTGCTGAAACATCCACTAAAATACTTTAAGTAGTAATAAGTAGAATTATAATCAAACCATTTAAATTTTAAAACTGTACTAAAATTAATAAGGAGTGTTTAAATTTATTCCTCTAATTAGGGAATCTCCGTAATCCTTGGAAATGAAAAAGCCGATGAGCTTGCCAAAGAATCAAGAGCTTGCCCCCAATCATCGGACCTCATAACTCTCGTTGACGCCAGTGCAGTTGCCAGCCGTAGACTTATCAAAAATAATTTTAAATATTCCATCCCTGCTCTAAATTGTTACCGTACAATATCTTCAATAATAGCCAGACTACGAACAAAACATTTAAAAGGAATGAAAATCTCAACGGAAAGAGAAAGAAGCTTCTCCACACACTGTCCTGGTGTCCAACTGTCCCCGCAGCATATCTTTGGCTGCCCATCAATTCAAGCCAGGCTCTTCAGGATTGGCTTTGAAGACCCGGGAATTTTAATTCTCTCCGAAGATGCAGAGGAAATAGCGGAAGCCGTCTACGACAGCTTCGGATCCATCTAGTTTTTGCACACATGGAAATGACGACGACAGGGAATCTCCGTAAACAGGGAATTCTCAGGGCGACTTCTGTGTGTCTAATGAAGCGGCTAAAGAAACATTATTTGAGTGTGGAATTACCTGCGGCGGCTCTCCTTTGTTCAGCAAGGACAAAAACTTCTTCGCACGACTTGGCTTGTTCCGGGGTCAAATGAGAAGTGAGGATGTTGTACCAGTTGGGATCGGACAATTTCAGGGCTGAAGAGAACAACTTACATTAAACACGAAAGAAAGAAATTATTGAATTGATCACAAATATAGTTTAATGTTTATATTAGACCACGAGAGGGTTGTTATGATTTTACCCGACCCGAAAAAACCCTGGTGGTTTTTTTCAAAAAAAAACCACTTGAAAAAACCAAGTGGGCAATTGACTTAAAATTGCCTGAACTGAAAATTAAAAAGTAAAAACTTTTTATACATCCAAAAAATATACATTTCATATCATTTTTAATTAATATTTTAGTAATTATCTTAATATAGTTTTACATTTTTGTACCTTCAATATTTAAAATGCATTATTTACAAATTTAAATTTATACTAATTACTTAACAATTAAATGTAACAAATACTTTTTAAATTCTAATTTAAATTTATATCGTCACGATATTCTGGATTATATAATTTTACACATACACAAACAAACAATACTTGGTTCTAGACAATACATTTATTAAATTTAAATATACATTTATCTAAAAACTATATGCAATTATTTTTTAATTGTTCTAATTTAAATTACATAATTCCTGATTATTCTCTCAATATGTTCTATTAGTTTAAAAAATTGTAATGTATAGATAAATAGTTAAAACTTCCCTAAATAAATCACAAAATCCTGAAAAACACATCCAAAATACTGAAAAAACCCATAAAACCCGAAAAAACCCTTTTTCATGGAAAAAAACCGGGGTTAACAACCCTGCGAGACTGATTCGAGAAAATACGAAGTATAAAACAATGTATGTAGTACATATCAAGCAGCAAGCTCACTAACTTTATAGATTGTTTTTAAATTCATCTAAAATAAAAAATATATTAATTTAGACTCACTTAAGAAAAATAAAAACAAACCTTGCACAGAGTTATCACTAAATTTAAAGAAAAATTACATGCAATGTAATGTGCAGATTGAGTTTGCCTTTAGATGATATTCTAATTTCATATTGCACCAAGTTTAAGAGTAATCACATCTGCCATTCAATGTTAATCCTGATTTAGTTGGCAGGCTTAATTAAACATATAAATATTATTATTATTATTTTAATCTTTAATGTGAAATCTCTTGGCAATCCTTTAACTTTCCCAAACGACTGAAAATGGGCACAAATCTATGGTTGTTTTCTCTGCATAAATATTAAAATGCATAAAATATTAAATTTTTTAATAAATTTTAATTAAACTTTAATAGTAATCACATCTGCCATTCAATGTTAATCCTGATTTAGTTGGCAGGCTTAATTAAACATATAAATATTATTATTTTAATCTTTAATGTGAAATCTCTTGGCAATCCTTTAACTTTCCCAAACGACTGAAAATGGGCACAAATCTATGGTTGTTTTCTCTGCATAAATATTAAAATTTTTAATAAATGAAACATTTATTTAGAAAATCAGAACTAGATTTATTTTTAAAGAGATGATCTCAAAATCATTTCCAAGTGAAAAAAGAAGAGTATCAACAAAAATTCATCATTTATAAAATATTAGAATTTATGTTTATTGCTAGAAAGACTTTTGTATAAAATACAGAAAAAGTCAGATCTGACTCTTAGAAGGTTAAAATAGCACTGTATTTGCTTAAAAATAACTAATCTTATAGTCCATACAATTACAAAACAAGCTTGGCTTCCCCCACCACCTTGTGTGGTTTTCCAAGAAACAACATGAACATCGCTGTTCTAAACCTCCTCAAAAATTCCTCGTTTGAGGCTCTGCGGTGAGGTTAATCACAACTGCTCTTTAACCCAAGTAATGTGGATGAAAAACGAAAAGAGCACACCTTAACATCAAACGAGGGGGTAGGGGAAGCAGGCTTGCGTTGTAATCGTAGGGCTATAAGATTAGTTATTTTTGAAATAAATGCAGTAGGATTTTACCCTTCTGAGAGTTTTAGACCAACCTTTCTGTAGAAGACGACTTTTTCTGTATTTTATGCGCCAGTCTTATTGTTTAGTGGACAGGTTTAATTAAACTTATAACTATCAGTGTATATCAGGGGTCGAAAATAACTTTTGATGCCAGGTGCACCCAAGTCTTGTGACTTAGGTGCACAAATATAAATATAAATATGTGCACACATAAATAACAAGTTAAAAAAACTATTTTTCATAAAAATTGAATAAATGCAGGGATTCTGCGCATATGAAGTCATGAATTTGGACATAGGGTAAATGTTGTCATAAAGTCAAGAATTTGAGCAAAAAACGATCAAAAGTCATGAATTTGAACAAAAAACGACCATCAAATCGCTGGAGTTTGGCGATTTTTTCGGATCGCCGTAGTTTCGCGACTTTCGGATCCCCGTAGTTTCGCGGCTTTCGGATCGCCGTAGTTTCGCGGCTTTCGGATCGCCGGACTTTCTGAAAACTTATATGCACAATTTTTTTTTAGGTGCACGGTGCACCCGCTAATTTCGAGCCCTGGTGTATATTGTTATATTTTAGATTGTCTAATGAACCTTTTTGGCCATCCTTTAAAATCTCACTGATATTTTAAAAAGTAACTAATCTCAAGCGTCTGCAATCCTTCGCAAAACAAACAATGCTACTCTACCTGTAAGGATATCTTTAAATACACAATATTCATCAATAGTTTTATCTTCATCATCCAAAGGAGTCAGGTATCCTTCCAGAGCAGCCTCCTCCGCCTCATCCCATTCTTCATCATCATCTACGATTGCCGAAGAAGTTGCAGGGTACAGGGATGATGAGGAAAAATGGTACGAGGCAGAAGACTAACTAATCTTAGTGCCTGCAATAATATACAAAATAAACAATGCTTCCTTACCTGTCAGGACATCTTTAAACACACAATATTCATCAATAGTTGTTTCTTCGTCATCCAAGGGAGTCAGGTATCCTTCCAGAGCAGTCTCCTCCGCCTCATCCCATTCTTCTTCATCGTCATCATCTTCATCATCCACGATTGCCGAAGAAGTTACCGGGTACGGGGATTTCTTCTTGATGGAGTTCTGGAGCTGTTCGAGATAATCGGCCGAATCGTCGTTAATGTCATCGTCGTCGCTGCCCAGGACGTCTGTAAGAGTTTTGAAAAATAAGTACACTGCTCAAAACAATTATGGGAGCACTTTGCATACTTTTGTTAACCCTTTTATAGTTCCAACTGTTTTTATTACTATTATTTATTATTTTTTAAACATCTAAGAATGCAAACATGAAGAATTAAGGGGGTATCACACGAGCGTTTTCCTCCAACCCAACTCCCAACGCAACTTCCTCCCCCCAATTTCGGCCCCCACAAAGTTGTTAAAGGGTTGCCAGAGTATGAGAAGATTTCTCTTTTCCGACTGTCATAACTAAAACGATATCTCTACAGTAGGCGATAATTTATTAAAAATCGGACCTTTGGATTGATTTGAGTTTTATTTTATCGCATTCTTAGGATTTCTCTTATAATTATTAATTTTTCTTTCACCTTATTTTGTAATAAAACAAATAAACACTGAGAGATACAAGTTAAAAAGTTTTATTTTCCCAACTATAGATTGTTAAATTGCGTTGAGAGATATTTTGAAGGCTATAAAATTGTTGGATTTTTGCTTTAAATTTCAAATACTTTTTTTTTACAAATTTTAAATTAAAACTGATATACAGTATAGCTTTCACATTTAGAACAAAAGGGGCAATTTTACCCATCTACTTTACATATTATAGCAAATGATATATAAAATTATTGAATTAACATAAGAAAGTCCTTAAAAAGTAGCTTTTTTCTTACAATTAAAGTTGAACTAAAAGCTGTGCTAAGGATTTTTTTCTAAGATATATAAATAAATCTTGTGTGGAATTGGCCCTAAGTAACAATTTCCGTTTAAAAAAACCCTCAACTTTTCAACATTTTTTTTATCGAAAAAATAAGAAGATATGTCAAATCAAAGAGTTTTATTTCCTCTTTGTGTCAAATAGCTTATTATGCTTCAGATTGAAAATCAAAATATCGTGCATGTAAAATAAATAAACAGCTTGGCAATTTGGCGCAATATGACCTGAAGATTTGGCTTCAACCAAAACAGAGCCGTGACGTCAGTGTAGCGACAGTCACCGATTCACCTGATTGGTTGTTGGGACCAAGTTGATCAACTCCGTCGCGATGAAACGACAGAGTTGGAGAAAATTTCTCCAACGCCTACGTCATAACACGTGACAATTTCCGCCAATCATGGTCGGAACAGAGGTTGCGTTGGGGAAAAGTTGCTCGTGTGATATACCCTTTAAGGGTCAATTTATTTCATAAAATTGTTTTTCAGAGTAAATTTTTTTTACCATGTTTTTCATATTTTTTATTTAATTCAAACAAACATTCAATTCTTCAAAATACATAATTCTTCCACCTAATGATAAATAAGTGCAAGCTTAACGGAGTGAAAAAATATCGAAAGTTGATGATTCCAAATGGAATCATTGGGGGGTGAAAGGGTTTAAACCATGCGCTCCCCTAATTTTTTTTTGCAGTGTACAAAGCTTAAAATGATGTCCGAAACGACAGGGATATAAAATGTAGTTTTTCCAAAATTAAATATTTCACTACTTTAAGCTTATTTGTATTCAGTACCTAATTAATGAGTGTGTAAGAGCATTAAGTTTTATAATATAGATATTAAAACTAAAGTAATATTTTTCTGAAACAGTTATACAATCAAAGTTGAAATTAAGTACAGTTAAAAATTCTTAACTTATGGCAAGATAAAATAATAAATTTTAATTCTTAATATTTTTTAAAGAAAAAAACATGTTTTAAACTATAAATAAAAAATATGATTAAGATAATCGCAATGATTATTAAATCAGGGTGACTACAGAATCTGGGAAAAGAAATTCCCTGACTTTTCCCTGATTCTGTAGCCACCCTGTAATTACATGATAATTAAAAAAATTATTTAGGTAAAATATTAAAGCATTTAATCAGCATGCCATAAAGAAGCAATTTTACCAGGATCAAAATCTTCGTCTTCTTCTTCGTCTGAACCCTCTTCTTCCTCTTCTTGAGCTTTGACTGAAATATTTACTTTCAATTACCACACAAGTAAACTATTTCAATATCAAAAACCAGCTATTTGTTACAACTGAACTGTTTCAAAAGTAAACAGGGTAACTTAGGATAGCAACTAGTCATTTATAAATTAAAATGTGCTTTAAAGCTATAACTTTCAGATAATATTCTTTTATGTTCAATGTATTACTTCTCATAAGCAAAAATTTCATCTGCTGAAAATAGAGTTAGAAGTTTAAGTTATTTATAAGGCATGGTAACGATTACCATGAGAAAAAATGTAAATGATATTTATGCAATAAAAAATAGATTTAACTGTTCCATTTACTTTGGATTTATGAGTAATCCCTAAACACACACAAAACCCTTAGGAATAAACTTAGGAATTAGGTAAAAAAAACTTAGGAATATTTTTAAAACTATTTCTTTATGTAAACAAATAACACCAAATAAATGTTATTAAAAAAATTAAACTTTTTTTAGAGAACTTTTAGCAAAAAGACCATCTCAAGTCTTGTGGAGAAATCACCTTGGAGGTCTTTGTTATTTAAAAAATTATTAACTACGATGAATAAAAAAAAACAGCACTCACATGCATATGCCCGTTTCAGACCATCAAAGAGTAGGAGCATCGAGGGCAGAACTTTCTGGACAATCTCGTTGTTTACTTTGGACTTAGCAATAGGTGAGGAGATGAGTGTACACAGGCCCAGAACGCACATCTTTCGGTCGTGAAGCCTTAAAACAGAAAATTACCTCAACTACTTGATTGTGGAAGAAATGAAAACAAACAAATATTAAAAACTTTTTCAATTTTTGTTTAAAAAACTGTTTTAAGAAGGAAAAAAGGTTTCTATTTAAAACAGTTGAGGGTTTTAAGACATTTTTAAGATCAATAACTTAACTTAATAAAGAGACATCTACATTTATACTAATTTCTTATTTGGAGCCAAAACCAGCATTTGCATGACAATTTCTCTCAACGATTAAAGTTCTAACTTATCCTAGGCAAATATTTACAGTTATTATTAACTTAAAGTAATGTAGATTTACATTTTTGCTTAGACTTTTTAACAATTAAAGCACAAATTTACAAGAATTATATAAAAAAAATTTCTAGTGAATAAGCAATAAATAAAAAAAAGTAATCCACAACAAATAAAACTCTTAGCGACATAAAAAGATGGATTTGAATATCCTTCTGTCAATTTAACACTTCTAAATTCACATATCTGACACTTCAAAATGTGTAAATTTTTAGAATTGGAACTACTGTGAAATCCACCAAGTTCTTTCCTATATTGTAGAAGGTTTCGGTTAAGTTAAATTATCGAAATCACTAGAGCTACGTGAATGAGAGCTATTGGCGACGGTCGTCATTTACTAGTGCCAAGCCAACGCCTGAGTAGGCACATAACCCACTTTGAAGGGTAACATCTTACGCAGCGTCGGGACTTAGGAGCATATTTAATGTGCCCCTCTACACTGATATCTCTCAGACAGATGTTATAGGCGCCTTAACTCTAGGAAACCTGCGGCCCGCTCATTATTAGATATGCACCCGAAACATGAATATAACACCAAAAACCTTAACGAATAAAGCGATTTATCCCCCAAAGAGAGAACATAATAAAATAGTAATTAACAATAACACTTAACGAATAAAAAGACAGATGGTATCCTCTTTAAGAAACATAATTCAAATCGATCAAAAATAAAATTTAAGGAAATTAAATAAAAAAAACAGCAAGTTTCTTCCTATTATAGAGAAATAATTATTGCTGATAAGTAATTCGAGCTATTGCACGGCAGCACATAGAACTACAGTGCAATGACAAGTCTTCGAACACCTGAAGTAAAGGCACACCAACACACTTTAAGGAGGAAAGCGCGCGGTGGACCAGAGTTCTCCAAAGCAAAGTGCATCAGTGTTAATCCTATGGCGACACAATATTTTCTCTGCCACATTTATCCGGCTGTATTGAATATTTTTACAAGCAGATTTTTTTATGTGATACATGTAGCTGACTTACAGGTCCCAACCTTCCCACTTTTTGAAATGGGTTCCAATATTTTTTTTTTTAATTTTCAATAAATAATTTTACACAAAATATTTGAAGCATTTTCAAAAAGTGGGTAAATAGAGACCTGTAAGTTATCTACATTTATTATTTAAAAAAAAAAATTTGTAAAAATATTCAATACAGCCGGAGAAATGTGGCAGAGAAAATAATTTTTTTTCGCCATTGGATTAACACTGAGGCACTTGAGTTTGGAGACCCGCAATCCTGCGCGCCCATTCCCCCTTAAAGGGCGACATTTACATGGTGTTTTGACTTTGGAGCATATTTTTAATGCATTATTTTGCCAATGCCCGGACCTGAACCTGGGACCTTTCGAATGCAAAGGCAAGCGGCTCCTCAGCCTCACTATATTGTAGAAAAAAAGTTCAGGCATACCCTAGGAAGCAGTCTGTGTCATGGATCCATTGCTGAATGAACTGGGCTGTAATGGGGTCAGTGGTATTGGGCACACAGATCTTCTCCAAGATCTCAAACAGGAGGACAGGGTTGTAGTAGAGAGCTGCTATCACAACCTGCCATAAAAACCAAGACCCAGTCAGTCATGACGTTAGTGAAAACGAAAATAGAAAAAGTAGCCTTGTTTTATTTCATGCAAAACACACAATACTTTATCAAATAAAAATGGAAGAGCTTAGTGGAAGAACTTGCTAAATTGACAGAAAGGTGGAAACGAGATAATGAGCTTTAAAGTTTATCATTTACACTTAGATACTTTAAAACCGGAACTTGCAATAGGTGAAAAATATACTAAACTTAAAGTTTATGGTTAGGTTAGGTTTGAAATATCGTCGCACTAGAGCTACACGAGGGCTATTGGCGACGGGCGTCGTATTTTTAGAACCAACTTAAAGTTTATGAAAAGGGGAAAACTTGTTATCTTTAAAGGATGGAATAACTTGTTTATTGACACAAAAATCTTCATTTTTTTCAAAAATGTCACTTAGCCCGTTCTTCCACTAAGCTCTTCAATTGTGAAAATACATTGATCATTTAAATAATGCTATTAGAAATATTTTTTAAGCCTAAATGAGACAAAGTTCCCAAATACTTTTAAGAAAAGTCTACTTAGTATTTTTGATTATAGTGGGGGAAATACCAGTACTATTGAGAATTTTAAAAAAAAAAAACTATTGGTATTTGGCAAAAATAAATAGAAATTGGAATCATAAACTTAAATTTACCCTAACACTACATTATTCCTTTTTAGAATTACATGGACTTTTTTTTTACAAATTGATTAAAAAATTTGTTTTACAGTAATAGCTTTGAGTTTTAGAAAAGTTAGTACGAGTAAGAGATTAATTAGGAAAATATGAAGTCCTTATTTACTAATCAATGCCTAAAAGGTAAATAAAAATTATGCCTGCTTTTTAAACAAAATAGAATGTCTTGAGACTATTTCTAATATAAAAAAAAATATAACCAAAAAAACATTTCCAAGCAAACTGTTGCATAAATTTTCCCTGCTTAGTCTAATTTGAACAGTTGAATGTCTGGAAGCGAGAGTCATCACCATACCAACAATTTATATACCAGAACAAGAAGTTCATAAAGAACTAAAATAGCCTACTTTCCTGTTACTTAAATACTTACTGAAGTTCTAATCGGGAAAAAAACTAGGTTCCTAAAGTAAATATCATCAACAGCCGTTTCTACACTAGATTTATACACATTAGAAAAAAAAAATCGAAACACAGCACCCAGCTATAATTTAAACTTCTAAAAGCCAAAATCAACTATTTTCCTTAATATTCGTTCGCTAATTAATTAAATATTATTTATCATCTGCTCGTGATTTATTTGTAGTTCGAAGAATAAATATTTATTAATAACAAAAGTAATGAAACTACTCCGAACTGCATTAAAAAACAAGAAATGTAAATTAAAACTAAGCATAATTGCATGCAAAAGTATGCCTTGCCGCTTTCTTGGTAGATAATTAATGAATAATCAAAGAATCAAATTGTTCTACATTTTATGACGTCATTCCAAACTGATTCATGAAAATATTATTTTGCTTCAAATATGTTTAAATAAAGTTTCTCATGCCATTGTTGATTTGGCAACAGTGATTTAAATGACTCAAAATTGAATTTCAATGCTAATTCAATGGGAAATTCGCCGACAGATAGATTTATGTCCGTCCGGACGTACAGACAGACGGACAAAAAGTATGAAAGTTGGGTATCTGAGGTCATAGCTTTCTAACAAAAAAAGAATTTTTAAGATCGATGATTAGAACCGATTTGGAAGGGGGGTACAGACAGACAGACAACGGATAGACAGGCGGACAGACAGACGGACAGACATCGAACAGCCAGACAGATGACATCAACGCATTTCATACCACAGTGATTTAAAGACTCAAAATTGAATTTCAATGCTAATTCAATGAAATTCGCGACAGATAGTAGATTTATGTCGTCGGACGTACAGACAGACGGACAAAGTATGAAAGTGGGTATCTGAGGTCATAGCTTTCTAACAAAAAGAATTTAGATCGATGATTAGAACGATTTGAAGGGGTACAGACAGACAGACGACATACAGGCGGACAGACAGACATACGAACAGAGACATACGAACAGACAGACAGATGGACAGACAGACAGATGACATCAACCGCATTCAATACCTACAGTGATTTAAATGACTCAAAATTGAATTTCAATGCTAATTCAATGGGAAATTCGCCGACAGATAGTAGATTTATGTCCGTCCGGACGTACAGACAGACGGACAAAAAGTATGAAAGTTGGGTATCTGAGGTCATAGCTTTCTAACAAAAAAAGAATTTTTAAGATCCGATGATTAGAACCGATTTTGGAAGGGGGGTACGGACGGACAGACGGACATCGACCGCATGTCAATACCTACTTTTTCATTTTTTTAATTCTTTCGAATTAAAAAAAGAAAAGTAGGCTAAAAATACTGATATCCACAGTGCCGGATTTTGGCCTAGGGGCCCAGTGAAGAAGGGGGGGGCCCTTAAAAAGATAAAATCGCCAATTGTTGTGTACACCAGCTTCAAATTGCTCAGCAGAACGGTCATTTTCAGCACGCTTAAGAGAGTAAAGAGTTACTTACGATCTAACATAGGAGAGAGAACAGGCTAACTCGCTCTCGGTAATCTACGTAGTCAGAAATAATGCAGTCAATTGACTAGGATGACGTCATTCGTTCTTTCGCACAGAAGAAAGTTCGCCGTGTAATTTTATAGAATAACTCTAGTAACATATTGTATTATTCTGACGTTTATTCAAGTCAATAAAAAATTATGTGTTCTGTACTAGTGTATTTAATTTGCTAAATTTCCAAAATAGCTTCGAGATGGTGGGGGCCCCAAATGTCAAGTGCCTAGGGACCCTGGGTCTTTAAATCCGGCACTGGATATCCATCACTTACTTGCAGGCACATGGTCCTCAGCTCAGAGGTCTTGACTTCTCTTGTGAGTCTTCCTAACACCAGTTCCACAAAGGAAGGGATGCACTGGAACAATCAATCTGGTCAGCATTTGGCTATGTCCTCACTACGACAACAAACGCCACAAAGGCAACAAAATTTGACAACCGCCAAGAGCGCCAAGCGATACAATAGCATGGGGGCTGACTCTGCCAAGTCGCCAATTTTTGTTGCTTTTGTGGCATTTGTGGCGTAGTCAGGACATAGCATTTAGACAACACAAGCGTTTTAAAATTAAACTGTAACCACCATAAGGTTAAAAAAATAGTACAATTAAAACATTAAAAAAATGAAATGATATGACACAGTTTAGTAGGCTTCCCCCTTAACCGCAGCAAGTTTAATCAAATCTCAGCTTTAACTGGCCGGTTATTTTTATTCTTAAAATGCATAAATTAGCCAAAAATTACTTGTTCTGTTATCAATTCCACAATCCATATGGTGCTGTTAAAAAATGGTGAAACTGCAGCAAGTATACGGTTTTCTAGGGTTCAACGAAAACAGTTACAGATTTTTTTTTAGTTGTATGCAACTTGTAACACCTAAATACATTTAATAAAACGTTATATTACTTTAAGTGTGTATTTATTTACAAAGTAAATATCATTAATGTATAAACATACAGTCAAATGTACGTCCAAACCGTAATTTCACTTCTGTTTTAACCGAATTTCTGCATAACCAGCTTGAACTTGGTTCCATTTAAACCGGTTAAGATGATGATGTCGTGTCCATGGATAAAGATTATATGGGACCAAAGGTCTCATAGACTGCTTCAGCGATCTGCAGACAGTGGTTCTTATAAAGGTCTTCGTAGGGCGAGTTGGTGATTTGCTGCAATTTTACCGGGATGGCTGGACAAGAGAAAAGACGTTTTGGATCTAGTTCCGAGTCGGGGCAGTTTCTGCAGCTGAAGTATTTCCTAGTTCCATCTTTTTGGATTTCCATCCCTTTTAAGTGGCCTGTCCTTAATCTAGTTAGGGTGGTCGCAGTTACTGGATTGGTGTTTAATTCGCAGATTTGGTGTTTAATTTTAACACTTCTGCTGTTAAATTTTGCAATCGGTTAAGGTGATGTCTACTGTATAACATCCACAGACCATAACTCACCAGGTCAATCATGCCTTTACAGTGTAGAATGACACATTCAAGCAATTTGGCAGCGTGACACTCTGCGTCCTCTCCGGCCTCACTGTTTAGGACCTAAACAAAAAAAAATTGGTTCAATCTTGAATCACAATACCATATTTATATTCACCTTTTTTTTTGCTTGAAGATTGTGGATTTAATGAGTAAAATTTAATGTTTAGGTTTATGGGGGAATAATACTAAAAAAATACTTTAGATATGGAAGATTACACAATCTTTTACCAACCATTAATATTTTTTTCACTAATAAAAGTACAAAAGTGGGACAAAAGCTTCACTACACAAATGTAGAAAATGTATATTTATCTATACAACTTTTACTATACAATTTAAATTTTGTTTAGAGTTAATATCATTATATTTGTCGATTCTCGAAGCAAAATCTGATTAAAAAAAGTAATGGGGAAATTTTACACTACATTAGAGAAAAACTATGTATAACATAATTTCAATTTATTTATAACTAATTGTTATGCTCATTAATCATTGAACAGCAGAAGAACATTCGAATTATACTTAAAATAAAATGAATTTAACACAGCTACTAAATAATTAAGTCATTTTTCTAGTTAAAAAAACACTTACTGCTTTAGAAATATTGAAAATGGCCAAAAGGTGATTTTGGTTGCTAACAAAGGCTTGTGTATCTACTCTGATAAAATTGTGTAGTGCAGGCATCATATCTAAAGTAAACATATTATTGAGTTTAGCAATGAACAATAAGTTGTAACAAATCCAAAAATAATACAGTACAACTCGGTTATAGCGCCATTCAAGGGACTTTGATGTTTATAACGTAGTAACGTTTTAAACAAGGTTGAGTATTAAATGTAGTAAATCATGTAAAATACACGTTATATACAGTAAAAGCCCATTTATCCGGCTCCCGATTAACCAGAAAGCTCAAATATCCGGAAAATTTCAAATTCCGATTTGGCTACGGAATTTAGCAATAAAATTGAATATTTTTTTGCCAAAATTGCGATTTCTCGCCAAATATAGTAAAAACTTTTCAGATTTTTATTCCAAGAAAAAATTTCGTTTGGTGACAATATTTGGTGCAAAAAGTGTTTTTGGTTTACATTTTAAAATATCCTACTGGTTTTAGACCATGGGTTGGATGATTTATGTATTTAGATTTTTAGCATTTGAAAGTAACGATCGATTTTTTTCTTAACAAATATATTAATATTTTTTAATACAAAATATTGTAGTATCGATTATATATTATCATTATAAATGCAACATCGCCTATTTGCATATAAGATGCAGCCAGAAAAATCGGCATTTTTTGGTAACCCTATTTGGCGACTTCAGATCAACCGGAAAATTCGATTATGCGGAAGAGTCAATTTCCCAAACATTCCGGATAAGCGGGAGTTTACTGTACTCATATTATAAATTAAAGTAATAAAATGACATCTATTGAATATATAAATTTTAACCCTATGTGCAATATTAAACCCTATTCTAAACTAAACTCCTCGGTGCAACAGCCCATTAGTGGGCCAAGGCCTGCCGTGCCCAATTCAACTTTGTGACCAAGGGGTCTGGGGTGCTAGGCATATGTCCCGGTGGCGGTAAGGTGGTCAGCCTCACGCGGAACCCCCCCCCAGTGTTTAGTTCCCAAGCATGCTTGGTCCCCGTGTTATCGACCCACTTAAAGGATGAAATTAAACCCTATTAAAGATATTAAAGCTGAGTGTTCGTTTTGTGTCTATGTTGTGTCCACTTTCATGCCGCTATTTATATTTCATCACATTGAAGATCAACACTAATACTACTACGTAAGTTAAGCCCATTATCTGTAACCTTAAATAAAGCATTTCAAAATTATTTTTGGTTATTTCAAAAAATTTATTTATGGACACTAAGATATTTTATTTCCTTTCTTGCAATGAAACTTGCAACCAAGTCTTACCAATGAAGAAGTCGAATCCGTCTTTCTGGAACGCTTGGTACATGAGTTCGAATACCTTCCACATGTCCGGGGAAATGGCACTTGAAGAAAGACTGTACACAAGAGACATTGCCTCCTCATAAAATTCTGGAAGAGAAAATTCAAGCATTTAATAATAAGCTGAAAACAAATACAGGGACTACTAAAAAAACCTTTTGAACAATTGAGAGCATTCAACGTTAAATAGAGTCTTAAAAACATATCTTCATAATAAAAATAAAGTTTGGAAAGTTTTAATTCTTTACAATTTCTGTAAAAGGAACTGGCAAATTTCTTTTATTTTTTATTAAGGTTTTGTATTTTGTAATTTAACACTTTGAGACTTAATTACTGAACTTTAGCATGGCCCATAGTTAATTATACAAGCTTGCAAAAGTTTGAAGCTAGCTAGTTATTTTTTTAAATTTAGCTAGTATTCTGGATAAACTAAAAATAAGCCAAGGCCTAGGTTAACATCATAATTAAACAAACATAAAACTTTCTATTGATTTCTACTGGAAAATAATATTTTTTAAACTTTTAGCGATAAAAACTTGTTTGATGATTCTTGCTTAACTCCACGTATACCACGATCTCGCTGTGGTTTTTTATTACAGACAAGATATACAATGAAATAAACGAGGCCGACAAGGATAGATATTATTTTAAATCTTTCATTTACATCTTGGAGAGACTCTCAAACTTACCACGTGCCCAAAAAATTCAGAAGTAACAATTGGTGCAAATTCTAATAACATGTTCAGTCCAATTGATAAATTAGGAGCGAGCTATCGAGCATGGGTGAGATAAAATTTTAAAAAGTCACACAAAAAGATACAAGCTAAGGCGAGCTGATTCTGCGAGAAAGATTGACTGGCACCATTGGGTTAAAAGATTTTAACAAGTAACATTAAAGAGGTAAATTAAATTATAAAATTTATGGTTTGAAAATAGATTTTAAGGGTTTTAACCAGTTATGTCATTTTAACAGTGCACTTTATAGTAACAGTGGTATACAACTCCAGTACTTTGAACCACAGAAGATTATACCCATTCCATATAGACATTGAAATTTATATTTTATCAGCACGATCCATTCATAGGATAGAAGATGTGTAGGTATTATATATAACCTCATAGCCCTTCATACTTTCAAAAGACAGACCAATAAGATCTAAATAGAAAGATAGGCTCACCCAGAATACCAGACGCAAGGATAAGCCCAACAACATTGAGTACCACTGTTTCCAGATGTACCATGATCTCTCTCTGGTCTTCCATCACAGACAGAATTGTGTCCATTGTGTTGAGGATGTCCATGGCCGTGATAGTTCTCATCGTTGCTCTCATCCCCACCACCTGCTCTGTCCCCTAATTGTGAAACTTCGGGGATCCAAAAGTCGTGAAACTCCGGCGATCAGAAAAGCCCTCATAAAACTTTAAGAACTCATACATAAACTCCGATTTTCATGACTTTTGGTAAATTTTTGCTCAAATTCATGACAACATTTACCAAATGTCATGACTTTTCATGTGCGCGGAAACATTGTATATTTTACGTGCATTCCCTCTATATTAATTGTTGTACTTTTTAGCTGCAAAGACCATTTATAGGACAGCAGCTAATTTGGAAACGCCTGGCCCCGAACCTGGAACATTTTGCATGCAAAGCAAGCGCCTTACCGTCTGGGGTTGAAAATGTACTAAAAGATCTGAATAGATACTCACCCAGTATACCAGACGTGAGGATAAGCCCAACAACATTGAGTACCACTGGTTCCAGATGTACCATGATCTCTCTCTGGTCTTCCATCACAGACAAGATGGTGTCCATTGTGTTGAGGATGCCCATGGCTGTGATCGTTTTCTCATCGTTACTCTCGTCCCCACCACCTGCTCTGCCCCCTTCTGAAGAACAGTTGAGGACCTGGGTGAAGGTCTGGGCCTGGAAGTAGACCGAGAATTTTAGTTGATCATGTTTTGATAAAGGCTATTTAAGTTCTTGAATTAGTTTCTTATACACAATATAATTCAACAAACAGGTACAGTCAAACCCTATTAACGCAAACTCGAAGGGAACACCAAAACAATTCGTGTTAACTGAATGTCATGTTAAACTGTCAGGAATTTTTTTACATTGGACCAGTGAATTAAATTATCATAATTTTACAATGTACTGTTACACTGTATAGAATTAGCAATTCAATTAATAAAGTTCATTTGGACAAGTACATACTATAGAAATTTAAGAAAACTTTTAAGGAACAGCAAAGCAATTGTATTAATACTGACAAATCATGGGAGATTTCATGATTTTCTCAGAAGTAGAAGACTATTTTAATATAGTTCACTTTCCGTTTTTTTAATGTTTTGTTTCGTTTGTTCTTTGAAACTTTGAATCACTAAGAAAAAAAGTCAAATTATCTGTTTTTTGTTGGGTTTTTTAATTACCTCAAAGCTTTATAAGCCAGAGAATTGCTTTCAGTTCATCTTAAGCGACGATATTTAACTGTACTTAAATTCTCAAGTAAAATTTTTATGTACTACAAATAGAACATAATAAATTTAGTTTTTAGGTATAGTTGGTCCTAATATTTTTATAAAAAAAGTTTACACTTTTATTCGATTTTTTAAATTAGATTTTTCTAGGTTGCAACTTCTTTATTCAGATAAAGGGCAAAACTTACAGAACTTATTTTATCTGTGACATACAGGAGTTATTCAAATCATACTTGGTATTTTATAACAATAATTAGTTATTTATATATCAACACTAGATACTGATAACTTTTTATTAAACTAGAAATCGACATTGTCATTCTTATAACCGAGTAATAAATAAATCAAACAATTTAATAATTCAACAACAATAACTTGGAACTGATTCATCATTAAAATATCCAAGCTCAAATTAGCAAAAACTAGCAATAAGTTATAAGAGAAAAATCTCCCACTTTAGTTTAGACACTGAAAGTTAGTATTCCATCGCATATAAACAAATCAAAACTATTACACAGTAGCAAACAAGACCTTAAATTTTTTTTTAAAAAAACACTCTTCTGAACCATAATTTTAAGTTACTTCAGTGCTATTTTCCAACCAAAACAAACCAGATTTTTACCGTTGAAGGTTATACCATGGATTTAACAAGAAAATATTAAAATACATTTGAAGAGCTTAGTGGAAGAACATGCTAAGTGACATTTTTGAAAATATTGATATTTTTGTGTCAATTAACATAGTATTCCATCCTCTATAGATATCAAGACAACAGTTTCCCCTTTTTCATAAACTTATTTAGTTAACATATAACTAAAAATATACTTAAACTTATTTAGTTAAACATATTTTTTACCATTTGCCGTTTATAATGGATTTAAGTGCAAACAGCTTATTTTCACCTTTTTCAGGGTGGTCACAAAATCCTTGAAAAAAAGTTCCCTGATATTTCCATGATTTCCCTGATACTTTCACAAAAAATTCCCTGATTTTACAATTACCTAGAAAATATACAATACGCACAATTCAATGCAGTACAGAAAATTTAAACCAGACATCGCGAGACTTTCCAGATTATGGGTTAGCCTACCTAACTTTTCCAGATTTCCCAAAATCAGGAAAAGTTAAGAGGAACCACATGATCAGAGAATTGCAGATACGAACGGAATATTTTCTTTTGATCAAGTGTCCGTTAGTACTGTAGTGATCACAAGTACAACCTAAACCCGCTGTTTAAGTAATCCAAAATGGAAAAATTCCCTGATATTTTGCAAAATTTGAAAAATTCCCTGAGAATTCCATGATATTTCCAGAATTAAAAGGTTCCCTGAGAATTCCCTGATTTCCAGGTTTTCCATTTGATTTCCAGGTTTTCCATGTTCTGTTACCACCCTGTTTTTGTCACTTAGCACAATCTTCCACTAAACTCTACATTTCGTAACATACTATTTGTATTCAAGGTAATACTTGGAACCATACTAACCAAGTGTTGTGTCATCTCCAGTGCGATGGGTACCAGTTGCTGAGTATATGTGCATACAATTTTCTGCATTACATTCGTCAGGTCATCATTCTCTGTTTCACGAAGGATTCCGAGAAGTTCCAGGGTGATGGCTTTGATGTGGGGCTCGAGGTGTTTCTCGGCTGAAATTAGAATATACAAATTAATAAATAAGCATATTTAGTGTTTATTAAAATGCAAAATGGATTTTCTTTTACAGTAAGGAATTCAGATTTAACAAGCAAAGAGACAAATATTTTAATGCCATTAATTATAAGTTTTATTTCTAATTTATTCATTAAAATAAGTAGAGAAAATACAGACTGCTGAAATTAGGAAGAATTATTTATTCTATTATAAATTACGACTTTGGGTAATTAGTTTCTTCTAAAGCTTTCAAATACACTGCTAAAAAAAATTAGAAAAGCGCATGGTTTAAACCCTTTCACCCCCAATGATTCTATTTGAAATCATCAGCTTGCAATTTTTTTTTCTCCCTAAGTTGAGCTTGCGCTTATTTATCATTAGATAGAAGAATCATGTCTTTTGAAGAATTAAATAATGTTTGTTTTAATTAAATGAAAATAGGAAAAACATGGTAAAAATAAAATTCACTCTAAAAAATTTATGAAATTGAACCTAAATTCTTCATGCTTTCATTCTTAGATGTTTAAAAATTAAGTTCATTTCATTCTGGATGCATAATGAATCAATTTCACAAATTTTAGATTTTTAGAATAAAAACTAATTAAAATAATAAATAAATAAAATAATAAATAAATAAAATAATAAATAAATAAAATAATAAATAAATAAAATAATAAATAAATAAAATAATAAATAAATAAAATAATAAATAAATAAAATATAAATAAATAAAATAATAAATAATAAATAATAAATAAATAAATAATAAATAAATAAAATAATAAATAAATAAAATAATAAATAAATAAAATAATAAAAATTAAAGAAAAATATTCACTCTCAAATTTTTTTAATGTTTTGAGCAGTGTAGTAATAATCTGTTTCAAATGACTAAAAAATTGTTTAAGTGACACATTCACACAGCTTAAATTTTAAAGATGAATTCAGATTGGTATTTATTTACGGCATCCCACTAATGATTAGTTGTTAGCTATTTGTATAGTGTAGCTTAGGCACAGGGCAGTTCAGTCAACCAGTTTTCTTCAGGTTTGCAAGTAAAGAAAACAATGCTGGTTTTTGAGTGGACTTCACATTTCACAGAATATAGCATCTATTGGGGTCCTCCATGCAAGGTCATCAAAATAATGATGAATATATCCAGGACACCCAGAGCTAAAATCTGTTTTATTTTTGTCACGCTTGAAATTAGTTTACAAACAATTAGCTGTCCCTCATGAACCGATTTCCCCTTATTTTCTTCAAGAGATCTTTGCCTTATTCCCAACCTCGACTAATACACAGGTCTCCGATTTTGGAAAGATATTTGGTTTAAAAATGGGGGGAGAGTCGACTTATACACGAGTATATACGGTAGTCATTCCCCCCCCTCCCCACACACACACACATGAAATAGTAAAGGACATATCACACTACTCGAACCCTCAACTAAATCAGATCTTCGATGCCAAAACTCAAAAGTTGGATGGAATTTGTCGTCTGCTATGGAATTCGGGGCTGAAAAAAGGGTCGTCAACCGAACACAAGGTTGATCCAATGTATTTGAACCAATGGATGCATATGACTTATAACTTTGGAGGGGGGCTCTGTGTGAGCCAAGCACTGCGACCAGGGGTCTGTTGTACCATCCCCAAGAAATAAATCCCCCGTTCTTATAAGAAGAGCCCCGTTGCCGAAGCAAAATTCAGCAAGGATCTGATAGGTATATCCTGGAGTTCCCAGGGCTCAAGTAGGTGATGCACCAGATGCTCAAATCTGTGAGCTGCAAAATTCTCGCATTCACAGAGAATGTGGGTGACCGATTCATCCTTGTCCTTACAGCAACTGCAAGTGGGATCGTCGAGGACCTTCATGGATGCATAGATTACCGTTGCATAGATTACCGTTTTGTCACAGCGACTATGTCAAAATAAAGATGGCCGCTCTTATGCTGCTCCTTTTTCAATAATAGATCTTGTGCAAGCGTAGATTCAGCCAACATTGATGAACAAACATGAATTTGCACCAAACATGAGAATTTCTATTTATGGCAACCCGAAAATAGAATAAGCGAGCAACTGTTTTTTTGGCAACCCTGTCAAAACTTTGTGAAGTCAAAATTGAGATAAGAGTTGAAGATCGGGTTGCGTTGAGGGTTGTAGGAATGAGCCTCTGTATGATATTCCCTTATGTTACAGTAAGTGGAGCTACTCACCCTTTTCTTGGTTGGTGATGAGCATTTGAAGTGCAACAGCCGCCTCCACTTTGACTGGCAATTCGTGGTCGTTGAGAAGCGAGTTCTGGGTCAGTTGCAGAGCAGACAAGAGGTTCTGTTCGTTTTGAAACTTCATCGCGCAAAAGTAGTGGAGCACCCAACAAGCCTACACAGAAAGACACAAGGGTCACGCATACTTAATATTAGTTTCATAATTTTGTTAGTTTAGTTTAGTTTGAATTATCGTCGCACTAGAGCAACTCGAGGGCTATTGGCGACGGGTATCGTATTTTAGAACCACAGTCAAGTGACGAGCCGGCACCCGAGTAGGCACCCAAGGCAACCGTTAAGGGCGACTTCGTACGCAGCGTTAGGATTTTGAAGGATATTTAACGTGCACTCCCTCCACACGGGGTATTATTCGTCGGACATTTTGGCTGCACGGGCCGTTTATAGGTCTTCATAATTTTGAAATGATCTCTAATTCCTTTTGCAAATGTTAGTTTCTTTGTGATTCATTTTATGCGTATTGAATGTTTCAAATTATCTTTGCTAACTATTGTATTCATGTCTAAATTTCCTACTTTTCAGCCATTGAAAAAGGGACATGGCCTTTACCTATCAAGATAGAAGTGTCACACTTTAGCAATATTAGAAAAAAGTTATTCCTGAAACCTTGGAATCGTAAAGATCAGTTAAACTTTTAAAGAGTTAAACCTTAGCCGTGGGTATTGTATTCAAATTATTTAAGATAATGTTTGAAGAAATAAATCAGTGTTATATGAACAAAATTACCTAAGATGCTAAAAACTACTTGCAGTCAGTGTTGCCAATCGAGAATTTGCATTTTACCCCCCAATCTCATGATCATCAAAGACATGAGGGTCACGCATACTTAATATTAGTTTCATAAATTTGATATGATCTCACATTTCTTTGCAATTGCCAATTTACTTTCTTTGTGATACATTATATATATTTATGTAAGAGTAGCGCCGGATCGAGGACCAAGCAGGCATGGGAACTAAACAATGGGGGGTTCCGTGTTAGGTCGGCCACCTAACCGGAACATATGCATAGCACCCCAGAGCCCTTGGTCAAGTAAGCTAAAATGGACACGGCAAGCCTTGGCCCGCTAATGGGCTGTTGCGCCAAGGAGTTTAATTTAGAGCCGGATACATTATATACATTTATGTGCATCAAATGTTTAATATTAAGTTAATTATTGTTTCATGTTCATGCCTAAATTTTCGACTTTTCAGCCATGGTAAATAGGCCACACGGGTAAACAGAAATTTACTTATCAAAACATGGTCGCACTTTAACAAAATCTGAAATATATATATTCCTGAAACCTTGCTATTTAAAGTTCAGTTATTCTCTTAAGGAGTAAAACTTCAGCATTATATTGGAATTATTTAGATATGTTTAATGCTGCATTTTCATTCATGTCTTATATGTTAGCAAGCACAAATTAATAAATTGACATTAAAAAACTGATCTATTATTAAAAGTGGAACCGAAATGTTTAATAATTCACATTTGTTTTGGAGAACATAAAAATAAGAATATATATAATCAGACTGAACATTTATTTTTATAGAAATAATCTTATCTATCACAAAAATATTGATAAAATTATTCAGATAGCCTTCAAGTAATGGACAACTATTATTAGAAGCTAGTTATAAAGTAACAAAAGGTAATCGTAAATTCTGAGTGTGGAATAGTAAAAACTGAAAGTATTAATAGCGCAACAATTAGAATGACAAGCAAAGGAAAGGTAGATATTAGTTTCTTACCCTGGCTCTCATAAAACCATGCTTGCTCTGGAAATGGGGATAAACATAGGCAACCAAGATGTTTTCCATTTGTTCTTTGTAGATTTTTCTCTGAAAAGAGAAGTATTCCAACTCAAACATTTGTAAATTAACAAACACACAGTTTAAAGAGATGAACCGGGGTCTGCAAAAAAACTATGGCAGGATCTTTTTCTTATGAGCCAAAGAATACCAGTTATTAGCAAGGGCTTAAAAAAATCAGACTACATTCGAGTATACATGCCACTAGTTTGCTGTGACGTAAAACAGCTTATTTAAAAGGTTATGTATGAAACATGACGTACCGTCGGTCTTTTTTTAAGCTTGTTAAAAGAGTGTCTACTGTAACTGCTGCGAGTAAAGAAATAAATGGGATTCGTTTAAAGAATTGCAAATACATAAATTTTAAATATTCAAACTCTTAAAATGTTTAAACTTATTGTGTTTCACTTACAACTTAAAAATAAAACATTGACATTAATCAACACAGCATTAACAAAACATTGTAATATATTTAGGATTTTTAAATAAACTAAATGATTCCGATTTTTTTTTTGTAAGTAATTTCTTCAGCTTATCACAATACCAAAAAAAATTGATCACCTTCAAGCATAAGTAATATGTAGCTTTAGATTTGAACACCTCATTCAAATTTTCTCCTAAAATTAAAAATTTAGAACTCCAAAAATTCATAAATTGAGTATAAACTACACACTTGAGCCAAGTTACGACAACACAAACGCATGTCTAGTTTAAGAATTTATAAACAACAAACACAAGGTTCCATTATTCTTATTATAAATTGTGAATTCCACAGAAGTTTTTAATAACATTTTTTAAATGATCTTTTAAAAAAGCCATTATCGACAAAAAACTATCATACAACATAATAGTTCTCGTCCTTTATAAAACAAAAAGTTTAATAAAACATCCCAAACTCCTTCGAATTCTGGAGCATCTCTTTTCGCTTCTTGGCGATCGAGTGGAGTATCGTATTAATTATTGTATTAGTCTAGTGATTTCACTGCACTTCAAATGATGAAACAGAAGGAAATTTTTTTTCAAAGAGTTGTTTGGTGCATTCCATTCTGGGTCGGACATTATTTATTACCACGATGTCTGAACATCTAACAGAAAGAAGACTATTTTTATACTGTGCATACGCAGTTTGACTTATTCTGGATAAAGTACAGGAGAAAAACTACTTGTGTCGTCAATTTTTTAAGGAGAAAAAATATCAGCAGATGAGACAAATTTCAGGAGTTATAAGGGCCCATAGAAGTTTCTTGAGTTGTCCTCTTACCTTGAGCAAGACATCGGCCACTGTGCCCACCATATGCAGTGCCCCATCCAGCTGCCTGGCTGTTGATTGGGGGTTGGTGAGGACGGTCATCACAAATTCCATCGACTTCTGGAGCATCTCTTTTCGCTTTTTGGCGATCGAGTGAAGTAGGGTCTGGGCTGCGGTCACCGGAGATATAAAGTCCTCAAACACGTCTGAAAAAAAGTTTGGGATGGGATGTTAATGAATATGAAGAGTACAGGGGAAGAACCACTTTATTTTTTAGGAGGGGGTTCCGTAATTGTATCTGCTTGACATTGGCGACAGGAAAACGGATTTTCTCTTTCTTCTTTGCTTGGTCCAAGCGTCGCAAGCGTGAAATGAGTGAGTGAGTGAAATGAGTGAGTAAGTGAAATGAGTGAGTGAGTAAAATGAGTGAGTGAGGAAGTGAGTGAGTGAGGAAGTGAGTGAGTGAGGAAGTGAGTGAAGTGAGTGAAATGAGTGAGTGAGGAAATGAGTGAGTGAAATGAATGAGTGAGTGAAATGAGTAAGTGAATGAGTCACTCACTCATTTCACGCTTGCGACGCTTGGACCAAGCGAACAAGAGAAAAACCGGTTTCCTGTCGCCAATGTCCGCCAAACAGATACAATTACGGAACCCCTCTTAAAAAATAAAGTGGTTCTTCCCCTGTACTCTTCCTATGTTATTAATAGAGGTCTGGTTTGCATGGTTAGATACCATTGTGGATTAACTGAGACTCAGTTAAAGTGAAAAGGTTCACTAACTATACTTAATGTCTTTTTATTTGGGAATAGCTTAGTTTCTTTTTATTATTTAAAGTAGATTGAGTTGCTCAAGTTGGAATAGCATCGACAAATATTAAAACAATTGTGGAACCAATTAAAAAATGTGTAAACAAAAGCCAATGGAAGATTAAAATTAAATTCCACCCAAAACTTATCATATTATACAATGTTTGGTTTGTGACATCGTCATGGTCTGCTACTTAACCTATCAACTCCCTAAATTTAGGTATATACTATGTTAGGATATAAATAGATAATAGAGAAATTTCGAGCCAAAATCGCGCCTTGAACAATGGGGTCGGCTTTAAAACCAAGACCTCAATTTTTCAGAACATTAACGCCACCAAAAAACTTGTTTCCTTCATTCTCTATCTATATCGATGAAAACTAAACTTAAATTTTGATAAATAACTAGTTTAAATAATGGATTTTAATGATAAAGATAACATTTGTAATTAAATTATATCCAAAAAAATTTGAAAAGTTTAAGCAGAGGAGATGAAGTCCTCAAATATGTAAAAGTTGGTGTCAGAAGGTATGAATTTCCCAAGAAGAAAAAACTCCCCAACCTATAGAAAAATTTGATAATTTCGCATAACTAGTATCCCTAATTGTTTACCTATTGGTTCCGAAAATGTTGGTATGATTTCGTGTTGATAAGCTCTATGTTTGTGTGTAGCAAAATCCTTGATTTTTTTTTATTATTTTTATACACTGTAAGCATTGTTTTTTGCTTGTCCACTCATAAAAGGAGTTCTAATAAATTTAAATACAATTTTTAATAAAAGCACAAATGTAGGTTTTATATCAATACCTAAGCATACCAAAAAGTACAGAAACAATAGGTAAAAAATTGTGAATGCTATTTATTAACAAACCCCAATACTCCATAGCAACACAGAAAACTGCATACTAGATACATTAGGGATAAATTCGTTCCAAACCATGTTTTGGATTTGATAATCGCGTCATTTGGATATAATTCAATTCAATGGCCCCGGCAATTTCATCCATATGGTCAACAACGGAATCTGAGACAAGATTAGGGTTTAATACAAGAATTTTTGAGAATGAAATTCAACGTGTTTTCCTCAAGCACAGCATGATATATGTTATGCGATATACATTATATAACGAGTCAGTTGGATGGATGGATGGATGTTCGGGTTCTATGGCACAAGGGCATATTAGGCCATACTGCGCCAAACACTAGGTAATCTAATTAAAAAGGTTCATAATAACCACACAAAACATTTTAAAACAATTAGAAATCTAAACCAAACACCAGGTTTTCTAAAAAAAAGCACAAGCTATTCATAGTATTTACTCATAACATTTAAAAACAGACATCTAAATCAAAGAACAAAAGCCAATATCAATTAAAAAAGAAAACAAGGCATGGTATGGGGGATGAGATAAAATGCGATGGATAGACGGGTTTAAAATTTTAAAATATTTAAGGCTGCTCTCTCAGTGTAAAAGCCGGACAATCTACTAAGATGTGGTGAACACTTAGCGGGACATCACACATGACACATATGGGCCGATCTTCTGCCAGCAGAAGGTGTACTTGTGTGAGTCTCGTGTGCCCAATCAGGAGGCGTGCCCGAGTCAGTTGGAGTAAAAAAGTTCACCAACTTCTTTCAAAAAGTTTAATTTGGCTATAGCGTGGTTATCGCAATTTACCTCCCCACGCAGGCAACATTAAAAGAATCTAACAAGCGGGCAAAGGGGTAAAATAGTCTGTAGCACAGGATATAAATTTAAACTTTAAATTCATTAATGAAAATAAACAAATGTTTATAGTAAATGGTTGGTTTGAACACTCCTCATATTTTAATTTATAAAAATGCTTGTTAGATAAACTGACAGTAGTTTATGCAAACAAATTAATACACTTATATCCCTACGATTGTAAAAAAGTTACATTGAATTTTGTAACACCAAATCAGTTATTAAACCATAAAGCAAATCTTACCAAATTTCATGCGAATATATTCATGTGGGTCAGAATTCCAGAGCTCTTCGTCCCTCTCACTACAGCACATTAGAGGAAACATCACATCTTGAACAATTAACTAAAAAAACATAATAT
The DNA here is from genome assembly GCA_019343175.1 of Oedothorax gibbosus. Taxonomy (NCBI): domain Eukaryota; kingdom Metazoa; phylum Arthropoda; class Arachnida; order Araneae; family Linyphiidae; genus Oedothorax; species Oedothorax gibbosus. The sequence continues at coordinate 3,635,812 of CM033277.1, read as the reverse complement.
TTTTTATTAAAAAAAATCCATAGCTGTTAAGGTATAGCTTTGTTTTAACGAATTGATACAGGTAATATTTTACTTACCAGCATGTGTGGTTTCAACAATTTCCACGAGTGTGCATGTGGAACACTGAAATGTAAATGAATCAGATTCACAATGAGTTTTCTTCAATATTTTTAGCCTACTTTTTTAATTTGAAAGAATTTAAAAAATGAAAAAGTAGGTATTGACATTTGGTCGATGTCCATCTGTCTGTCCGTACCCTTCCAAAATCGGTTATATCATTCGGATCTTAAAAATTATTTTTTGTTAGAAAGCTATGATATCGGAGACCCAACTTTCCTATTTTTTGTCCACCTGTCTGTACGTCCGGACGGACATAAATCTACTATCTGTCGGCGAATTTCCCATTGAATTAGCATTGAAATTCAATTTTTGAGTCATTTAAATCACTGTTGCCAAATCAACAATGGCATGAGAAAGTTAATTTAAAAATATTTGAAGCAAAATAATTTTTTCATGAATCATTTTGGAATGATGTTATAAAATGTAGCACAATGTTATTCTTTGATTGTTCATTAATTATCTACCAAGAAAGCGGCAAGGCATATTTTTTAAATACAATTCTGCTTAGTTTTAATTTACATTTTTTTTAATGCAGTTTGGAGTAGTTTCATTATCTTTGTTGTTAATAAATATTTAATTATTCTTCAAACTACAAATAAATCGAGCAGACGAAATAATATTAAGTTATTTGTGAAAGAATATTAAGGAAAATAGTTGATTTTGGCTTTTAGAAGTTTAAATTATAGCTTAATGCTGTGTTTAGCATTTTTTTTCTTCTAATGTGTGTAAATCTAGTGTAGAAACGATTGTTGATGATATTTACTGTTATGAACCTAGTTGTTTCCCGATTAGAATTTCAGTAAGTATTTCAGTAACAGGAAAGTAGGCTATTTTAGTTCTTTAAGAACTTCTTGTTCAATCAATATTGTTTAGGTAGATATTTTTTTTTAGCTCTCTTAACTATAGGGAAGATATTTCATAAGATAGGTAAGTTTCATTAAAGTAGTTGATGGTGCAAAAATTATTTTGGATATTATAGGCACAAAAATATTAATTCTATAATAATACTCTTAAATTTATACATTAAACAACAATTTCTTAAATCTTGAGAACCAGCTTGAAAACTTAACAAAACACATCAATGATATCAAAATGTGACAACTACGTATTTAATTTCTTTAACATGTTTCCAGTAACATTTCATTTTCATTTAAACTGCCAATATGATTGCCAGTTTAAGAAGGTAAGTTGTAAAACTGAACACTTAACTATTCATCCAATGTCATGTGTAAAATATTCTGAAACTAAGCAAACCAGAGATCAACAAAACCACAGCAAAAAAATAAACAGTTAATGAAAATTTTTCTCAAATCTGGTGATTGGAACTACAGAAAAAGATATACTCACGCCTCGTTGATGTAATTAAGAGCCAGCTGAACAACTCTCGCATAGACAAAGGTTTTTTGTCGGAACTGGTCTAGCACCTTCAGCAACACTTCTAGGATGCCTGCTGTGTATGTTTTCAGGTAGTAAGTCGCAAATTCGTTGTATTCTTGAGCCACGTTGCCTGGGCTGCCATACCTGAAATCGGGAGACACAGTATTGAGCAATAGAAAATTGTAAGTAAAAAGTATTAGTAGTTAAAATTATAAAAAATTGTAAGAAGTGAGTGATAAAAAATGTGAGAAGTGAGTACATTAAAAAGTAGCTCGCTGAATAAAAACCTTAATCATTTCTAGTAGGGATGCACCGAATACCAAATTTGGCCGAATACCGAATATTCGGCCAAAGTCTAAGCCGAATATTCGGACTACCTAAACCAATTTTTATTTTTTGTCAGATCCAAGTTGTATTTATTATTCATCAATTTCAATTAAACATAAACATATAAGTACACAATCACACAATAATTTTGATACAATATAGCTATTAAATTTTTAATTGAAGCAACACAGAATAAAGTAGTACTCGTTTGTTATTAAAACAAGCCTTTTAGAAAGTGTAAATTGGTAAAATCACAACACGAAAACGAAAATAGAAGAATGAAAACATAAACAGAAGTAGGTGGATCCGGTGTAGAATGAAAATCAGAAAAGAAAAAAAAAACATGGCTTACAATATTATTATACCTATAAAATTAATTTTTTTAAATCTTTTAGTGAAAAAATTACAATTGTGATATATATAGTAATTGTTTTTATTAAAGCCCACTCACACTCATTGTAATTATTAACTTAAAGAGACATGTTTATTTAATATAACTTGAGTAAAGCTTGATTTAACATTAGAAATAACTAAAACTTAAGAACTTGAGTCTATTATAAAAGAAAACAAGTCCTGTTTGGGAATTTTTCGACGTTTTATAAGATGATAACTTGAAGAAATTTGGAAATATTTAAATTTCACTATTCGGCTGACTATTCGGCCAAACAGAATATTCGGCTAAAGTGGCCGAATAGGCCAAATACCGAATAGTAACCGAAAATTCAGTGCATCCCTAATTTCTAGTATATTATTCGCAAAGATAGAGCTTTGGTTATTAGTTAAGTTTGAAAATACTTCTAATTACATTTATTTCAGGAGACAACATTTAATACCTTTCAAAAACCCTTGTAAGTATGTGAAGGGCCCATTTTTTGCATTTCCAACAGGATAGGTCAGCTTGTTCATCTTCGTCATAAGTTGAGGCTTGCTGCAATAAACAAGGCTCAAGTTACTAAACATTGACATCAACAGTAATATATTTTGTATTTATCGCAATAAATAATCATTTATGTAATAAATCAATTTCAGTGAATAAATGAATGTCATTTATATAATAAATAAATGAAAAATAAAGACAGAATCTGCCCCTTTGCTCCACCCATAAAACTAAGATGATTTCACAAAATCTGATGATCAGATTTTACCCGTGAAAAGTGTGGTTCTCATGCTACAGCAATTTAGAAAGTGCAGTTTTAAAAAATAACAGTTAGAATGAAAGCTAGAATTCTGCCGAGATAAAACTTAAAAATCGCAGAATTCAGGATTTTTTTTTGTACCCACGAATGCCAAGCTGTTTTAGTTGTATCTCTTTGGAATTCTGGGTTTCATTTTAAATGCTATTTTACCAAGTTTATTTTGGGGTACTATAGTCCATATGATTACAATGCAAGCCTGACTTCCCCTCATACCTTGTGTGGTTTTCCCAAGAAACATGAGCATCGTGTTTTTAACCTATTCTGTTTGAGGATTTGCTGTGAGGTTAATCGCAACTGCTCTCCAAACCCAGGATGGGGGAGGGAGAGAATATCACACCTCACACAGTTTCCTGGAAAACCAAATGAGGGGGTAGGGATAGTTGGCTTGCATTCTAATCTTAAGGACTATAAAAAAAATTCCATTGGTACCCCCAAAACAGTTTCACTCCCGCTAAAAATTGCCACTAAGCGTGTTAAACACAATAAATATGACAAAAATTACTGGAAACAAATGCATGTGTAACCTACCTCTGGCACTGGTCTGGCCACAACCTCTCTGCACAGTTCCATCCACTGAGACAGGACTTCTTTCGTCACCAGAGTCAGTGGGAGCGAGTACTGCACCAAAGCAAAGAAGATCTTGAGGATCTGTTTCTGGAGCAGACAAGAGACTTCCGAGGAATCTGGCAACAGCTGCAGACACCGGTGGTGGATCATGGGAAGGAGGAGGTGCATGGCTTCAGTCAGGGGAGCTCGCTCATCAGCGCTCTTGTATCTTAAAGAATTATTGATTATAATTTTTATACCTACGAAATTAATAGAAAAATACCTTTACACAGAAGAGCATACCGTATATACTCGTGTATAACCTGACTCTGTGTATAAGTCGACCCCCCATTTATAAACCAAATATCCTTCCAAAATCGGTAACCTGTGTATTAGTCGAGGTAGGAAATAAGGTCAGGGCCTTCTGAAGAAAATAAGAAACCGGTTAATAAAAGGCCATAATTTTTCTTATTTATTTCGCAAGCTAAATTTCTACCCCAATGAAAATAAAACAGGTTTCGTCTCCGAGTTTCCTTGACATTGCTGACCATGAATGGAGAAGCTTAGTTAAAAACTATGTTCCATGAAGTGTGAAGACCACGCTGAAAAGGTCACGGACCGCCGTTGTTTTCTTTACACCTAGAAAACTGGTTGACTGAACTGTCCTGTGCTACATGTGCAAAATACGCATCACGTCAAGAACTAACAATAAAGATCAATATCACATGGTAACGTGAATAGATACCAATCTTATTTCATCTTCAAAATTTAACTTCTTTGGTGTCTAATTTTTAATAGATAGTATTTAAACCTTAAGTTTGATTGAAATTCAGTTTTAGTTAAAGATTAGGGATTTATTTTTTTCGGAAAATCAATGTCTCGTGTATAAGTCGACCCCAATTTTTACGGCACTAAATTTGTCCAAAATTTCTCGGCTTATACACGAGTATATACGGTACTTATTCTTTAGTTTCATGTCCAAGGACATTTTATTATTTAATATAAAATATTTAGAGTCTTAAATATGCCTTTACGGCTAGAAAGGCCGCCAAAAAGCACACAACCTCACATGTCGAGGTCTTATTAAGAAGCGACTATTTTCAATAGTTGTAAGAAGAGAAGACCAGGCAGTTAAAATATTAAAGAAAGAACATTATACAGATTTGTGCGATAGATAACCTGTATCCTCACACATTGATATAATCTATTGTTTGAAGTTCTTCCCTGTAATACTGATGAAGTTTATTTTGTGTTATAGGGAGGAATCAGTGTTACAGTTTTGAATCTTTTAACTGGTAACACATGTGCTTCCGAAAGAATCTTATTTAGGAGCTGACTTGTGAGGTTCTCTTACAGACCCTAAGGTTTTTTTTGGAACATTATGATTTGGAATAATGAAGTATAGTTATTTTGCGATGGCTATTGATTTAGAGATGAAATCTTTTTCAAATATTTAATCTTTCATCCCTAAAAAAGTTGTCTAAGGAAGATGTAGTTGTTTGAATGTAGAAAATATTGAAGCTTCCATTTTATACTCTTTTCAATACTCGACACAATCCGTCTCCACATAAAGAGCCGCTATGATAGAGAATAGCAGTTTGTTTATAGATTCTTAATCCATACATACAATGTCTAAAAAATTATACATATTACTTGTAACACAGAAGTCAGATATGTTGGTTCTTTTACAAAGCCTTTCTAATTCAATTTTAAGGGATAGCTTACTCATAGTTTTTGACAAGCTGGTATAAGCATAGCAGTGCTCCCATGCAGACATTGGTGTCGTTCATTTGCAAATAGACTGAAATCTTGTCCACGATGCCGGTCCATTTACCAGGGAAGTCATGTTTCACAATGTTACTCACACAAACAGATAACTGCACCCTGCAAAGAATGAAAATGAACTTAATGTTAATATAGTTCAAAAAGTATGCCATTGAGACAAAGTTAAATCCAAATTACCAATTTCAAAAGTATTTAACTTCAGATAAATAACATAAATATCTTTTACAAATTCAAAATTAATATTTTAGTCACTATTTTATACAAATTACAAGAATTTTTTTTACGAGGTATTTGTTGACAGCGTGTAAAATACTTTTTTTTGTGTGTATAGCAGTTCTGCTACACCAAAGTATTTGTGTGTAGCAATTTTTAATTAATGCATAGCACTTTTGAAAAAATTTAAAGACTCTTCCAGTCTCTTTAATTGTTTTGGGGGGAAATGTTAATTTTTGATAAATATCCCCGTTTCTGTGATCCAGTTTTTAACAGTTCGTAACTGAACCGCCACATTTTACTTTCGTTGGTTTTCGCAACACAAATAACGAATTGGAAATATCGCTAAATCTTTCTGTTCTGGCGCGATTATCGGCGGTTTGTTTACACTTTTTGCTACTCACTTCCAGTCTGGTATGGAATTTAGATGTTTCCCTGCCCGAACGAAAAGCGGCCAACGGATTCGAATTGAGATTAAGCTCCATGACTTAGACAACTGAACTGAAGCGATCTGACTTCGAATCGTTTGCAAAAAACACCATGGTTATGAGAAACGGAGATGCTTTGCGAGTATCGCAACTAAATGCGATACAAAGCTAAATCGCTATCGCAAGTTTTCATTTTGGTGTCGCGTTTCGCGATGCGATACCGCTTATTTTACACGCTGTTTGTTGAACATTATTCTGGGTCATTTCATGATAACTAAGATTACATTTATACATGTGTTGTCAGGTTTTACACTTGGGCCACACCTGAGAAGGCACCCAACGCAACTTTTAAGGGCGACAACGATTGCGGTGTCCGGAGCATATTTAATATGCACTCCTCTAACCAGAAATAATAATCAGGCATTTTGGCTCCACAGGCCATACAATTATTTTTTGCAGTGAACCTGGGACATTTCACATGAAAGGCTCGCCTTGCCGACTGGGCTCCCCAGCCCTGGAAGGATGGCCAAGTTTAGCAAAAGGTCCTATCCACAGATCGGCAGCTTTACTCACCTAATGGGGTCTGGAGCATAGACCAACGCATCAACGATGGCGTCTCTAACCATGGCCCTATCCTGTTCATGCAGTGCAAAGGGAAGGGGTTTGCCCTGCTCGGGTGCCGACTCTTTATCTGCCCAAAACTGGGCCACCAGGTTCTTGAGATAAATCACGCCGGCTTGGCGGATAGCCATGTCCACATTCTGGGCTTGCATCACGACCTGGAGCAGCGAAGGGGCGAAACCGATGATCTTATGCACCTAAAAAGAAAACATTTCTGTATTGGATACTTTTCCGTTTTAGCACACAACAGGAAGGAAAAAGTCTGCCAACTTTTGTCTCCAAAATTAAAAACTGGAGTTAGCGCTTCAAATAAAAGTTGAGCATCGCAGTTAAATAATATTGATTGTTTGCACAAGAGATAACCGAATGTTGTATTTCATTTTTCCCATTTGACGAAAAGAAAAAAATCAGCCTACCCCGAATAGGCCAAAAAGCTCTATAGTACTAAAGTTATGCAATTGCATATATACATAACCAGGTTGCCATGAGTGGTGCTTTATCCTTTATTTGGTTATTTTTAGTTAGTAGTTATTTAAATTATCACCATTTATTTTAAAGAATTTTCTTTAGAGAGTTTCACATTTAATGAATTCAACCTAGTGCAGCTGCTATAATATCCACCGTTTGAATTGGTTTGGAATAATGATTTGTTACTAGATAACAAAAATTATCAAATAGGTATAACAAATTTTTCTTCATTTGCATTTTGTCATGTGTTTTCTTAAATCTGCTATTTCTTAGCAACCCTAGATTTAGTTACATAAATATCATACTAGAGTAACACAAGGGCTGTTGGTGTAATTATGAGCCCTGTAATTGTAAACAGTGGTCATCTGACAATGGCAACAGTTCTCTCGAAACGTAACCTTTTATACAGCAGGATTTTTGGACCATCTTAGATTTGTGTGGCTATGATTATGTGCAGTTCTATTAACGTTGTTATTTATTGTAGAATATTTTTTTTGTTTTATTTTGTCTAAAGCAAATCTGTCCGAATCGCTTCACTAAGACAGAACATAATCTGTGGGATCAGATTTACTGTATACGGTCACCATTGGCACGATTTTTTCCAGATTTGGCTGTTAATAATTTTTTCTGGCAATCCTACCCCGAGTTGGTGCAATTAGGATAAAGGTGTTTGATTAATTTTCTTTATTAAGGATTTTTTACCTGTTTTCTCACCTAGTCAACTTCTTCAATATGCTCTTTTCTTTAAATCGTGGTTCTTAAAAAAGTCGCCAAAATATCGACTTTTGGCGAAATGTTGAAAAATTCACCAAGGGTTACCGCCGTACAGTAAATTTTTACCTAACCAGTGAATGTATCCCACGGTAGAGATTTACTGTACGGTCCCCCTTGGCGAACTTTCCAAAATCGCGCCAAAAGTCCGTATTTTGGCGACTTTTTTTAAAAACCATGATTCAAAGAAAAGATTGTATGGGAATATTTCTTACGAAAACTCAACCAACGGTCCGATAGGGTTGCCGGAAAACGTCATCGGTGCGAAGTCATAGAATTCGAATCTTCAGTTGAAGTCGGGTTGCCAGAAAAAAATTTATCGCCAAATCCGAAAAAATCGCGCCAAGGGGGACCGTACAGTAAATCTGATCCGTATCCCACATCACATGGTATGATTCCTAAGCCAACAGAAACATAATTTTAGATTTGAATGGAGGTGGGAAGTTTCTATTTCATGGAAAATTAAAACCCGCCTGTAAATTTGAAATGATATAATGTATTTGTTAACAATGTTACGACAGTTTTCTACCATTTGATAACCTTAAAAAAAATTTTAGGTGTACTTATAAGTATCTTGTTTATGCTGTCATATTAACAGGTAAACAATCCAAGCTTAGTTTCCAACTTTTCTTTCAAAATTTTATTTAAAATTATGCTTATGAAAATGTCAACAACGGAAAGTTCAATGTATGGACCATAGATACCGATTAGGTTTGACGCATAGTAACAATCTTTAATAATAAAAATGTCAAGAGTTCTAGTGTAAACAACAGAATGACACACAAACGAATAGGATTCTATCCAGCAAAAACGCACATATTAGAGCTTGGATTGCTGTTTTTAAATTCGAGAAAACCGGCGAAAACTTGCCTGTTCCAATTGCTTTTCAGCCGCTTCTCGTTGATTCGGATCCATGGTGGCCCTTAAAATTTCAACTAATTTGTTTGAATCCATTATGTCAAGGTTGTCGATTGTCAAAAAAACACAGAAATGTCGACTTTCTAAACAAAAAAATTATATTTCTGACTCACGTGAGTCACTGTATAGAGATGTAAAATGGCCACGCTCGATTATATTAAATCGCGCATGCTCCCGCTCACTACCATGTGTATTTTTATGACACGAAAAGTAGAAGTACCTTTACGTAGTTTGGTTTGGATAAGAGAACGTCATACTACGAAATTGGGCTAATGCAACAAAAATAGTTTTAATTTGAAATCCGGGGTCGAGCAATGAGTGCCTCTAAGGATACATTTCCAGGTTCTGTCATTTTCTTAGCCATTCTATAAACAGAATGTGCTGCTCAAAGGCCTCTGTCATCCAAAGAGTTCTATAGTAGGAAACTATAGAACTCTTCGCTGTCATCATGTTTCTGATGTCAACGCTCCGTTTTTACATATGTTTTCCGAACACATATTTTTATTTTATATTATTACAACGATTTTTTTATTACAACGAAAACCTATCAATAAAAAAATAATTAACGCTTGCTGCGACTCGATGGCTGTGACATTGTCAATCATTTTCAACGATGTACAGAAGACCGATTAAAAATGAAAGGTTAGATAAGGTAACTAGATGATTAATGACTTGGCGAGAAGTGCTACCTTATTTGCTAGTTTATTACAGTTTTGGCAAAAACACTATTAATAAGCTAAGATGAAAATATAGTTTAAGACTATATTCTATAAGTTTTTTTTTAGTTTTTTCGATTTATAAAAGTTATTTTATAATGAGAAGTTAAAAGATCGTTTTTTCATTAATACTATGAAATACAATTTTTTTTTCAAAGCCGAGTCTAAAACCACGCCAGTAGTGGTTACACTGACCTCTAGGATTAATGAATTCATTTCCTCTCGGCGGGGCGGGAAGGATTGAAGGTTTTATTTTGTAAATATACTTTGATAATTTGAAATGTAAGTTTTACTAAGTTATAGTCCTGGTATTTACTATGTTATTTGGATAGTTTTGTTTGATAAAAGAAATTCATTTTTAAATTTAGTGATCTTTTCGATTTGAAAGTTCGGATGTGAATTAAAATTAGTGGTGTATTAAAATCTGAAACTGTTTACATTTTAAGCGTTTAGATTTGACGTTTTCCGTACAGTAAATCTCTACCCTAATCATCAAACTTATAATAAGGAAGGCTAATTCCCAATGGCTTCATTTTGATGGGTGACTCTTGACTCAAATGAGCATTCATTAAGATGATCTTTTAGGAATTATACATTACTAGCAAATTTATACCCGTTCTTCGCACAGACTATAAGAATATCAAATCGATCCATGTATATGTGTCATTTAATTTGCTATAGGATAATAAGCTTTGCCTTTGTTCCCGTTCATTATAAAGAATAAAATTACGTTACTTATATTGCTTTAAAATTCCAAAATAAAAATACATCACTATAAAATGCACATCCTCATATCACAAAAATCTTCCTCAATATGAACTTACTGTCATCGCAATTTTCTTGATCAATTCAAAATTAACCATAATTGTATATCAATGTTATTTCACGTGAAAAACTCCATTCTGGGTTTTAAAAAAAAAACATTTCACTCATTGGCACGTTCATGGAACAAATTTGAAAAACTAAGCCTCAGGTGCACACGTTGGTATTAAAGGGAATCTATCTAAAAAATTTCGAATTTCTGAGGGCAGTATAAGTAGGTCTTTTACGATCCACAGACACACAGACTCTTTCTTTTATTATTATAGATTCTTAAAGCTCAAGAAGGAAAAATTAAAACCAATACAGCTTTTGAATTCTAAAAGATTATATTGATTGTTAAATGCAATGATCATTTAAAGATGTGTTGTACTTAAGTGCAATTAAAAATACAGTTGAACCAAATTATAATGCAAGTCATTAGATAAAAATGATTATGTTGTTATTAAATAATGGTTCAAATACAAGTGCATTTTTATGTTGAACCATTATGAAATCATGTTAAACTGGCATTTTAGCACAATACAAATACAAAAATTGTCAACCAACAACAGGCCAGAGGCCCAGCAAGGTTGGTCCAAAATAAATCTAATACATTACCAGTTTCCAATGACCACCAAGTGTCTTCTTAAAATCCTCTACTGTCTTCGAATGCACAACATAATCTGGTAAAGCATTCCACTCATTGACAACTCTATTGTAAAAATAATGTTTTCTTACCTCCCTTCTAAAGCTCGATTTATTCAATTTCTGATCATGAGATCCTGGTCCGGCTATTTAAGGTAAAACCTAAGCCTTCCATGTCTCCCTGTTTTATGAACTTGAATAACTGTATTAAATCACCCCTAGCTCTCCTGTTTTCCAGGGAATACATGTTTAAAGATCTTAATCTGTTATCATAATTAATAAGAGATAGACCCTTCCCTTAATCATTTTTGTAGCCCTATGCTGAACTTTTTCAAGCAACTCTATATCTTTTCTGAGGAAGGGAGAAAAAAAAACCAAAACTGAACAGCATATTCCAGATGTGGCCTTACCAATCCCCTATACAATGGCAAAATAATCTCCTTAGATTTAGAAGTGATACTTTTTCTAATATATCCCAACATTCGATTGGCTTTCTTACTTGCCTCAACACACTGCTTACTCATTTTGAAATCATTGCTGGATGCATTACTGGAGATTCCTTTCAAAAAGTTGTACATATTTGTGGGGTTATACAATAATGGAAATGGTTTATATGCAATTGCTGTATTATGTACCATTATGCAATCCTGCCAAAGTGTTATAATGGCAACAGCATATTACAAATATACAATGTGTGCTTTACTGAAGGTTTGGTTTAGAAAGTTTACTGAAGGTTTGGTATTAAATTTATCACAAAGCTGTTTATTTTGTAGCATTATATGTACAGTCCCTGGACAAATTATTAGACGCACTGCAATATTTCATGTATCAATCAATGATGAACAAAATACCTTTAGAAGGACGTGTTCCTAAACTTAAGCTATTGAATAGAAAATACTATCTGCTATACTTAATACAAATATCGACATCTTTTTTAATGATATGGCATTCTTTGGTATGTTTTCATCATTACTTAAAAAAATACAGTGCGTCTAATAATTTGTCCAGGGACTGTATATAACCAATATGCCAATACAAGTAACAAGGTTGATGTATAATTCAAGAGATGCGATACATTTAGTATATATGTGCATCCCATGGACACTTGCAACAGGTCTTGGCCCTTTATTGGCTGTTGAGAGCATCCCCGAGTTGAAACAAACACTTGAACTTAATTAAAATATAAAAAAATTACAAAATAAATTTTCCATGAGATTTACATATTTTTATTTGAACCAATAACAAAAAAAAGCATAAAATAGTCAGTTGTATTGGAACCAATGTTTTAGAAGGTTAGAATGGTTATAAATCTGGGAGTATGCTTTTATTTATTAAGATTTTGTTAATTTTTCATTATTTTGTGTTTCCATAATGATACATATTTAACCAACCATTTGAAAATATTTATTCTTAAGATGCCTGGCAGGAGTTGATTTTTTATTATTAATACTTTATTTTCAGAATTTTTGGTGAAAACTAAAAAATTAAATTAAAATGTTATTCATTAAAACTTTTGTGTATCATTGTTATGTTATTATGAAGGATAATACTGTTTATCCAAAATTCCAAAGCTAAGCTTACTTGCAAGCATTTCTAACTTTTAATAGAAAATTGTTTTTAATATTTAATCGCCAAAATCGGCGAAAAGAACCACATAAAAATAAACATATATTAGAACTTGCATCGGGTAGTAACCCTGGATGTGACGTAAATTTAAAAAAAATTACGTTTTTTAAAATTTAATGATTTTTATACAAAGCGACAAGCGGTTTTTCCTAAGAAGTTATAAAACCTATTAAGGAAAAAAAATACGTGAGTTTTACAACTTGAATCCATAATTTAAGCGATAATTGCACCTACTTGGCACTTCATAAGACCCAGGTCATCCCTTGCCTAAAGGTTGCTATAAACTTTCCACGCTATTCATTTCAGTTTTCTGTCGAGTTCTGATTGCGCGTGCGTGGAGCAACTTCCGGTGCTACTTTACGTGGCAGTAGACAATAATTTTAGTTTTTCTAAAATATCGCCAATATTTGCGCCAAACCCACGTGGCTTGGGTAGGAAATTCTTTATTAGGTTTGCTATAGCGCAACTCTATTCTCATTATATCAATGTCTTTGTTTATTATTACTTATGAAATACGTTGTTAGATACTATAGAGACAAGGCGCGAAAAACTGCGAAATCTATTGATATATTACGAATGAAATGCGCGTGAAAAGCTATTTTAAGATTTTAAATAAGTATTTATAAATGTCCATATTTAACATTTATGACTTGTACCTCTCGTTTGATTGGAAAATTCAAATATATGAAAAAAAGATATATATCCTAAATAAAGCAAATAATTGAACTTTTGGAGCGGAGCACGGATGGCCTAGTGGGTTGGATTAGGGCCTTCTAAAATTGGCCAATTCTAGAAGGCCCTGGTTGGATCGCAGCCCCTAGAAGGCCCTGCCCTTACGCTAACAGTCTGCGCGCTAAAACGGGTACGGGTTCGATTTTTGCCTTCATCCTGGCTGAGTGTACTTTATCTCTCTGTGTCAGTAAAAATCTGTCTGTGGCTGTCTTACTTGACAAAGGTTTTATAAGCGGGTCTCTGATCAAGCACACAAAAAGGAATATATATGTACCAACCAACTAACTTTGGTGGGGAAAAAAAACCTTTGAATTCTATGGGGGCACTTTAAAGCTGCGGGTGATTGGGGCTCTAAATAATGACGTCCGTCGCCCATAGCCCTTGTGTAGCTCTAGTACGGCGTTAATTCAGACTAAACTAAGGCGGGAATCAAACCCGCACCTGTTACAGCGCGCAGACTGCAAGCGTAATGGTCTGCGATGCAAACCACTAGGCCATCCGGGCCCCAAAGCACAAGTATATTATGTCATAAATTTTGTATGTCTAAAAACGTGCATTGTGACATCCAAACTCCGCCCATGTTCAATATTTTCTTGTACGTGGGCACAAAAACCCAATCAGTACTCACTGGAGACAGAAAATTCTTTCGGTAACGTCTTGGAGGAAGAGAGACGTTGCGAAACGGTTATACCTTGCCTATCTAGAATGCGAGCCTCGAAAGCATTTTCCTCCCATGTGGTTTTCTTCGAAACGGCGTGAGCATGTTTTTTCCCCACCCTACTACTTGGGTTTGAACTTTTCGGATTGTTAACCTCACAACAGAACCTCAAACGCGTCAGGTTTAGAAAAGCGATGCTCTCCCCGTTTCCTAGAAAACCAAGCGAAGGGATGGAGGAAGAAAGTCTTTTCGAGGCTCGCATAGTAAATAGACAGACTATAGGTTAGGACTTTAGGTTGTATGTTTTCGGCTGCCTATTTCTAGCCTCCATGGCGAAACGGTTTTTCTTATCTGTGCTTGCTTTGTTATTCTGTCGACGCTTTGGTCGCTTTGGTCGAGGAGATAAAAAACGGTTTTAAACCTTAACACAGTCGACTAATGTTTTCTAATTTGTTGTTTTTGTTTGACGACTCTGTAGCACAGGCCACAATTTCGGATGAGTTCAAAATAAACAATCTTCCTTTATCTTAATCTTAATTGTTTTTAATATGTTAAAGTGGTGTTAATTGCTATCAAGTTGAAAACTAACTTGAGCTGATTGAGTTGCTGAACATGATTGACATTAATTCTATAAACAAAACTACTGAAAAGGTATGTTTTAAATATTTTTTGTTGGTTTCAGAGTTCAGTAGAAACTTTTAAGTAATTTTTCGTTTATCAAGGTTGTTAAATCTATCTTGTAAAATACCGTGTTTATGAGATAATAGTCGTTTTTTTATATCAATAATACAACTTTGTGCTCTCAAAACGTTACTTTTATTTAGGCATGAAATTTGCGTTCCTTTGTTTCGGCACAAGAAGTAGGAGGGGCCAATGATTTATTGAGCGATTTTCTTACGACCTTAAATATAATAGAAATTAAACAATTTCTGACGCATATCTGTTTATTAAAGTAAGTTAAAATTGGAATTAAATTTCATTCGTAAAAAATGAAAAACACGAAATGAAAACACCAATTATAAGTGCTTTTATTAAATAGTTAATCCTAGCGACTTTTCGAGCTTACGACATTTCAAACTATCGTTTTCTGAACGCTGTCTTTGCTTACGATTTTTTTTTAGGTAACCCTAAAATTGTTCTTGATCAGCTTCTGGATGCATGCAACATCAGTTCATCCCATTCGGTAGAGATTTACTGTACGGTCCCCCTTGACGAACTTTCCAAAATCGCGCCAAAAGTCCGTATTTTGGCGACTTTTTTTTAAAAACCACGAATCAAAGAAAAGATCGTATGGGAATATTTCTCATGAAAAACTCAACCAACGGTCCGATAGGGTTGCCGAAAACGTCATCGTTGCGAAGTCATAGAATTCGAATCTTCAGTCGAAGTCAGACAGGACAGGTTGCCAAAAAAATTATTTATCGCCAAATCCGAAAAAATCGCGCCAAGGGGGACCGTACAGTAAATCTGATCCATCCCCTTCTTTTGATTAGTGTACGTAGTTGCCAAAAAATTTATATCGCTCCTGAAGAACTCGCCATACAGTAACCCCTCGCTATGTCGCGCCTGGTTACATCGTGCATTCGGATATATCGCGCCTTGTATCATGTCTCCCTATCCCCCCCCCCCTCCTGTTTTTTTTAAAAATCAATATTTACTTTCCTTAAAATCGATTCTAATATTGTTGGATAAATTCATCTAATATTGGTGAGATGCAGTTAATAAACTTTCGTTCGTTTCGTTAGGGAGCAGGTTTTACGAGAAAAATTAAAGCAACTAACTTTAGATGAATTTTTTACAAGAAAATGAGTGAAATATTATAGTACTACCTGTGCAATAATGTGTGATGATTATATTAACTAATAATTAGTTCTTTCTAAATTTTTGCTTCTTTTTTTAGAGATTTAGTTTTATCTTTCAAATACATGCTGTGCTTTAGTTTAAAAACTTTGAGCATAAATGCATCAAAAGTATTATTTATATTTATCAAGTCGCTCGTTATATCGCGGTTTTTGCTTGTCTCCCGGGAAGCGCGATATAACAAGGGGTTGCTGTATTTTAAAATTTGTCACTGGGCCAACGACTAAGATTTTGCTAATAGCTATTGTTGGTTAAAATGCAGGCAATATCATTGTTTCCCCTGGACCGTCACTTAAAATCTTCCGTCTCTAATAATGTGTTCTATTATTTTTTAGCTTTCTTTCCGCGGGATTCGCAGCAGCAAGTTCCGACATGTGTTTGGATGTGTTGCTCGGAAGGACAAATGTTTCGACTGTGTGAAGATAACAAAAAATGCCCACGACTCAGCCTTCTGCGCTGTTAATCCGAAGTTCATTGCCATAGCAACAGAGTCTGCTGGGGGAGGATCTTTCCTGGTCATTCCCATTGAAAGGGTAATTAGCATTTTAAAATTTTAATCAAAGAAATTCGATCTTGCTTCTTAATACAGTAGAGCCCTGGTTACCCGAAATTCGGCTTAACCGAAAGGCTCCGGAATTTTTTTTGTTGATAAAATATGAAAATAAATGTCCGTACAAATAAAGAAATACACAAAAAATAAATATGTACTTACAAAGTTGGATTTATTTCTCAAAATATGCAGTATATATTTTTTTGCTGCTCAATTTTGGTTCATTTTAAAGTAGCCCTGTCCCGCCATCTTTTAAACATCAGAACGGCTTCATTTTGCACTTATATGTTTCTAAGGGCCTGATCTACGATTTTTGTATCTTTCGTATGTGAAATGCTGCACTTACTATACTCGGGCTCATCCATAGAGGCTTATCTTCATTATCGGGTTCGTTTTCGTCCCTGGTAACCGCTGCTACTATCTCTTGATCAGTAAAGTCCAGTTCATCGGTTATCGGGAGAAGATTTGAAAACACTTTGTTGCTAAGTCGGAGGTGTCATCCTCAATTTGAACGACATCGGACTATAAGAACAAAGCGAGCAGTCTAAATGACATCAATTTTTCTCTTCACCAGTAGGGGCTGGGGAGCCCAGTCGGTTAGGCATTCGCCTAGCATGCGGATGGTCCCAGGTTCGGGTCCGGGCATCGCCAAAATAACTGCCGGCCTATAAAAGGCCCGTGCAGCCAAAAATGTCCGACAAATAATACCCCGTGTAGAGGGAGTGCACGTTAAAATACGCTCCAAAGTCCCAACGCTGCGTACGATGTCGTCCTTAACGGTTGCGTTAGGTGCCAACTCAGGTGTCGGCTTGTCACTTGACTGTGGTTCTAAAATACGACGTCCGTCGCCAATAGCGTAGCTCTAGTGCGACGATAATTCAAACTAAACTAAACTCTTCACCAGTGCTTTTCTAGGCTTGAAGTGAATGATTCCCGGTTATCCGAAAATTCCTTCGGATTCTTGACTTACCGAAACGTCCCCGGTCCCGTACCTTTCGGATAAACGGGACTCTACTGTATATCATTAGATAGGCCCAACAGTTGTAAGAGACTGATCCTGTAAAGCTTTTAACTTAATCAAGGAAATGGGTTTCCACTCCATAGGTGAAATCCAACAATGAGATCTATTGTTTAATAAATCTGTCCAATATCCTGATTCTTTGTAAGGTGGTTTAAGATTCAAGATTTCGTTAAGAGTCAGCTGGGGTGTCTGCTCTGTCATTTGAAATTCTGAGGCCCGTCAATAGCCATTGTAAAGCTCTATTACCAATTAATTTAACCAAACCGGGAATGTCAGCATTTTTAGATAGTTTAATTTTGTGTTGTACTTTTTGTCTGAAATGAAATTCGCTAATGAAATTCAGCAAAAAAAAATTGCCAAAAAGTTTATCTATATTATAAAGTAAACAAAAACATAAAAAAAATGACGCAACCCTCTCCAGGCCCTACATCACTGCTTTTATCATTTATGCCTATGCTGAAGAATTTTTTTCTGTTTATGCTTTGAATCCTTTACACTTATAATAATAGTAATAGGGAATATAAAAAAAACTAAACTAAACTCCTCGGCGCAACAGCCCATTAGTGGGCTAAGGCCTGCCGTGCCCATTTCAGCTTTCGTGACTTAGGGCTCTGGGGTGCTAGGCATAAGTCCGGGTAAAGTGGCCAGCCTCACGCTTAACCCCCAGTGTTTAGTTCCCAAGCATGCTTGGTATCCATTTTATCGACCTATTTAAGGGATGAAAGGATGGGTCAATCATGCCCAATCCGGGATTCGAACCCCAGACCTGAGTAGGGAATATAAAACCTCTTATTTGTGGTAAACTCATAGCAGATAGGTAAAATAAAAGCACAGGCCCAGAACAACTTGGGCACATGCTACATCATCAGCTATTCTTTGTTTTTCGCAGGCTTTAAAAGATCACTGCCTTTGAGTCGCTGTAATTGAGTAAATGTTGCACAGAATGAAGAAATATTTTGGATTTAAGAGTTTCTCAACATTTTTTTTATTGTATTTAAAAATTAAAAAATAATTGCTGAACTTATAAAATTGTTGATATCTGTAGTAGAATAACATCGACTACACAGGAGAGCATAATTATTATTTAGTTAACTACAGAAATGAAGGTAGTTTGGACGTCCAAGATCTTTTATTATAAAGAAATCATTTAAAGTATTTAACAGGACGGAGTCCGGAGCCGTAGTTCGGCCCGCCAAAAGCACACACAACCTTACATCTTGAAGTCTAATTAAAAAGTGATTCACAGCTATAGATTATTATTGCTTTTTCTTCGATTGACCATCGATCGATGACGAGAGAGGTTTAAGATCACAGTAAAATATTTGCTGACTAAACAGTTTCTGTGGGAACCGTTGATCTAGGCGACTGTTTGTCGCCGACAGGGTGTGGTTGGGATGTTAAAGTACTAAGTGATATTAAGGATATATGAAAAAGGTAATTTAAGTTATTAAGTTTAATTGGGGTACAAAATATAAGATTTTGAGGGGGTTAAGTTATATAATATGTCATATATATACTAATTTATAGTTTTTCTCTCTGTGAGATGCATTGCAGCAGATGTTCTGATCAGTCTTATAATAAAAACATTGTTTTATGTTCAAACTAGCTTGTTTTTTATTTTATCAACCATTTGGGGGGTGAAAGGCTAAAGTCTGATAAAAGTAATCCATGTTCAATATCTCTTCTAGATTGGCCGAGTGGACGTGAGCTTGGGCAGAGTGACCGGGCATAACGGGCCGGTACTGGACTTGCAATGGAACCCATTCAACGACAACATCATCGCCTCTTCTTCAGATGATTGCACAGTGAGTACTTTTATTTAAGGTTCGCAATTTTGAAAATAAATGATATATTCTTGCCATCTAATCTTGTTAAAGTTTAATCAGTACCATTTATTGTCAAATACTTATTGATTTTGATTGATAGTGTTTAGCTAAAGTAAAGTTTTATGATATTAGAAAACAAGATTACTTTAATCTAAGTGATTAGTTTAAATTGTTATGCATCTGGAAGTTGTTTTGTGTTGAAGAGTAGAAAAAAACTAGTTCTGAAGTATTTCTTAAAAGAAAAGTTCTTATGATGTAAAAATTATTTAATTGAATAATACTGTTGACTTGACTTGAGTGGGGTGGCCCGTCAGGGCCAAGCACCGCGACCACTGGTCTATTGTACTAAAATAATACTGTTAACTACTGTGTAACTAAATACTTGTTTATACTGAATAACTGGTTAATACCGTTATTTTTTTGGAAGTCTTTAATTTTTACAAACCAGTCTTAATCACAAAATTCAAGCCTCTCGAAATATCTTTTTTTTGGCTGCATATATATTATTAAAGAATATTTATATCAGCTTGTTTGAAGCGGTTTAAATTTTCATCATGAAGTTTTAAAGTGTAGCATTGTTTAAGATTTTTTTTAAAAAATATCAACATTCTCAAGGAATGTGAAATGTGCACAAACCCTATTACAGTTCTTAAAAAATATATCATTTAAATATATTTTGTTCGTTTAGTATGATTGATGTAATATAAAACATAAATTATTAAATAATCATGTATATTCCCTATAAAACTAAGGAAAATAATAATAATTTTTGTATTATACAATTTAAGTAAAAGTACAACTACTTTAGTATCTTATTTGAAAACTAAAATGTATCAAGTATTTTTTTTAAAGTCTCTATAAACCTTAAACTGTTAAGAATAACTCAGTTTATGAATATTAATACTTGAATGATTCCTTACAAAGAAACTTATATTGCATCGATTTTAATTCAATGTTTAATTTTAATATTTAAAAAAAGTCTTGCAAGTTTATGCATGTGTTTGTTGTTACTTTTCAGATCAAGATTTGGTACATTCCTGATGGTGGCCTTCAAAAGACCAACTTAACACAGCCAATTTTGGTGCTCAATGGACACAAGAGAAGAGCAGGATATATCCTATGGCACCCGACAGCAGAAAATTTGCTTTTTAGCGTTGGATTTGATTACAATGTAAGATTTCCTTGATATTTATTTTAATAACAAGTTGGGTATACAGTTGTTTGATTTTAAAGTCAAAAAATTATTTGTAAGAACATTTTGTAAGAATTGTGTGCTTCAGGACAATAAGTAGTTCTCTGTTTTGTAGAATACTGATGGCCATGTCAGTGTGGTTATTTTTTTCTGAAGACGATTGCATTGAATTTGAAAATTTATTTATAATTTAAACATAACTAAGAAAAATTGGCTAATTCCTTTCTTATTTAATTCACTAGTAAAGATAACTGTGTTGTTCCCTAAATATGGTCATTTTTTAATTAGTATATCGAGGCAAAGTTACAGTTTATTTACGTCTGTTTATATGAGCCAGTTTGAGTGTAGTTTCCGTATAATAGTGTCAACAGCCAGCAATACTTCAATATATGTATTATTCTAATTACTGTATTTCCTCTTTCGCTGTAACTGTAAATCCGTGTTGCAATACAAATGAAATTGTAAACGTGTTCTCTACATCTGTTCGATTTATGTTTTATTAAGAGTTTATTGAACTAGATTTAGTTAGATATTTAGTTAATATGTATGTCTTCTTCCTACTTTACGTAACATCACAAAAGCTTTATACAGGGTGGTGTAAATAAAAGTGGCACCGGCATGGGGCTAAGAATGCAGGGATTTGCTTGGCGAGAAAAACTATTGAAGTTGCCTGAAAGCCTTCGAGTAGAATTCATAAATTATTCAGGCGTTCAATCGCTTCACTTGGCAAACCTATTTTTTCATTGTTTGGTTTGGTTGTTACTAGACTAGAACTGCACTTGGAGTATTGACGAGTTCAGATCTTAGTACAAGCTGTGTAAGTTTGCGTTGATTAGATCAGGTGCACATATGAAGATGGCATAGTTACCGGCAAATAATTCGCCAAGCGCCTGTGTGGGCTTAATATTGAAGCAATCAATGGCTTCACATGGGAAACCTGTTTTTGCATTAGTTTTTAACTTGTCAGCATTTCCTGTCTTTTCCCTGCTTCTAAGCCGGGCCACTTTTATTTGTGCCACTCTGTATCTGTGCTCTTAACAATTAGTGCAGCATAAGTCTATGTAGGCCAACATTATTTAAAACTTTTTACCTGGTTCAGCTGTATTTTATCATGTTTGTTATTGGCATTTAATTGTGTGTGTAGATCCTTGTGTGGGACATTGGAGAAGGACAGCTGGTGAACTCGCTTGAGTGCCACAAAGATACCATCCACAGTGCCTCTTTTAACAGGGACGGAAGCCTTATTGCCACAACCTGCAAGGACAAAAGGCTTAGGGTCATTGACGCAAGGACAGGCGAAATACTGCAGGTACTGTACTTTTGAAGCTAGAGTTACATTATGTTTCAAGCTAGAGTTACGTTATGTTTTAATCTAGAGTTACATTATGTTTTAATCTAGAGTTACATTATGTTTTAATCTAGAGTTACATTATGTTTTAATCTAGAGTTACATTTAGGTCTAAGCTAGAGTCACATTATGTTTTAAGCTAGACTTACATTGTATTTTATTATTATTGATGTTTCATTATGCCTCGGATTAAGAAGTAACCCCTGTGGCAGAACTGTGTCCACTGTGGCAGAAAGATGAATACCTGCTTTGTGGCATTACAGAGTATTGTTAACGGATAGTAGTTCACCTGTCTACTATATCGTTGTCTCATATATAGGGGGGTGGACGGCAATATTGACACAATATCCTCCTATATAATCATTTTTCCTGCTTTTCAAGTCGAGTGATAGAAAAGTAAATATATTATACGCTTATTAAAATATTTAGGTCTGGTGGTACGCCAAATTTTTTCAAAAAGTCAAGTGGTACGCAGGCGCGAAAAGGTTAGGAACCCCTGACCTAGATGGTTCTTGGAAATCAAAGAAATTGTTTTTTTCCCCTGGATGCTAAAAATCCACCAGAAACCATTTTGGATTTTTGTAAAATATGAAACATAGCAGCTTAAAGCCTAGATTTTTTTTGTAGTAAATTATTTTTTCTTTCAAGTAACAGGCTCATATTTGTAAGAGTGTTCAATGCCTTAAGTTTAAAAATGTTCTGAGTTACTCAAGTTTAAAAATGCAGTGTACCCAGTATGATGGCTATTTAAGAAAATATAAAATTCCAGGTGTAAAGTTACTACATTGGATGTTTTCAAGATTGCAAAACCAATTTTTAGAAGTCTTTCACCACCTCCAGGAAACATAAAACACTTACAAATATGAACCTGTTGTTTGAAAGAAAAAAACTGAGTGTGTAACACTACTTGAGTTTCAAATGGCATTCAATAAATCAATGCACACATTTAAAGGTAATGATATGCCTTATAAGGTAATTTCAATAACTTTTAAACCTAAAAAGTTCTATGGCATCTATCCCTTGTGCATGAACAATTTTCTCCAAAACTTGATTATGACGTCAGACAGGTATGAGGAACTTGTGTATTAAATTTCAAGTCCCTAATTCTTTATCCCATCACAATACTTTCATTACATTATGTTTTTCATATTAGGTAATTGAAAGTAATAATTTAAATAATTCTAGGAATTTTTTTTAGTGTTTTGGTGAATCTTATTTAATTTAATTTCTATTAACTTTCTTTGTTTTGGCACCCCATTTTGAGCGCCATTTTGGGAAGTAAAACTTTTGCACACGGTACTTATCTTTGCACACGAATCCTGTAAAATTACTAACTAAAACTACAGTTCTGTCAATCACATTTCTCACCCAATAGTATAAGTTCTTATATATTCTTTTAACCAATCCCTGCATCATAAAGGCAGGACAAATTCATTCCCAGTGAGATTCGAACCGAATAAGACATCACTTTTGCTCCTACTTATCAAGCCAAAAGGACCTGCGACGTTCTCAGCTATGATTTCCTTGTTATTTATTTTTATGTAGTTTAGTGCTGTGGTTAGTTATATTAAATGTCTTAAAAACCTTCTGATAATTCCAACATTTATTCACCTACAACACCGGTCAACACGCCTCAGTGTCTTCTTCATCACTTCACTGTAGCTCAATATGGGGCTGGGGAGCCCAGTCGGTTAGGCACTCGCCTAGCATGCGAAAGGTCCCAGGTTCGGGTCCGGGCATCGCCAAAATAACTGCCGACCTATAAACGGCCCGTGCAGCCAAAATGTCCGACGAATAATACCCCGTGTAAGGGAGTGCACGTTAAATATCCTTCAAAGTCCTAACGGTGCGTAAGATGTCGCCCTTAACGGTTGCGTTGGGTGCCTATTCAGGTGTCGGCTCGTCACTTGACTGTGGTTCTAAAATACGACGCCCGTCGCCAATAGCCCTCGTGTAGCTCTAGTGCGACGATAATTCAAACCTAACCTAACCTGTAGCTCAATATCACAGAGCCTTTTCCGATAGCTTCGGCACAGTTGTCTTGAGATGCTAATGCAAACTATATTCCTAATTTTTTGTCTTTTAGGAGGGTATATGTCACCAGGGCTCCAAGGCATCAAAAGTTGTCTTTCTGGGGGACACAGGAAGGCTGTTTACGACAGGTTTCTCAAGATACAGTGACAGACAATGGGCAGTGTGGTCGCAGGTAAGTTGTTGTTTCAAAATAAATTAAATCAGTTTTATATGAAAGTTACAAAGTGTCAAAAAACAGCTTAGAGATATTTTTCTCTCCTAAAGTTGACTTATTGATTGGATGTTACTTGAGTTGCATGAGTGTAAAAAGATACTGATTTAAAAAAATAATAATAATGACAATGTTTTTATTTGTAGTTTGTCTTTTTTTTGGGGGTTTTAAACAATTTTATTAATTTTTTAGCGTGCTTCATAGTATTTAATTAGTTTTTCCAATATCACAATGCTATATTATATTTTGAACCTTAATGTAGAAACCTAATTTCTTCTAATGATTTCATTTGAAACTCTTTCCATATTTCTGAAGTTTTCAAAAAGGTTAAATTCGTCTTAAACTTTTTACTTCAACTTCTTTTCTAACAACCACATTCAAATCATGTAATTTTCATATCAATAAATTTTATCTACAAATATACATTTAAGGAAATATTTGAATTTATGTATGGAGTTCAGCGTTATTTTAACGAAGTTATTTTATTAAAATATGGTTTTTCTCAGCACAATTTGGATGCTCCCTTACGCATTGAAAACATTGATTCTTCGTCTGGAGTGCTGTTTCCCTTCTACGATCATGATACCAAGATGGTGTATGTTGCAGGAAAGGTAAAAATATCTGTTTTATCCATAATTATTAATTCCTTGACTTCTTGGGTAGTAATTTCCTTAATTATAAAGAGTTTTGAATCCAATTTAAACCGATTAGTTTCCTTTTTTTTAAAATTTCTTGCTTTAAATTTTTTGAAATTTTTCATGAAATGCTTAAATTTGTTTTAATGTGATAATGAGGAAGTTAATGTGGAAATTTAGCAATGTCTAATAGCAATATGTCATATTCTGTTAACTACTGGCTATATTTATACTTAATTTCAGAATAACATATATTAAAAAAAATTTAAATTACAAATTGTTGTGTTTATTTTATCTTGTTCTTTTGACTACATACTTTATGTATCTCTCTTTACATTTTAAAATAACTTCATTAATTTTTGTAACATGTAACTTATTAAAACAGTTATAATTTTTGTCGTTAAAGTCTTACAACTTTCATTAAAAAAAATTATAATTATATTAAAATATAGTATACGTACCTTAACATAATTATATATACAAATATTTCCTTTAATGAAAGGTTTAGTCTTAATATTATTATTTGAGTCACAATTACTTATTGATATAAATATTAATTGTAATACAAATATATCATATTTTTTTGGCTTCCACAGGGCGATGGCAACATTCGCTACTACGAAGTGGTAAATGAACCACCGTGGTGTCATTACCTCAGCCAGTTTCTTACTGGATTCCCCCAGAGGGGCCTTGGACACATGCCCAAGCGTGGATTGGATGTGTTAAGGTGCGAAGTGTTCCGGTTTTACAAGCTGCATGCTGTGAAACCATTGGTTGAGCCTATCTCCATGATTGTGCCCAGGAAGGTAGGGTTCATTTTTATGTTTTGTTTCTTTAATTTAAAGTTAAAGGATAATATGTTTTTGCATTGTACAATGAAAAGTACAGGGTTCGTACGCCTCCTGAAAAACTCCTGAATTTCATTTTAAGTTTCTAAGGGAACTCCTGAAATTTGTGTCTCATCTCCTCCTGATATTTTTTTACCCTCTCCTGTTGTTGTTGTTGTTGTCGTGTCCATGTTGTGTGCAAAAACTAGATGGATCCGAAGCTGTCGTAGACAGCTTTCGCTATTTCCTCTGCATCTTCGGAGAGAATTAAAATTTCTGGGTCTTCAAAGCCAATCCTGAAGAGCCTGGCTTGAATTGCTGGGCAGCCAAATATATGCTGCGGGGACAGTTGGACACCAGGACAGTTTGGGCAGTTTGTGGAGAAGCTTCTTTGTCCTTCCGTTGAGATTTTCATTCCTTTTAAATGTTTTGTTCGTAGTCTGGCTATTATTGAAGATATTGTACGGTTACAATTTAGAGCAGGGATGGACCCTCTCCTGTAATTTTTTTTTATGACCCAAATCGTTTTTCTCCTTTCTCTGCCGTACTTTATTCGGAATAAGTCTGCGCATAGACAGTAGAAAAATAGTTTGGACATTGTGATACTAGATTAAGTTCCAGAATGCACCGCACAACTCTTTAGAAGATTTTTTTTCCCTTCTGTTTCATCATTTGAAGTGCAGTGAAGTCACTAGACTAATGCAATAACAAACAAAACTATTCAATTTTATTCCTCGTGACTTCCTGAATTTACATTGCTGCACTCCTCCTGTAACACTCCTTAGAAACTCCTGAATTTCACTATCATAGGTAGAGTATGAACCCTGAAAGTTAGAAAATTTTAGTAGAATTAAGAGGGGGTGCAAGGATGTTAGAGCAAAAAAGAGCTATCTGATTTTTTCATTAACTAATGAATGGTAAAATTAAAAGTTGTTACTTATGCTCATTCGTCATACTCAAGTCATTCTAAATATTGAGATCATTGTAGTTATGCTTTCCCAACAATTTATTTACAACTCCTAAAATGAGTTCTTATTAAATTTTCTACATAGATTATTGGAAGTACTACTTGGCTAAATCCTTTTTTATTTCATTCTTATATCCTAGACCATGAAAAAGGTTCCTTTTTTGAACTTGAGTTGTCATAATTACCTTAAATAGTTGTAGAGATGGGGACATATTAGTTTAACATATTAGTTAAGTAACATATTTATAATTTTAGTTAAAAAAAATTCAGAAATAGATTTATTTTTGAAGGTATGTTATTAAAATTAATTCTAACTGAAAAAAAAATTTGAATATCAATAGAAATTTATTATTTATTAAATTTTGAAATTTATTTCTGCAAAAACTAGCACATAAATTACAGAAAAAGCAGTGGCTAATGAACAGAAGGTTAATTTTTTTTTTTATGAAATGTGTATGAACTCTGAAAATGTTCAAGAAAAGTCAATGTTTGTTTTCCTTCCAGTCAAAGCTCAGTCAAATGCCCAGAAGGTTATTTGTTTATGAAATTGTATAAACTCTAAAAATCTTCAAGATAAATCAATGTTTCTTTTCCTTCTAGTCAAAGCCGAGTCTAACAATTAGAAGGTTAATTTTTTTATGAAATGTGTATGAACTCTGAAAATGTTCAAGATAATATCGATATTTCTTTTCTTCAAACCCGTTAGCATCTTCATTGGTGTTTCCACCGAATAGAACGGCAGGATTCAGCAATAAAAATAGGGTGTGCAACTGCTTGGCATAGAATATGTATCCAATGGCTCTGCAATCGTGCGTGAATATAAGAGGGTTATAGTTAAAGAGTTACACAGTAATAATATGATAATGACCAGTTAAGAGCATCTTGACACAGGGTTCATACGCCTCCTGAAATTCCTGAAAAACTCCTAAATTTATTTGTATTTTTTAAGGGCCCTTATAACTCCTGAAATTTATGTATCATCTCCTGATATTTTCCCCCCCTCTCCTGAAAAAAATGGACATGAATCGTTTTTTTCCTTTCTCCTTTGGTTTTCTCCTGTACTTTATCAGGATGTCTACCAAGTCATGAAATTAGAACAAAGGTCACGAAAATTTAAAAAACCGAAAAAAAGGCGATTTTTCCCCCCAAAAAAGGGGTTTGGCATTTACACCGAAGCCTCAAATTTTCCGCAACATTTACACACCTTGTTACCTTCATTCTCGGTCTAAGTCACTAGACCAATACAATGATAAACAAACATATTCAAATTTATTTTGCGATACCTCCTGAATTTACATCGCTGCACTCCTGAAAAACTCCTGAATTTCACTATCATAGATAGAGTATGAACCCTGTTGACAGAGATGTTTATAAACTCTGAAAATGCTGAAAGATACATCAATGTTTCTTTTCTCTTCCAGTCTGAGCAGTTCCAGGAGGACATCTTCCCTGACACTGCTGCCCCCACCCCTTCCCTCACTGCTAAAGAGTGGCTTGAAGGAAAAAACAGGAGCCCCATACTCATCTCGCTGAAGGTGCACATTCCATAGATATGAATCGCTGATTCATCTAGTTATTTTCTTTGTAGTAACCATAGATATCACAGCTAAAGTATTAGATTGGCAGATCACGTGACCTCCAATGCTAACGACGGGACGCGCATGGAGGCCAAATAAGAGGGCAAAAGGGCCAGTGTTACTGCCACTTTAAGGAGAAAAATACTACGAAAAAATACCATTTAATTCTAATATTACAAAAATATATATATACTAGAAAAGGATTTAAAGTCACTAAAATGTTCCAAAATGCAGCTAGTATTTTTACAATATTTTTTTTGTAATTTTAGAATTAAATGGTATTTTTCTCCTTAAAGTGGCAGCAACACTGGCCATTTTTCCCTCTTATTTGGCCTCCATGCGCGTCCCGTCGTTAGCATTGGAGGTCACGTGATCTGCCAATCTAATACTTTAACTATGATATCTATGGTAGTAACGGTTTCTTCGAAAACCTGTGTGTATCTTTAACCCCTTCCTTCTCCCACCCGTAAGGGGGCGTCCGTAAATCATGTGATGCTTTTTTTATGTTTTTTACCCCCCTCCTCCACGTCTGGTGATACTTTGTGATATTTGGCTCCCCGGGCCTCCTCTCCGTAATCTCTCATGAACTTTTTTTTTAAAGCTCCAACATTTTGAAATATACATTTTGGAGAGTCAGGATAAAAATTAGTGTGCAAGATTTTTCCAGATTTAAGTCGAGAAGCATATTTTACTGGAATTGAACTGTATTTTCTCACTATCTTACGTTGATTTTTTTTGCGGGGGAAAATTATGTGATATTTAATTTGGCTTGACCCCCTCCCCTCTAAACGCATCACATATTTTACGGACGCCCCCTAGAATGTTAACGTGTGGTTTTGCCCTCTATTTTTTGCTCTCGTGATATTTCTGTGTTGGAGTGTTAGGTAATAATGCACCAATAAGATAACGATAGAGATAAGAAAATCCTGTACTATGGTCCCAATTGTGATGTTGGCCTGTGTATCTCGTGCTTTTTAATTTATGAAATGTTGAAACTGAATATATCTATTGTTCATATAATTCTCAGGGTTAAAATTATTTGCACTTTTATGACCATCTGTTTAAGTTTTTTGTACTTATTAGTTCATTCTGAAATTGTTTTTAATGCAAAATTATTTTAAAATTTACTGCTTGAAAAATCTTTTTCAAAAATCCTGAAAACTTTGGACTAGAAGCTCTTTTATTTCTTAAAATTATGTTCCGTCCTTAATTTTGAATCTCACAAATGCAAATAATTTCATTTCTTTAACTATTTGAGATGTTAAGGTTTTATAAACTGAAATGCAATGCATTTTAATGAACTTTACTTGCCTTTGGTTTTTTTATTTTTCAAAAGTATTTGTATTGGTTTTAAATTATTTACACTTAAAATGCATTATTTAACCAAATATATTTATTTAATACCTAAATATTTGTTTTGGATATCAATTAGACTGGAGCAGGGGCAAGAACCAACAAGCCAGTTCTGTTCAACGTTGGTCGCCAGGCGCTTGTGACCGCAGATCGCAACAACGAAAGAAAGTTTATTTTTATTGCTGAAAAGAATGACGTGGACTATCGAGAACAGACAACTTGCAATGGAAATAACAAGTAATAAGTCAAATTGATATGGTTTCAAAGTTGTATAGTATTGCTGGTTTTAAAAATTATTAGACAGCAATGTTTTTATTTTGAATATGTTTTAAGAAAGTAAACCTTTTAATTAGTTTTTTAACCATTCATTATTTGAATAGTAATTTAAATAAGGTGTAAGATAAATATAAGCGTATGTGAAAATGAATGCTATTAAGGAGTTTATTAGAAATATTTTGTACTACATTTAGGCTGTAAGTAGTTCTGACTCTTTTTAAATGTTACCTTTAAAATAAAGTACTTCTTAAAAAAGCAAAATTGCCTACTTTCCTGCTGCTATAATGCTCATAGAAATATATCGTAAGAACCGACTGACAGAAATGTATTAAGGAATGTTCTCGGATGTCACATCTTTCACACAAACAAATAAGAATTTTCAAAATGTGATGTTTAGAACAAATCTTGTGAAAGATGGGTAGACAGTTGGAAATCTCCAATACATGCATTTTTAATTAGATCTAATTAGTTAGAAAAGTTTCTTAAAAGTTTAAAAAAAACCAACAAATTCCTATTCAAACTTTTTAATGAATATTTTCAAACACTAGGAGATATTTTAACTACTTTTCATAAATTCCTCAGTTTCCCTTTAAAATCCCCAACAATGACCATTTTAGCTGATTTTCCTTTCTAAATCTTTTTTTTAGCGATTCCCAGAAGTCCCTTTGGTCCCCCTCTTCCCCTACTTCTAATTTAAAAAAGAAAGTTAGCTAAGAACATCGAAATATTATTTGTTAAAAAACCAAAGGAATTCCAATAAAAACTTTTTTATTGAATATTTGCAAACCCTGGAAGGTATTTTAAATTGTTCAATTTCCCTTTATAAAGCCCAAACAATGATTATTTTATCTTAAAATTTGTTCTCTAAATCTTCTCTCAGTGATTCCCAAAAGTTTCCTTGGTCCCCCTCCTCCCCCACATTTAATTAAAAAAAGAAAGTTAGCTGAAAGCATTGAAACATTATCTGTCCTTTAAAAAAAAAATTTTATTACATTTTTTTTAGTGAATATTTTCAAACCCTATAAGGTATTTAAATTGTTCAATTTCCCTGTAAAACCCAAACAATGAGTATTTAACCTAATACTTTTTTTCTCTAAATCTTCTCTTAGCAATTACCAGAAATCTCCTTGGTCCCCCTCCTCCCCTACATCTAATTAAAAAAAGAAAGTTAGCTGAAAGCATTGAAACATTATTTCTCATTAAAAAAAAAATATTTTTATTAAAAAAATTTTAGTGAATATTTGCAAACGCTAGAAAGCATTTTAAATTCTTCGGTTTCCAAGTAAAACCCCAACCAACGAGTACTTTATCTTAATATTTATTCTCTAAATCTTCTTTTTAGCGATTCCCAGAAATCTCCTTGGTCCCCATCTTCCCCTACATCTGAGCCAGAAGTCGTGTCCCATCGCACATTTCCAGTCGCGACTTTTGTCACATTGCAAGACAACGACAGCTCTGGGGATGACTCAAGTCTGGAACTGCACAACAACCAGGATGTAAGTATTTTTTGAGTGAATGTCTTTATTAATATTGTTAATGTATTTATTTATTTTGTGTTGCTTGTGTGATTTGTTATTTATATTTTTTTACTTGTCAGTTTTGTTTTTAATACTACTAAAAGGAGGTTTAACTTTGTACGATTCCAGTTAGTCTTGAAAAGTACAAACAATAGAATGTATGTATCTACCAATATATTTTAAAAGGATAAATCACGTGATTAATATTATTAAAATAAGTTTTTACACATCTTATTATCTTTAAAATATTATTAAACGGATTTTTAATGTTATGCAACTCAAGTCTTAAGCTTCACAACAAACACATTTACTTGTATCAACAAATTGATACTGTGTTGTGTATAAATATTGTTAGAATACTTTATTTTTACATAACTAAGTACTTTTCAACTATGAAAAGTATCGGTAATATTAAAGATATTTCTCTACTTTGTCTTGGAATTGTAAGGTCCAGAGATGGGGCTTGTATTATGTGTCAATGCTCCCAGCAGGGTTCGTATGCCTCCTGAAAAACTCCTGAATTTCATTTTTATTTTTTAAGGGCCCTTATAACTCCTGAAATTTGTGTATCATCTCCTGATATTTCCCCCCCTCTCCTGAAAAAATTGACAACATGAATCATTTTTCTCCTTTCTCAGTCGTTTTTCTCTCTTACTTTATCAGGATGTCTACCATTCGAAAAAGTCATGAAATTAAAACAAAGGTCACGAAAATTAAAAAAATCACCAAAAAGGCAATTTTTCCCCCAAAAAGGGGGTTGGCTTTTACACTGAAGCCTCAAATTTTCCACAACATTTACACCTTTTGTTTCCTTCATTCTTGGTCTTAGTCACTAGACCAATACAATAATAAACACGCATATTCAAATTTATTTCGCTATATCTCCTGAATTTACATCGCTGCACTCCTGAAAAAATCCTGAATTTCACTATCATAGATAGAGTACGAACCCTGTCCCAGTGCTTGGCTGAATATGTTTTGGTAGCCCTAGTCAAATTATCTTGTGACTATTTAATTGAACAAACTCTAAATATGGATAAACTGAAGCATTATGATAAGAGGATGTAATAGCATTTTGCTTTAAGATTTTTAATAAATTGATTAACCACAATGCGATGAATTAGTAATAATCAAGCTGTATTGCAATTCTATCAAGTTGAAGTTGTAGAAAAAGAGATGTTTTGGGTCGTAGTGCTTTTCTGAACGATAAAGTTTCGTACGGGGCCTTTATTAAAAAAAGTTTCAAATTCCATGCAAATGTGGGTTTTTATGGCCCTCAAAATCCCTTACTTTTTATTGATGTTTTGTAGTCTCAGTGTAGGAAGCTCAATATTGCTATAAATTGTTTTGAGTTTTAGTTTGTATGCATGCAAAAAATGTGTTTCGAAAATCCTTTTATCTTTGCTTCCCTTTTCAGGGGACAGGGAACATAACGACGCTTCAAAATATCAAATTTTCATTTTAACTTTCAATCGCTGAAAAAAAAATGAATATTTACGCACATTTTTATATAATACACATCTGCATATGGGATTGGAGTTTTCTGTTAGAAAGACCATAAGACGGCTGTTCCAGGCCTATAATTTTACAAATTGGCAAATGGCAGCCGATCAAAGGCAGGCTAGGGAGCTTAATCAGAGTGCTCCATGGCGGAGAGCCAAGGAGTTACTTAGCCTTAGCAGGAAAGAGATTCGTGCAGCTATTGGATTACTAACAGGTCACTGTGCTCTCAATAGACATCTGAGTATAATGGGTGTGAAAGATGACCCTCTCTGTAGGGCTTGTCAACAGGTTGAGGAAAGTTCGTTTCACGTTCTCTGCGAATGTGACAACTACTCTGCACAAAGATTTGAGTATCTTGGGTACCATTGTATCGATGCCTGGGAGGTTGATAACTTATCAATCAGGGATATTCTGAAGTTCATTTCAGCAATCGGCCTGCTTCAAGGTTAAACGATGGGGTTAGTACAATAGACCAGTTGTCGCGGTGCTTGGCCCTGACGGGCCACCCCACTCAAGTCATAAGTCATGCGATTGGAGTTTACAAATTTGGCAGTTAATTTCAATATAACTTTGTTTCCAGCTTTTTATGTCATTATTTTGAAACACCGATTTTTAGCTTTTAGGTACACTTTTCAGCACAACTATTGTGTGTATCTGAAAAAATATTTTTTTTATAGAAATATAAAAATGTCCATTGAACGCAATGAACCTTAAGTTTGACAATAAAACATTCATAATTTTAAGTTATTAACCTAAATAGAAATGTTGCAATTTCTTAAATTAGAAAAATCGTCTTAGTTTTACTCACATAATATTTTTTTTTGAATATTTTTGGTCCACTGTGTTAAATAGACATGTATACGAGATCACAGAAAATTTCAACTCTTCTGGTAAACTAGAAAAAGAGAAAAGTGTACCTTAAGGCTGAAAATTGGTGTTTTGGAATAATGACATTTAAAAGCTGGCAACAAATTTATATTGAAATTAACTACCAAATTTGTAAACTCCGGCTGCATATTCAAATGTGCATCATAAAAGTTATTTTCGTAAAAACATGATTCAGTATGAAAATACGATGTTTTGAATGGTCGTTTTGTTCCTTGTAACCTTAATTAATAATATATTTTTTTAATTTTTATTGTTTCGTGTCCTTTCTAAAGCTTCTTGAAACTTGCAAGAAGCTGTCATCACAAGTAAAGGAACTCCAGAGCAGTCTGCAGGCGAAAGACGAACGCATCAAGGAACTAGAAGAGAAACTTCACTTGCTACAAACAGAACAAGAGAAAATGTAACACCTAACTCTTTTTATACCTGGTTAGCTTATTGATTGAAAAAATTCTTTCACAATTCGATTTGATTATTAATTGGACAATGTGCATTTTTGTTATTAGCTGACTTGCAAAAGAATAAAAGCTAAGAATAGAATGAGAATATTAAGTAAAATTCTTTCTAGCTAAAATGACTAGACTGACTAAATTCTAGCTCTAAATTGAAGAAGGAAAAAAAAAACAGAATTCAACTTGCATTAGCTATTTAATTAGAAAGTTAAAATTTATCGTTGGCAGCTGACTTTCAATTCGAAATGTATCAAAGCTATATTGGAATGTAAACATTGAGTACACTTCTCTTTAGCCTCAAGATTGAAAATAATATTTTTCACCTTGCATAATCTGTTTAAATTAGAAAATTAAAAAAATTCTTTGGCAGCTGAGTTGCAAATGGAAGTATATCAAAGCTATATTGAAAGTAATATTTATAGTCTTTACAATTGTGTTTTGTTAAAGTTTTTTTTTTCAATTAATCTTTTTAATCTCACGATTGAAAGAAATATTTTTCACCTTGTATTAGCTATTTAATTAGAAAATTAAAATTTGTCTTTGGCAGCTGACTTGCATAATTGAAATGTATCAAAAGCTATATTGAAAGTAATCACTTTTTTTACAATTGTTTTTGTCAATTAACTAGGAAAAGCAAATAATCCTTTCATTGAATTATTTGAAGACTTATGATTTTACAATTGAATTAGATTATAGTCATAAGCATTATGTAACGTTACTAAAAACTAATTTAAAAATTGGAAAAAATATTGCTGAAAAGTATCATATACATTGGAGGAGAATCTTTTAAACTTTAATTGCTTATTTACTTTTACTGTCCAGCATTTTTTTGTAAAAAATAGCCAAAAATAATGCTATTATGGATGGGAAACTAAAAAAACAATATAGACCCTAGTTTTAATGACTTTTTGTGTTGATAATTTTAAGTAAATTGATTATATTTAATCAATTTATGTACTGATAAGTTGTTTGGTTAATCTTATTAACTATTATTTTTATTAAATAGTTGTTATAGAATTCTGTTTGTAAAAGTTATAGTTAGTTGTGGTTTCTTTAAATTTTTTTATGAAAATGTTTAGTGTTCAAATGTAATTTTCATATGGTTGACGTTTTGGGACCAGTTTTCTTTTTTTTATTATGTTTATTGAAATGAAGGTTGTTGCCATTTATGAAAGAGTAATTCAAGCTTAAAAATATCACATTCCATTTGGATTCTTTAAATACAATACTCTTTTTTTCTCTTTAAATATACTCTAACTGTGGAATATATCCGCTTATGGAAGATTGAAGAAAGTGCAAGAGAAATTTATTGTAGCTTTTTTGAATTGATGTGTGTCTATTATATTAAGCTTTTATGAGCTGTTTGTGGGCACATAAAGCCAAAGGCACCATGAGGCATTTAACCAAATGAACATACCAAATCTGTTTTTTTTTTTCAATTTTTTTTTATTTTAGTACATAATTGTAGCTTGATGAATAGCTTATTCTATTTACATAAAAACTGTATAAATTTTTTTTTTTTGTAGCTGTCGATGCATTGTAATATATTTTTTTTGCCTTGGCTTTAGGAATGTATAAAATAATGGTTGTATGTAGTTTTCTTCATTGGTTACAAAAACTAATGTACAAGCACGCAAGAATATCGGAATGTATTATGGAGTGCTTTTGGAATAAGGTTAATAATATAATACTTTTATCTTACATATGTTAAACTTAGCCAAAAGATTTTTACTCAACAGAAAGTCTTTCTTAATATTTTGTCTTTTAAAATTATTATTTTATTTTAAGGTGATGGGTTACATTTTACTTGTTTTTTTTTTGCATCAAAGCATATTAGTAGAATTGCACACAAAGTATTAAATCACTGAATACTATAATTGAATGAAAGACAGAGTTTCAAAATGAGAATATTTTGAATTTGAATTCTTAAAAAATGTTTTAGTTGTTACGCCTATAGCTAAACATACATTATTTGTATTACATTCCCTAAAATATCGCATTTTTTGTTAAATTTTTTTTTCATAGATTCACAATAAATTAATACATTCCTTGATTAGAAATCTTTTTATAATGTTTTTTCAATAATCTTAGGACCTGTCCCTTATTTAAGCTAAATAGCATATTTCAAGTAGGCTTGTATACTTTTGCAATGTGCTAAACACACTTCTGTGATGTCTTTCATTGTATTTCTCTATGATTGAGAATGACTTAGTGCCTTTAAAATGTGTGTTGTTTTGTATAAATTAGTTTTATTTACAGGTCTTAGCTTTATGATGTTACTTTATGCACTATGTGTCATAAATTTGATTAATCTAATTACTATTTCATAGAAAATGAAAATAAGTTCGAGCAGTTAGCATTAATAAGTCAAAAATTCAAATTTGTATCCATTAATCAATTCTAAGTTTAAAATCATGATTATTATTAGTTAAAATAAGAAAGATTGCTTAAAAAAATTGACTGTAAAGAGTGACATGTTTTTTAAATTTGTTGTTCTAATCTTGCTCTTTTTTGCTGATCACTAATTTAAAAAACAAGTCATGTGACAATGTGGCAAATTGTGCAAAAAGTTTATCTTTGTTTAACAGTTTAGATCAGCGGTTCCCAATCTGGGGGCGATTTGTGTTACCAAGGGGGCAAAAAATACTTGAGGGGCGATCAGGGGCCGATGAGTATTCAAAGGGGGAAAATTAAAATAATGTTGTACCTTTGTACAGTAAAACCATTCTCCAACCATAACCAAACCAGCCAATTTTTACTTTAAACTCTCTTAAATTTTCTAGAAACCAGTAAAAATATCTGTTAATTAGTTCACTTTGGTTCTTTAAAAATATGTGTTTTATGTTTTTTCTATTTTATTTAAAAGTGACCGGATAAAGCTTCTTTGGTTGTTTTTATAAACGGTAGTAAGTGTTATAAAACTGTTTTATAGTTGC
The DNA here is from genome assembly GCA_019343175.1 of Oedothorax gibbosus. Classification (NCBI taxonomy): domain Eukaryota; kingdom Metazoa; phylum Arthropoda; class Arachnida; order Araneae; family Linyphiidae; genus Oedothorax; species Oedothorax gibbosus. The sequence continues at coordinate 3,598,894 of CM033277.1, read as the reverse complement.
ACTTTAACTCAAATTATGATTAGACATAATATGAAAATTAAAAGGGGGCGATGGATGTTAATCAACCTAAAATACGAGGCGATGGTCCAGAAAAGGTTGGGAACCACTGGTTTAGATAGTTTATGTACTTTGTTTTTTTTAATGAATACTTAAAGATTAAGCAAATTTATGACTGCATTCTGTATTTAAAAAAAAGATTTTTGTGTGTGTGTTATAATTGCATTATACTGTGTGGGTATTTACTATTTATGCACTGTTATTGTTGTGTTGAGACTTGAATATGATTATTTCCATGTTGTAAGGGTTTTACTCATCGTGGCATTTATTTACATATTTTATGACATTGATTGTTTGTTAAGTGTAGGTTATTCACAATGTTTATATGAAAACGGCCACGAATTCTGTGGCAATTTGTTTACTTATGACGTATTTCAAAATTATTCTTTTTAATATGATAATTACTTTCTTAACTACATTGCCTTTAACTATAACTGTGCAAGGTTTTGTTTATTAAATGTTTTAGTTTATAATATAAGTAACTAACTGAAACTGAAAGACAACTATGATTTAATAAAATTTCGTAGTATTAGAAAGTAAATGAATTTTTTTTGTTAATTTGAAGTTACAATTTGATATGTGTAATTAAGTAATAAACTAATACATTGTTTAACTTAACTGGCAAGGTTACTGATAATACTAGACACTTTTTATGATTAAGATAAAAGAAACCTTAATGCATTTTACCATGTTTACAAGTTCATTAACCGTCAGAAAATCTTTAGAAAGTAAATTGCAATTTTTTTTTTTGTTAAATTTTGAAATGTGTCGTACAATTTGGTTTTTTATATATTGTGAACAATTAGTTTACTTATGACGTATTTCAAAATTATTCTTTTTAATATGATAATTTCTTTCTTAACTACATTGCTTTTAACTATAACTGTGCAAGGTTTTATTTGTCATGATAATAATAACCTGAGACAACAATAAAATATGTTATTTTAGTTGATTAAATGATGGTAAAAGTAAACTAAACTGTAAAAACTGAAACCAGACAATTAAAAAAAAACTATGCATTTTACAGTTACAATTCATTAACCGTCAGAAAATCTTTAGAAAGTAAATTGCAATTTTTTTTTTGTTAAATTTTGAAATGTGTCGTACAGTTCAGTTTTTTTATATTGTGAACGTTTTGAAGTGTTATATCTTACAATTAACATTTTCTATAATTTTTTAAATAATTATATCTTAAAATTAATATTTTTGTTTACATACTTCAAAACTAAATAACTCTTAAAACTTAAATAATGTATTGTAATATTGCAAAAGTTAATTAGAAATGTATTACATTTGAGTAAAAGTAATTAGATTTTACATTAAAACAAACTAGCGCAATCGATACTATGTGCCTGCTAACTTTTTATGATACTAGATCTAATGTAAACCTAAACGAACCTCTTGTGCACTTACATGACATTTTTTACATTGTGAGGTATTAAGGTATGAATACTCGTATTTGAATTACAACTAAAGTTTATATGACTTCTAGAGTTATACAGGGTGTCCGTAAAAGAATGTCCGAGTTTTAATGGTATATTACAGGAGTTTATTTTATACTAAATATAACAAATCATACATGACATTAAAGGAAAACTAACCTAGTTTTTCCTATAAGTGCTCAATGTGTGCGTTTTTAGTGATACGGCACACATCCAAACGAAAATGCAATTCTTCCCATACTGTCTGCATCAAGTCCAGAGTAATGGAAGCAACAGCCTGTGCAATTCTACCTTTCAAGGTTGGTAACTCGAGGGGTAGGGGTGGAACGTAGACCCGATCTTTTACGAAGCCCCAAAGGAAGAAATCACAAGGCGTGATGTCAGGTCACAATTTGAAACTCGGACATTCTTTTACGAACACCCTGTATTATATGTGTAATGCATAGCAAGTGAAAATAGTACCTATTTATTTTCTTCAAATCAAATTATGATTGAATGTTTAGTTCTTTTTTTTAGTCTATTGTTCCTTTGAATGAACTTTGGCCCAAGCTTATCACTATCAAGCTAATAACTTCTTATTAAATACACTCTTTAGAAATGTGCCTTCCTTTTTCAATTGTCTACATACTCTGCCTTGGCCTATGAGTAAAGAATATTCAAGAAGAAAGTAGGTACTATAGTCTGTCTATTTACTATGCGAGCCTCGAAAAGACTTTCTTCCCCCATCCCTTCGCTTGGTTTTCTAGGAAACGGGGGGGGGAGCATCACTTTTCTAATCTAACGCGTTTGAGGTTCTGTTGTGAGGTTAACAATCCAAACAGTTCAAACCCAAACCTGCTCACGCCGTTTCGAACAAAACCACATGCGGGGATGGGGGAGGAAAATGCTTTCGAAGCTCGCATTCTAGATAGACAAGGTGTAGTATTTTATGCTTTTGCCAAAAGTTATCCCATTTGACGGTACTGAATATAGAGAATGCATTTTTTAATATTTCTGTTTTTAATTTGTAATTAAAGATAAGACTAATTTTTTTTAAAAAATCAATATTTTAGTTAACCTAAGCAGTTAGGCAATTCTTGATGCTAAACAAGTTATTAAATTGTTCTACCACCATCTATTTAAAAAAAAATTATAAATCTTTATTTTATTTTCACTTGCTCTGCAAAATTGTCTGAAAAGGATAAGAAATTAAGAGTCGCAATTTCTTTTATATAAGCGAAATTAGGTGCTCACACAAACAGTTGTGCCTCAAGTAAATTAGCACTTTTATTTGTAATTTTGTGCAGCTATATTTATCACATTGTGTTGTTATATGTAGACATTGTTCCTTTGCGATAACTATTCTGGTCAATAGGTCAGAAGCAGTTTTGTGCTTGCATTTTTTTTTATTTTGTATTAGCAGCATCACTATTCTAATAAAGTATTGAATGCACATTAAGAGTTGTTTTTATTTGTAATATAATTTAGTTATTGAGAGGCTCTGGGGTTGTTTCACGGAGGATCTGGCAATAGCTCCGTGGTCTTGTTTTCCTGTCTCTCGAATTACTTTTGTTTTGGTTAAATTGGTTGGTAGACCGATATTCAGGTTTGTGTGCTTGGTCAGCACACAAACCTGATTATCTCTACCAACCAACCAAAACAACGATGAATTTGAGAGACAGGAAAACAAGACCACAGAGCTATTGCCAGATCCTCCGTGAAACAACCCCATTGCTAGGGAATTGAAATTATTGATTAAAATGCTATTGAAAAAAAACAACACATTTTTACTAAATCTTTGACAGAAAACTTTCGTAAAGTGTTAATACAACTGAATCGATTTTTTCGGAAACCCCATTAGTCGCAATTTTATCAAAGTTGAGTTTTTGATGTTGATCAGTTCATTCTGTATAAACACACATTCTGTGAAGAAATCCTGTTAATCCAGCGTTTTGAACAGCCATGGGAAGCAATCGAATATCGCACTTCAGAGAGAAACCCATTGCTATTACAAAAAAGTAGGTTTGTAACAGAATCTGTCGCTTAACCCGCTTCCACACAACAGTTGTGTTTAACAGATAAAAAGGCGCCAAACACAGCATTGATATTCTATATTAAACATTTATACATGCAGCGCCGTAACTAAGAGGGGGGGGGGGATAATTTTACAGCCATTTTTTTGCCATTTCGGGAGCCGTTAGGCACCCAAAATGATGTCCTCTTAAATGTTTTTAACAATTATAACTTTTTGAAACAATTATTTAACAAAAATAAGTTTAAAAAAAGTCCTTATTTTATATTTCATTTTGGGCGCCCAAGGGCGTTCATTTAAGACGCCCTCTGAAATTTTCCTTCAGTAATTTATTCCCGCCATTTTTTCAGACCAAACTCCTTCGAAAATTCTTACCGCTTCAGTCAGAAGGAAGATCGGAAAAGCACAATTCCACCCTCCCACTGGTCCCCGTGGAATTCCCTGAACTGTTAGTGTAGAAGTATACGTTTAAAAGGGAAGATCTAAGTTTTTTTTGCAACTATATAAACATTTGGGGTTGTGGAATTTATGACCTAAGATAAGGAAAAACCCTGTAGGGTAGGGATCCCCATCTGCCAAGGGGGACTTGTAGTTGTAGTTTAGAGGAAGTAAACATCGGCCCAGACATAGCGTTTTTTTGTGGGTCCAGATCGGAATTAAGTTCCAAGAAGACGGGGGGGGGGGGGGGGGTATGGGGGTTGGATGTGCTCTCACACACTTTCAAGAGGAGTCGGACTACGGAGATACGGGGAGTAAAGAGCTGACTCATTTTTCCCGTTATGTTGGGGTCTGCTCAGGGAGTTATGTACCGTAGAATAGAACTGTACTAAAATTGCGGGGTTTGTATCAGAGTCGATGGCTAGTAGCCTTGAATTTTTTAGACGTTGATATTACTTTTATAATTACTTAACCAGTGGCGTAGCGAGGGGGGGTTACGGGGGGTTAGAACCCCCCCCCCCCATTGGGTCTTGCAAAGGGTTTTTGCAGAGCTCCAATACCACTCATCTCAAAAAAATTCACCCCCCCCCTGGTGGGGGGAGGGAGAATCAAACCTTCCTTCATTAAAAAGTTAATTTTTTTTAATTGTTGTAATAATTTTTACATGTAACCTCTTTGATGCCATCTCGATTACCGCACTCCTTGTCTTTTCAATTACACTCAGTGCATAACTAACGTTGATTCAATTTCTACTCTACACTCAGGAAAGATTACGATAAGGGATGTAATTGTAAAGTAATTATAATTCAAGATCTTTATATAAAATGACCGGATTGTAAGAATAACAAAATTTCGGTGACGCAGTTTTTCGTCAATAGCGATTTGTGCGAATAATTACATAAATTATAAATTTTTAAAAAAATATTCGCAAACCTCTAAAATATTTATACTTCGAAATTAACATTGGGGCCCTAATGTCTAGAATTAGGGCCCCTAGCCGGAAGGACCTAAAATTGCATTCCTTTACAACAAGAAATTTACATAAAAGTTTGATTAATTTTGTAAAATTTGTTAGTATTATTACAATCTTCGTGACTTTTCAATTATTTTTTAAAATTTTTTAAAGACAACTTGATAAGCAAAATTCATTGAAATATTTAACAAGAGGGGGCTATGTCACTTAAGTAACATTTATTATTAGGTAAACACCACTTCTCATTTTCTAAATGTGTAAAACAAATATTTGTAATAATAAATGGTAGGACACTTGCAGTTTTAATGTCACAAAATGTTGTGTTGCAAATGAATGTTACAAAATCACACTGCTTCCCGATTTAGTCTTTTTCTTTTGTATTTCAGATGTAATAAGAATAACAATTAAATTCTGCAAAGCTATTTTTCCGTAATTTATAGTATTTTTGATTTGTCACAGTTCTTTCAATAATTGTTATATATTTCATTAAAAAAATCCAGTTAATCACTTTTCCGTAGACTCCGAAAAATGAAGAGGAAAGCCGTTTTTCTCTTCGGTGGGCAGACGGCAGACAAGCAATTCTTTTTAGAGCATGGACGACCAAGTCTGGAATGGAGATTTTGTTTCATTCATTTCCGGTGGGGTCATTTCCAAAGGGGTCCCCTATTCGGATGGGGGATACTGAGTCTCTTATCTACTTCTGAATCTTCCGCGCTATTGACAACATTCCATTCACACTTGTAGCAGAAGGCACTATCCGCGTGGAAACACTGAGCGTGGAGGATTAAATAAGTGATACACATCCCGCTATATAGAAATTTTGATTATTTAAATTAAATTACCAAAAATACTTAATTTCGCAAAACAGAATTGGGTACCTTTAATTACGAAAGTCTTCCCGACATAAGATGTAAGTTATGATACGTTATCTTTTATATTACTTTTTATTTTATCCATTTATTTATAATAATTATTTTTTGATATTATTTGTAGTGGCCAATATAATGTTAGGTTTCTACTTGTTAATTAATACCTATTTTAATTAAAAGCCTTAGATTTCCCCTACACACACTTTTAATTTTTGTTTTAAAGTAAGAAGTTTAAGAGTTCATTAAATAGTAACTAAAGTTAATAGTTTTAAGTCATTCTAATGAATCTATTTAATTTCTAATGAGTGAATTAATATTTCATATAATTGTTAATTAATTACATTTAATTAGCCATTTAAGTTAATTAACACTAATTAACTATATTAATAATAAAATGATTATTAAACTTTTTGATGATTAGTAATGATTTTTAATTAATCATAACTAACGTAGTTTTGACTAAACCCTAAACCAAGGATGCAACGTCGAACTTTTGTAACGAAATTTGAAACCAAGGTCAAGTGACGCTGGAGACGGAGGGGGGGGGGGGGTGATACTAATGAATTAGGGTCTCGAACTAAGTTGCATAGGGGCCCATAAATCCTGTCGTCCACCCCGGTTGTATTGAAACATCTAAATATTGTGTAATTTGCAATTTTTACACAATACTCGTGTTCCATTTGTGTAGTTTGAATACCATTTTTTTCGTAATGTGTTTTCTGCATAATTTATCTCATGATAAAATTTTCATACGTAATTCAGCCCACCTAAACTTAAAAAAGAAAGTTTATAACATTATTTAAGGAATTTTTATTCCACTTTTAAAGATATATATTTCGTTTTTAGAAAAACGGACAATTTAAATTATATGTTTTAATAATTATAATACGCGTGTAATTTAATGCAAAGGTCAGTTTAAAAAAACAGAGTTAAAATTTTGCTATTAATTCAATGAAATAAGAGAAAAATTAAATATAATAAACTGTTTTTCTAACTTTTCTGACACATTTAATTGTAACAAAATAGGGTATATAGCAACATTAATGCATCAAGATTATTAAAAAAATACATTGATATTTATTTTTAATGCAATGTATTTCATTAAAAAAAAGTCCGGTTTTTAGTTCATTCTGTAAAACTAAAAGGAAACGCTGCTTCCTCTTTTGTGGGGAGGACAAGAATATATTCTTTGAAAGCAAGGAGGACTGTGGAACATAGGGGTCGAAAGTCCTGGCGGGGAAGGTCTTCGGTACGCACTCTAACTTTATAGCTTTCTACCACCACCTCATTCAGCACAAAACGAAGGTTCCAGTATCAATTTCAGGTCTTGTTTTTCGTGGAATTTTTTTGTAGGATGCACACCCCCACCCCGTCTCTTGGCCAATAGACCAGTCTCTCTGTGACTAACTAACGCGCGAGAGCGGGGGTCTTTTGGAAAATAAACACATACACAAGGCAGCTCGTTCTGTACTTGTACTTTTCATTCATTGTCGAACTTAAAAGCCCTAGAAAACTCCAATAGTTTGAAGTGTATTTACCTCTATTTTTATAAAAGAAATTTGACTTCTTATGATAAAATTTATTTTATTTGTAATAAATAATTTAATTTTTAATTAATAAGTTATAATAAATAATTTTAATTTATTAGTAAAAAGTTATGCAAATTAATGAATGTTATTAATTATAACTAATTTTGTTTTAAAACAGATAATTATAATTATTTATAATTATTAATATTCATTAATTAGCATTTAGTTAAAAACTACATTTGATAATTATTATAATGAAGTTTCCTTTAAAACCGAGTTGGCAAATTCAAAATTTTGTAACCCCCCCCTTGGAACAATCCTGGCTACGCCACTGTACTTAACTATTATTTCTTTTTGGTTAGTTCGATTCCTATTCAGCGAAAAAAATTTAAACTTAATCTCTCTCAACAAACACTTATAAATGGCCCGTAATTCAATTCTATCATTGTTTTTTTTAAATGTTTTTAAAAAGATAAATTATTCAGTATATTAAAATTCGTATTTCGTATTCATAATTAATTAAATAATTAAAAATATATTTTATCAATTATATTAAAATTTACTAAATTAGTAAAACTGAGTTTTTTTAAGTGTTTTATTATTTTAACTACTAATACTTACTAACGGGTCACTAAAAAGTGTTTATTAAGAAAAGTTGAGTTTGACTTAAAATAACTTCAATGAAGAGAAATTGAAGTTCCCCAAAAAAAGATCCTACATAGTTTATGAATTACAAAAGTACAACGTCTAAAAAAAAAAAAAAAAAAAGCTACTGTAGCCATTGCTTCTTCAATATAACAGCTTCCGAAACAACGTAATTTTAGTACTGTTTTTTCTACAAAACTCCTCAAACAGATCTCAACATGGCTGATTCGCGGGCCAGTTTGGTTATTTAAATTAAATAACCAAAATTACTTAATTTTGCAAAATAAAATTATATACTTTTAATTACGAAAGTCTTCAAAGCGTAAGAGGTAAGTGATGATTTATTGTATTTTATATATTATTAATTATTCTCTTCAATTTTTGTTGTTATTTGCAGGGGCTAATATAAAGTTAGACTTATATTTGTTAATTATCATTTATTTAAATAGGCAGCCTTTGATTTCCTCAATACACGTGAAATTTTGTTTTCTAATAATAAATTATTAACTTTAATTAGAAGTAAGGGGTTTAAGTGTTTTTTTAATATTTATAAAGTTGATAGTTTAAAATCAATATAGTTAAATTATTTGATATCTAATGAATTTTAAAAATTTTAATATTGTATTATCTTTAATAGCATTTGTTCTAATAGTTAATTATAATTAATTACCCTTTCGTTAATTAATTATAATTAATAGTCCTTTCGTATTTTAGATTATTACCTTCAGTTAATTAATTATAATTAATAAGCACATGATTTTTGAATTAATTATAATATGTTTTAAACAATTGAAAATGATTATTTTTCAATTTAGTTTAAATTGTTTTTAAAAATATTAATGTATTAATTTATTCATAAATTAAATAATTAATAACATTTAATGTAATTAATTTCATAATTACATAATGTAATAAATTAATAATCAGTTAGAGCTACTATTCAATGTCATAATATAAATTTATTAAATTTCAAGTATATCTAATTCTATGCCTTGAATATTAAAACGTATCACACATTGCCCGTAGCATTTGTGCGTTTGGCTATGCAAGTGGGTTGACGGACGACTGAACGATTATAATATCTTCCATTTTTTATGTTATAAACGTAGTGTAGAAGCTAAAAAATTCAATTTCTTGAAAACTTTGTTTCATGGACCTATGGGGCTTCTGAAAAAATTGATTTGATTGACACATTCGATAATTTTCAATTACTTCAGTAAGACTTAAATAAGATTAAAATAAATACAAACAAGCAAAATTCGTAACAATTTATTTGTTAGATAAAATTGAGTTTGTACAAATACAGTTAAAATTCAAATGAAGTAAAAGACTTCTTACAATTAGTAAATAAAATACTTTTCATCTAACATTGAGATTCTGAATCACACTATTTATATAAAATGACCTTCATTTTCTAAAAAAATACATTCAAAAACAAATTCTAACACGTCAGAGATATAATGGACTTAAAAGTCAAAACCAAAATGGTTATTACCCATTTTCTAAATAGACTAGCAAATAAAATACTTTAATAAGCTACCGTTAATTACAGTTAGTAAAGAGTACATTAGAATGACAATAAAAGCACCGGGGTAAGTTTTAAAAACTTGTTTTCCAAATATTGTCACAATATCCATAATCTTTTCACAAAATAAAACTATTAATAGTAAAGACCATCTATATTTAATATAAAGCAATGACTAGCTAAAGTTACAAATAAATTTTACTATCTATAAAATATGTTAAGTATACTTTAAAAGTAATAAATAACACAATAACACTTGATATTAAAGATCTCCTTTTGCTAGTTTACATAAAAATCTAATGGTATTTTTTTTAATACCCACTACTTATGGTAGATTTCCTGGAGTAATTTGTTTTAAAGTACAAACATCAAAATAAAATCAGAGGTGGGTTGAACTAACTAATACTGGTAATCATTATACTTTACAGATTAAGTACTAAAAGTATGAGGGTAAATTGTTTTAGTTTTAGATGTAAATCAATACTTGATAGTCCAATTAACATTGCAAAATACATTAAAGTTTTAAATAAATTAATATCAATATTATACTCTATACTTTCATTTCAAGTCATCCAACTCGAAAAAAAAATTAAGTAGAATTTTGTGTAGAAAAATTGTGCTTCAAACACTTATTAATGCATATTTTAGCAAAAAGGGCAATTCCGCATGGAATTTGCCTAAGACTAATCGAAATCTAGGCTCGAACGAAGCCATTCAATCAACATAATGGTACATAGTTACTTTTTTATAACCAAGAATATTGATGGTAAGATCACATGCTCTATGACTATTGCCAGGGCCCGATTTAAAGATTTGCCGCCTGTAGGCTACGATTGATTTGCCACCCTGTCACAATATTCTCCCCCTTCGGGGAAAGGTAGCTGGTTAGCTGTAAAATAGGGTGGTATGTGCTGTTTAAAATCGATACGCATATTAGAATCATCTATGTACCTTTACACACTAAAGCGAAATAGGCGAATATTTTTAACTGTTCTACTATTTTTCTTTCAACTTCGAAATCCAGGAGGAGGGTGTGCAATTGCCCTCGCAGCGACCATGTTTTCTACGAAATATTAGTACTATATATACGTTTACGGTTTATTCATTAATGTAAATTATGTGTTTTCTTTCTTAAAAATATTCGTATCTTTATAATAATTTTTTGTGCCGAATGCCGCTTTAATGGGTCGTAAAATTTGCCGCCCCAAAAAATTCGCCGCTCTAGGCTAGCCTACTTAGCCTATTTAGAAATCCGGCCCTGACTATTGCCTTCTTATATTGTCTTGTATAATATACTTAAAAATGTCATGTTTCAATAGAGCTGCGCTGTCACATCAACTCCCCATTTTATAACATAAAATTATAAAGGAAATACTACAGTCATATTAACATAGACAATTTTAACAAGTATAAAGACCATACGAAAATTGGGCTCATAACAGCAACATGGCATTTGCAGTTTATAATTCTTAAAAATTAAAGTAAAATACACTGCTCAAAACAATTAGGGGAGCACTTTGCGTACTTTTGTTAACCCTTTCAGTTCCAACTTCTAATTTTTTATTCTAAAAATCTAAAATTTGTGAAATAGATTCATTATACATCCAGAGTTAAATGGTAAAAAACCTTAATATTTTAACTAAAATTTAAGGGGAAAAAATTGGCTTAACTTTTGAATAAATTATAACAATAATTTTTTCAAAACTTTATTTGTTAAAAAAAAGTTAAACTCATTTTTTAAACATCTAAGAATGCATGCGTGAAGAATTTAGGGTAAATTTATTTCATAAAAATTTTTAGGAGTGAATTTTATTTTACCATGTTTTTCATATTTTCATTTAATTAAAACAAACATTATTTAATTCTTCAAAAGACATGATTCTTCCCTCGAACGATAAATAAGTGAGTGAGCAAAAAATCCCAAAGTGATGATTCCAAATGGAATCATTGGGGGTGAAAGGGTTTAAACCACGAATTCCCCCAATTGTTTTGAACAGTGTATTTTCCTTTATACAATGCTACATTACAAAACCATTTATTAAAATTTCCAGGAGGTAACCTTTCGAAAAATTGTAGATTCCTTAGATTGGATATAAATTTTTGTACTTAAAACGAATTGTATCATTCGACGCCATTTAAATGCATATACATAATTTAAATAAAATGACGTTTTTACTCTGAATTCAAATTATTCAAAGCAAAATTAAAATTATACACTTAACTATTAAATTAATATTTAATTCGAACTTGCATTCTTAATAAATTTATTTGTATATACAAGAAGATCATGCATTAAAACCTGGAAAGGACACTGGTATAGAAAATACACCTAAATACTAGAAATTCTATATATACTCCACACTATAAAACTTTGTAGAAGACTATAGCTATATATATATATAAAAGATTCATTCATACGAGTATCAACTGGTTACTATAGTCCAGTTTGTATATTGTAGCAGATGATATCGGATCAGATTTACTGTACGTTCCCCCTTGGCGCGATGTTTTCGGATTTGGCGATAAGTAATTGTTTCTGGCAACCTGTCTAACTTTGACTGAAGATTCGAATTCTATGACTTCGCACTGATCCGTTTTCCGGCAACCCTATCGGACCGTTGGTTGAGTTTTCATAAGAAATATTCCCATACGATATTTTCTTTGAATCGTGGTTTTTAAAATAATGTCGCCAAAATACGGACATTTGGCGCGATTTTGGAAAGTTCGCCAAGGGGGACCGTACAGTAAATCTCTACCGATGATATCATAAGTAGTGGATTAATCCATTTTGAAAAACCCAGGGTTCATACTCTATCTATGATAGTGAAATTCAGGAGTTTTTCAGGAGTGCAGTAATGTAAATTCAGGAGGTAACAAGGAATAAAATTGAATATGTTTGTTTAGTATTGTATTAGTCTAGTGATTTCACTGCACTTCAAATGACGAAACAGAAGAAAAAAATCTTCTGAAGAGTTGTGCGGTGTATTCCGTGACATTAACTTTTATCACAATGTCTGAACTCTATTTTTCTACTGTGCATGTGCAGTAGATTTATTCCGAATAAAGTTAAGTAGTCCGAAAAAAGAAAGTCGTCATTTTTCAGGAGAGGAGGGAAAAATAGGGATGAGACACCATTTCAGGAGTTATAAGGGCCTTAGAAGAAAAATTTAAATTCAGGAGTTTTTCAGGAATTTCAGGAGGCGTACGATACGAACCCTGAAAACATGTAAAGTTTACAGAAAAAAGTTGGGCTCTTTTTAAATAGCAACCAGCCCATGCATTAATCTTTTTTAAAATGAAAAATTCCACTACCCATGATGTCTTTAAAAAAACAAAAATACACACCACAATAATTAAAAAAATAAGAAAAAGACACTAAAAAAATACTTTTTTTCGCATTCCCTATTCAAAGCTTGATGCAAATCTATACATCTGGTATTTAAGTTAGATACACTGGTAAGTTCATTCCGGTGAGATAAAACACCTAAATACTATCTTACATTTAAAACTAACAGTAAAGTTTACAAATTATTTAAAAGTAATAATACAAACAAAATTAAAATTTTATTTAAGAAATAAGTACCAAGGTCGTAGGTGGGATAAGCTTTTTTTGGTGGGACAAAACACTTAAATTATATTTCTCATAAAACTAGCCTGCTTGAAATTAAATTAAAATAAGCAGTAACAAAAACAAGATCTATGGAACAAGTAAAGTAGATTTTTCTATTCAGATTTTTGTAATCCATAATAGGCTAGTTATGCTGAATTAAGCTTTGGTTATTAGAAAGGTCTAGAGTTTTAGTATTGACTAGTCGTGTTATTTGTTGAACTAAAGAAAGTGTAGTAGGTATCTTGATCCTAAACAGGCATCGGAACTTGAGTAGTTTCAGATACGGAAAATTTGAGTGAGGAATAAGCATGTTCAGAAGAAACGAACCGACAGCAGCTATCCTAAAATTTGTGCTATTTTCGCTTTGTTTTAGTCCTGCTGGATCTTAGTGAGTGCACAATGGTTATCCTTAAAGAAACTTGAATTTAAAGTGCGGAGAAGAAGTAACATTCTAAACATAAAAAGTCACGACTAAGTTAGGAGCTTTCCAGAGTCAATTAAATGATGGAAGTGCGTCCGTCATACAAGGCCTCTGCGAACAATACGTTTGTGAGATAATAAGTCACTACTGAACACCAGACTGCTTCGAAAAATGTGTGTTAATAATGTAACTAGAGTCTTTGGACCCCTGAAAACTACTAATCAGTTTTCATATCAGCTACAATATAGTCATGTATATTAGATAACACTAACATGCAACTGGATTAGTAAATAAGATCTGTTAGCAAGCACACTTTGCACAAAGTGCATCATTTTTACTTTAGATATACAGGGAAGGTTAAAATGAATAGTGATTTCAAGCAGCTAGAACTATTAATATTATTAAAGAATTTATGGATAACACAGAATGTAGACAGAAGTGGATGGTAGGGACAGGACAACATATTTTGGATATTGTCTACATCAAGTGAAGGCCCATAGAACAGCTTTGACATATATAGATATTAAATTTGAAGTTCAGTTTACATTCTATGTTAATCTTATCCATAAATTCTTTGCCGTTAAATAGTTATAGCTGTCTGTAGTCGAAATATTCATTTTGACTTAATACATTGCCAATCACAGAGTTTATACCAAGGGTGAATAATAACTTTTCAAAAACAAATTACAGAAGTTTTGAGACAATTTTTCCTGAATATTTATAAAATTGTCAAAATATTTTTTCATCATTTCTTTAATAATAATTAAGTGCTTCTGAAATTAAAAATCTCTTGAAATCTAATTTTTTTTGGCATATCCACTTTAATAAATATGCCTAAATCTTTTGTTCATTATGATAGAAAAATTGTACTTTTAGTAGGGTTCCCTATAAAATATGACTAATTTGCCAAATTGCAATCTTAAACTATACATAATATTTTAGTCACTTTTTAACTAATTACTTTTATTGAATTTACCTTCTTGTTTTGACTTGAGTACAATTCAAACAAAAATGAATTTACTGAAAAATATAGCTGCCTATTTGATTACGTTTCCACCTTTGCACCAGTGAAAGAAAGGCACTTATGTCATGACTAGGGTAGAGCAGGGCTCGAAATTAGCGGGTGCACCGTGCAATAAAAAAAATTTGCACATAGTTTCAACTTGGGTCACGTTGTCAACAAGTTCCGAAAGTCGTGAAACTCCGGTGAACCGAAAGTCGCGAAACTACGGTGATCCGAAAGTCGCGAATTTAGCGATCGAAAGTGTGAACTCACGGTGATCCGAAGTCGGAAATTACGGTGATCTGAAAGTCGGAAATACGCGATCCGAAAGTCGCGGAACTCCGGGATCCGAAAGTCGCGAAACTTACGGCGATCGAAATCGCTAAACTACAGCGATCCAAAAGTTGCGAAACTCAGCGATTCGAATACACGATTTTCATGACTTTTTCGTTTTTTGCTATTCAGACTTTTCATGACAAAATTTACCCTATGTCCAAATTCTGACTTTTCATATGCTCGGAACCTGCATTTAGTCAATTTGTATGAAGAAAATTTTTTTAAAACTTGTTATTCAATTATATGGTGTCACATAATATTTATATTTGCACCAAACTATATTTAGTGCACAATTCACAAGACTTGGGTGCCACTCGTGCACCTGGCTAAAAAGTTAATTCAGCCTAGGGTAGAGTGAAAGTTGTCTTAAAAAATAATAATAATAAGCACCAAGAAATGCACATTGGTACAATTCACATGTAAAATCGTTTGAGTTTAAATAGTTTCTTTGCCCTCTAGCATCAGATATTTTCTCGAACAATGGTCTTGTTTCACGTGGGTTCTGCCAACAGCTCTGCGGTCTTGTTTTCATTTTTCTTGAATTACTTTTGTTGATATTCAAAATTGAGTTTTCTAAGAATAAGTTATTTTAGTTGTTATTTTTTAAAATTACAACTTCTTGCTGTGCTGTTGGTTGTTTTAATCATTTATCAAGGAAAACTTGCATTGAAAGAAGTTGGAATTTTTAAAAAATAACAACTAAAATATTCTTAGAAAACTCAATTTGGAATACCAAGACAAAAGTAATTCAAGAAAAATGAAAACAAGACCGCGGAGCTGTTGCCAAATCCCTCGTGAAACAAGCCCATTCTCTAATTAATTTTACCTTAAAAAACACCAAGTGAATTTTTTTTAGAAACATCCATAAAAAAAAATTCTTATTTTTAAGTACCTACATATAAATACTATACTAATAATTAATCCATGCTAAATATACAAGCAAAATGTAATAGAGTTAGAGACACTCCTTAGGCTTATTATGGTACATTGCTTTTTTCATTAATCAAAAACATTATGTTAACTTAATGGAGCCCATTTGGCTCTTCCAAGTAAAGTGCAAATACTTCAAACTCTCCCAAATTTTAAACTAGGTTTGAGAGATATAAAGAGCATTTTTTAATCCTATACCATTGGTTAAGAAAACAAAAAAAAAATATTGACCTTTCCACTCCCACCCTAGCTCAAAGTCTGTTTAACACCACAGGTGAAACTTGGACCAGTAAGGGTAACTTTAGTCTAAGATTTTCTGTATAAAAATATCTTATTAAATACTCTTATTTTTAAATTGGTGGTACAGTAGACACCCCCTTAAGCGGCCTAAATGGGATCGAGGGTAAATCGGCAGGGCCGGATTTAAAGATTTGCCGATTTGTGGCTACGATTGATTTGCCGCCCCTGTTACAATATTCTCCCCCTTCGGGGAAAGGTAGCTGGTTAGCTTCAAAATAGTATGATATGTGCCGTTTAAAATAGATACACATATTAGAATCATCTGATCTATATACCTTTACACGCTAAATTGAAAGCGAAATAGGAGATTAAAAAAAAAAAAAATGTTTGACTATTTTTCTTTCAACTTCGAAATCCGGGAGGACGGGTGCAATTGCCCACGCAGCGACCATGTTTGCTACGAAATATTAGTATTATATATACATTTACGGTTTACGCATTAATGTAAATTATTTGTTTTCTTTCTTAAAAATATTTGTATCTTTATAATAATATTTTTATGCCGAATGCTGCTTTAATTGGTCGTCAAATTTGCCGCCCCAAAAAATTTGCTGCTCTAAGCTCTAGCCTACTTAGCCTATTTAGAAATCCGGTCCTGTAAACCGGTCAAGCAAAAATCCGGTTAAACTGAAGAAGTGAAACACATTAAGGTTTGGATGTACATTTGAGCATACATTTCTACATTGATGATATTTGCCTTAAAGGTTAAAAAGATCAACCGAAATAATGTGTCATTTTATTCAATGTACTGAGGCATTATAAGTTACATACCATTAAAAAAAACAGTAATTTTTTAATTGAAGCTTAGTAGTTTGGCTAATTTCGGCATACGTCCGTTATTTTTTTTTATCAGCATCAGATGGGAATGGAAAACAAAAGCTATTTTTTACACTTTAAGGAATTTTTTTTTGACCACTTAAAGTGAAGATACGATTTAACAGTCTGGTTAACAGGAAGCCTATTTTATCTCTGTCTGAATTGAAGAGCTTAGTGGAAGAATGTGCTAAGTGACATTTTCGAATAAATTTAGATTTTTGTGTCAATGAACAGGTAATTCTCTACTTTATAGATATCAAGATTACCCCACTTCATAAACTTTAAGTTAAGTATATTTTTCACCTTTTGCAAGTGCCGCTTTTAACCCGTATCTAAGTGCAAACAATAAACTTTAAAGCTCATTTCCTCTTTTTCACTTTTTTGTCACTTAGCAGCTTATAACAACAGTTACATGGCCCATGTAACCTTTTACTTACTAAAAGTGGTCGCCACATTGTGTATGTTGGCCCATTAGTTGGGTCGCAAATTTGCCTCGGGGGGGGGCGGGGGGCCCCCAAATCAAAGGCAGGCTTCCCTTGCACAAAAGTCTTGATCGGGCCCTGCTTAGCATGTTCTTCCTTTAAGCTCTTCAATTTATAAAAAACTAAATTCCCCAAATAAACAAAATGGGTACACAGGTACTATTGCTTGAAGTTGAATCCAGTTAACAGGGAGCCTACTGTATCACTCCCTCCCAGACTTCTAAAAACAAAATTCCTCGACAAATAAACAAAATTGGTAAATAGGATTCTATGTGTACCGAAGTTACCCTCAATGATCAAATACAGCTCCATTTGATGGTACTTTAGAGTAACTGGTGATCATCCACAGCATCCACTGGTACACGTATTTCTTGTACTTCGCATCCGTATGCTGTGCGTGTTAGTCTCAGGATTGTGTGCAGAGGGACCTTCAGTCGAGGGATCTCGCCTAATGAAAATGGTCAGGGATTGGAAAGTTACTTTTAAAAAGTAACTCTGTTACATTACTCACAACACTGTTAACCTAATGCAGTTTTAGAAGTGAAGGTTTGGCGTTCGGCTTAAATTTAATTATTTAAAATTAGACTTTTAAACAAGGTTGAGTTTTTGTTTTTAACTTTTTTCCAAATGTCCTTATTTCTTTAATCTTGGTTCTCTTTGAAAAACCGTAAGATAGTTAAATTTCAATTTTTCTTTTAACTTGAAATTTCTAAAAGTAACTGTAATTCGTTACTTTTCCTATTAAGTATCAGCAACTGAGTTACTTTTCCTATTAAGTATCTGTAACAGTTACTTTTTTAATTAAGTAACTGTAATTCGTTACATTTGGTATTAAGGGGGAATGGGCGCGCTGGACCGCGGGTCTCCAAACTCAAGTGCCTCAGTGTTAATCCAATGGGAAAAAAAACTATTTTCTCTGTCACATTTCTCCGGCTGTATTGAATATTTTTGCAAGCGGATTTTTTTTGTGTGATAAATGTAGCTGACTTTCAGGTCCCGAAATTCCCACTTTTTGAAATTGGTGCTAATATTTTTTAAATTCAATAAATAATCTTACACAAAATATTCGAAGCAATTTCAAAAAGTGGGAAGATAGAGACCTGTAAGTTATCTACATTTACTATTTAAATAAAACCATTTGTAAAAAATATTCAATACAGCCGGAGAAATGTGGCAGAAAAAAAAAAAATTTTCTCCATAGGATTAACACTGATGCACTTTGCTTTCAAGACCCCCAGTCCAGCGCGCTCCTTCCCCCTTAATACCAAATGTAACGAATTACAGTTACTTAATTAAAAAAGTAACTGTTACAGATACTTAATAGGAAAAGTAACTCAGTTGCTGATACTTAATAGGAAAAGTAACGAATTACAGTTACTTTTAGAAATTTCAAGTTAAAAGAAAAATTGAAATTTAACTATCTTACGGTTTTTCAAAGAGAACCAAGATTAAAGAAATAAGGACATTTGGAAAAAAGTTAAAAACAAAAACTCAACCTTGTTTAAAAGTCTAATTTTAAATAATTAAATTTAAGCCGAACGCCAAACCTTCACTTCTAAAACTGCATAAGGTTAACAGTGTTGTGAGTAATCAGTTCCTACACTGACAAGTAAACTGTAGTAAATATCACTTATTATAAAACACTTATTATTATATTTATTATAAAAATAAAACAAATTAAATAAAGCATGTTACATTATTTATTTGCAATAAGTGTAGATTAGCAATCCTGCTAATTTTTTTCATTTATTGTTAAAAGTTGTAGTATTAATTACTTTATACACACGTGACTTACACTACAAAAAGGGCAATTTTACATGGGATTAGTCTTAGAATGTCTCATAATTTACCGATATGTACTAAATAATAAATTGCTTTTCCAATTTTACAGTATCAATTTTAATTCAACTTCATTCATATGTTATGTCAATGGTTATGTTTTTTAAAGTCTATTTTAAAATTAAAAACAAATTGCACTATAAAATAAATATTAAAAAAAGTAAAAATCATTTAAATAACCAGGAAAATAAAAAAAAGGATCTTGATAGAATATTTGCTATTGCTTGCATTTTAAAAGTTTTTTGATTGAGTTCAAATGCCTAATATCAATATGTAAAACTTTTGTTATTTGAACACTCTCGGCAATGCAAAACAATACGATAAAAAATTCTATAAAACAATTTCACTTATGTTATATGAGCCGCGGTAGCTCAGTCGTGTGAAGCGTCGTGCTCGCATCGGAAGGGTTGTGGGTTCTGTCCTCGGCGGTGCTCGCAATTCTGATGGTTGCTGGGTCGGCGCTTGTATTCGACTAAAGACCGCCGTGTTGCTAATGGTGGCTGGGGCACGTTAAATATGTCGTGGTCACAAAGTCCTCCATGTTCCCATACCAAATTAATACCTCTGGGGGTACCAGATCAGGGGGTTATCGGCCTTTGATCTGGATCAAAAATTCCGATATGTGAGTGAGAATGGATGTGTGAAAGGGACCTTCCTGTAAAACGGATGTGTCATGCTGCGAGCAAAAGTCGGACTTCCTCCCTTGTGGCGCTCAATAAAAACGGAAGCCGCCCCACTTCGCCTTAAAATCGGGTAGTTCTCTACTCCGGGCTCGGTTACCGAGTGGCATTAGAAACAACAAACAACAACTTATGTTATGTTAAAAACTTAAAATCAAAAATATTCCAACTACTCACTTGATTTCTTGTCAAGAAAGTATGCCAGCAGACACCTTAATACTGCCTGATGAGCAACGACAAGACATTTCTGAGTTCATTCTAAATAAGATAAACTGGTACAATTAATACTTATCATATTTCCCACATCTATGACCTAAATTATTAAACATACGTATATATAGGATAATTAGACCTGGTTCTACGAACATTAAACTAAACTAGTAAATCATTGTATTCTTATGCAAAGCTTTTTCACTCAAGAAATCCATAGGTTCCGGTTATTAGATGACAATGACCAAGGATTTAAAGATAATAAAATTGCTCATTGATGTTCTTTTTGCAAGATAAAACCATAACGTTTATGATATAGATGCAAACAAAGTTATATTTTAATAGAAGTATTTAATAGTATATGGTCATTATGTTTCTTGTTCAAGATAAAATCATATTGACTTGAAAATCAAGGTATAATATTTTTTGGAATATTGTTTATGTCATGTTGATTAATATATAATTTTGTTAAATAGAAGTTATAAATATCTGCATTATGGAAGTTCGGTTTTTAAACAAACATTTTTCAATACTTAAAAAAATAAAACCAAGCGTCTTACCATAATGACTGGTTCTAATCTGCTCACCAGATCAAAATAAGACTAATAAAAATAAAGAAAAAATACTTTATTTTCCTAAAATACAAAGACAATAAGTATTTTTCTCTTATTAAAATTAGCATATAATATTATTACTACGCAAATTACGGGTTTCGGAAATTAAAAAATAAAAATGATATTCATATAATATTCTAATATTCATAATATATAATATTCATATTATATAACGAATAACGCTATGATAAATGATATAATAATGACTGTATAAAAATAAAAATGATAATAAAATAACTAGTAATGATTGCTTAAAATAGTAAAATAATTGAATTCGAATAAAATTAAATAGTTGCAAGACAAATTTAACAGAATAATAGTGACGCTCAGCAATTAAGTAAAACTACATAAATCTATGAACACAATTGTTGTTTCAAAAGTTCACAAGTATAATAGTCTACTTTCATTCTTACACAAGTATAATAGTCTACTTTCATTCTTACACAAGTATAATAGTCTACTTTCATTCTTACACAAGTATAATAGTCTACTTTCATTCTTACACAAGTATAATAGTCTACTTTCATTCTTACACAAGTATAATAGTCTACTTTCATTCTTACACAAGTATAATAGTCTACTTTCATTCTTACACAAGTATAATAGTCTACTTTCATTCTTACACAAGTATAATAGTCTACTTTCATTCTTACACAAGTATAATAGTCTACTTTCATTCTTACACAAGTATAATAGTCTACTTTCATTCTTAACAAGTATAATAGTCTACTTTCATTCTTACACAAGTATAATAGTCTATTTCATTCTTATAAAACTAATTTATTTGTAGTAAGAAAGTGGGATGAGTACCTCTCCCCTTGGGTACCTGTACTTGAACTTGTTTTCTTCTCTTGCAGCAAACTCCTGGGGGTACTTGTCGCGTATCTCCTCATAAGTCATCTCCTCACAAATACCCTGCAAGTAGAGAAATTGGGTTACTTAAATACACAGTACACAAGAAATATAGTACCAGTATATTTGATACAGTTGATTAGTTGAAAATAGTAATGCGAATAAATCAAGCAGACGATAAATAATATTAAGTTATTTGTGGAAGAATATTAAGGAAAATAGTTGATTTTGGCTTTTAGAAGTTTAAATTATAGCTGGATGCTGTGTTTAGTGATTGTTTTCCTAATGTGTGTAAATCTAGCGTAGAAACGATTGTTGATGATATTTACTGTTATGAACCTAGTAGTTTCCCGATTAGAATTTCAGTAAGTATTTAAGTAACAGGAAAGTAGGCTATTTTAGTTCTTTAGGAACTTCTTGTTTTAATGAGAAATTGTTGTCACTTATTTTTGAAAAATATGTAGACAGCCTTTTGAATTAATTTTTAAAAAAATATTAACCTTAAGGGGAATGACCGCAAGTCTCCAAGCAAAAGTGGCACTGCGTTAATCCAATGGAAAAAGTATGATTTTATAAGCCACATTTCTTCGGCAGTATTGAATATTTTCACAAACTTTTTTTAAAAATAATAAATGTAGCTGACTAACAGTGCTCTATAATACCACTTTTTGAAATGGCTTTGAATATTTTTTAAATTTTCAATAAATAATCTTACAACAAAATACCCTAACCAATTTTTTTTAAAAATTCGGATTTTTGAGCACTGTAAGTCAGCTACATTTAGCGATCTAGTAAGGGGTCATGTGTCTCCTCATAAGTCATCTCCTCACAAACACCCTGTATAAGAAGTAGTAGAAGTGGCGGATTTAGGCTTAGGCCCGGGCAGCAAAAATTGGCACCAAAATTTTAATATAATACAAATTGCAATATATATATTATATATATATATATGTATTATATACGTATATGTATATATATATATATATATATATATATATATATATATATATATATATATATATATATATTGTTACAAAAGAAAAAGGGCGCCATATCGTCTCGGGCCTAGAGCGTCCTCAAACCTAAATCCGCCACTGAGTACTAGAGCAATTGAATTGTTGCCACCCATTTAGAAAATTATTGTTCATAAGCCTTTGATTGGTTTACAGAAAAATATAAATTTTAACTAAAAATTGAATAATTTTTGTGTTTGGTTTAAAAGCATTCAAACTGACATTTTCATATAAAAAAGCTTTTCATTTATATCAACACTAAATACTCTAAAGCTAAAGAAAATACTGTAGTTATTAATTGAAAAATCATGACAATAAGTGTTATGTTTAACTTTTTTTTTCACAAGCCTGAATTACAATAAATTAAAAATAATTCAATCGTCACTTAGAACCTTGTCAAACAACACATCAATGTGTTACCGCGTCAATTTCGTTGAGGGCCTTCCACCTTTCCTGTGTAGCATCAATGCCAGATGCCGTTTGAATAGTTCTCTGCAGAAGGCTCGTCCAGATGCGCAGTCGGGGGATGTTCTGTTCTTTGATGAATTTGGACAACATCCGAGAATACTGAAAGAAAGTAGAACAGGCCAGTTATCCATAAAGTCATTAAGGATTGCCTAGTTTATTATTATGAAAAAGATAAATAATTAATAAAGCATAAATTTAACACATTAACGACCTATTTGCGAACACCATTAACCACCTTCCTTACTGAATAAAAACATTAACTTTAAGTTTTTAAAATTTGAAATGAACTTTTAGCACAGCAGTTCCCAGCCTGGGGGCGATCGCCCCCAAGTGGGCGATTTGCGTTATCAAGGGGGCAAAAAATACTTGAGGGGCGATGAGTATTCAAATGGGGGGAAATTAAAATAATATTGTACCTTTGTACAGTAAAACCATTCTCCAACCTTAACCAAACCAGCCAATTTTTACTTTAAACTCTTTTAAATTTTCTAGAAACCAGTAAAAATATCTTAATTATTTCACTTTTGTTCTTTAAAAATATGTGTTTTATGTTTTTTTCTATTTTATTTAAAAGTGACCAGATAAAGCTTCTTTGGTTGTTTTTATAAGCGGTAGTAAGTGTTATAAAACTGTTTTATAGTTACACTTTAACTGAAATTATGATTAGACATAACATGAAAATTAAAAGGGGGCAATGGATGTTCATCAACCTAAAATACGAGGCGATGGTTCAGAAAAGGTTGGGAACCACTGTTCTAGCATAACAAAAGAAACAAAAACATTTAAGGTGTTTAAAACCCATTGCTGAGGTCACATTAACTACAATAATTAGTTGTTAAACTGGCATGGGCTGGGTAGTGATCAAAGGTCCTGTAAGCCAGACAAAAATTAATCACTTCATTTAACCTATTAACAATTTTGTGAATATATTAACACCTTCTTTAGTAAAAAAAATAAAACCAAAACTTTAAGTTAATTTGTTTTTTGCGTAGCTAAATTTGTCCTACTAAATTGTTTAGTACTATGGTCTTCATCTGTCTTATAATTTGTTTATTGAGGTAAAATTAAGCAGAAAGCTTATTTTTGCTTGGAAACTACAATAATACTATAAAATGAACGTAATGCCTTGGAATTATCTTTATCTTTTTTTGCTTCTGTTGTTGTTGTTACTAATGCCACTTGGGAAACCCAAGCTCTTCCCACGGAGAGGGTAAGGATTAAGGCAAATGGGTGCGGTTCCTGAGAAGACATGCCCGTGTAGAGACTACACGGCAGGAATCCTACTTGGCATCGTGCTGACAGATGCTGCCATCTATTGCCACCTCCGCAATTTAGACATGTCCCTGAAGGAGAGGGAAATAGTCTACAGGGACCTGTACCCGTGGGAAACTGCGCCATGACGGGTCAGCAGGACTTTCGGATCCACAGATTAAACGAGCACGTACTCCGCATGTACTCGGTGGGTCTTCAGTGGTATCGGGACTCGATCGCAGGACCTTCCGATCTCGAGACCGAGACGCTGACCACTAGGCTCCCCACAGCCCCCTCAAAAAGTTGTACTTCATTGCAGATGGATCTGCTTCACAGTCGCTTAGAGTAAAAAAAAAACAGATAAAACTACGTTACTACTTCTCGTAGCTGCATATTAATGATAGCTGCACTCGCTCGGTTTCCCAATGTACAGCTGGCCCGTCACTTGACTATGGTTCTGATGCGATGATAATTCAAACTAACCTAATGGACAATTGAAAAGGCCACGTTTATGGGGACGTCACAGCTACGTCATAGCTCACCACTATTCACGGCCAACTTCTTCTTTGCTTCTTTAATACTGTACTGCATTGATATTGTAAATGTTTGGTCACCCCTACACGTCTCATCATACACTGTTTTGTCCTTCAACATCAGGACAAAATTTTCATGAGGGCATCATTCTACATGTAATATTAGGAAAGTATCAAATAAGGGATTTCTATAGAAAAATATCTTTAATATGCACGATCCCTGCACTGCTTAAAAAAAATTAAACAATCATTAAAGTAAACATTTTAGAATAATAATCAAATAAGGACATACAGTCCCTGGACAAATTATTAGACGCACTGCAAGATTTCATGTAAAATATTAATTACCATGTGATATTGACCGTTTTATTATTTTAAATTGATTTGTTTTTTATTTTTATATTATCCAATCAATTACCGATTTATTTGACATAAATAAAACAGCATTCATTTAGAAAAGCACAAGTTTATTAAGATAAGTGAAATTAATGTTAGTAAAAGTCAATATTTAGTTGATCCACCTTTAGCCGCTAACAAAGCTTTAATTCTGCGCGGCATGCTATCAATGCAAGACTGTACCGTCTCCTGCATTTAAGGATGATGATTCCACACATAAATAATCTTTTCTAGGAGCTGGACTTTGTTGGTAATCACATCTTTAGCCACTTCTCTTTTCATCAGCCCCCACACATTACCCCCCAAATAAATACAAACATGTAGTCTACAACAATTCTTTTAAATAAAAATCAATAATATTGTAGTTTAAATATACCATTATTGCATAAAAACTCTTAAGAAACATAAAATTACTAAAAAATAAATACAGCGCGTCTAATAATTTGTCCAGGGACTGTATAATTTACCTCCCAGCCTCTTTCCGAGAGCTCAGAATCCCCTCCAATCTTTCCCAGTGCGTTGAATTCACTTTCGCCATGCTAAAGAGAAAAGAAAAGCATTTACATTGCATCACATATGAACTACTTTTTCCATGAAAAATAAGCTTTTTAAGAAAAAAAAAACTTAAACTTACCCTTGTTAGGTATATTGAGCGAGGTGTAATGTGGATGTTCATGAGATAGTAAGCAATCCGACTCTGGATATGTCCTGAGGCAGGAGATAAATAAATGTTACTCAAAGATGTTTAAGATCATTTGAGAACAAGAAGGTATATAGAGAATTAATATCTATTTACGAGCATATAACTTCTTCAGGTTCGAAAAAATATCCTAGACATGCATTCTTTATATATACAGTTTTCAAAAAATTATATACTATTTGATTATAAATTATGTTTTGCAAGAAATTTTGGAAAAAATATTTCATGAGAGGGACATTATTTTAGTGGAAGTTGAGGTTTTAAGGGGGAATGGGCGCGCTGGAAAGGGGGTCTCCAAAGCAAAGTGCATCAGTGTTAATCTGATGAAGAAAAAAATATTTTCTCTGCCACATTTCTCCGGCTGTATTGAATATTTTTGCAAGCGGATTTTTTGTGTGATAAATGTAGCTGACTTACAGGTCCCAACCTTCCCACTTTTTGAAATTGGTTCGAATATTTTTTTAAATTTTCAATAAATAATTTTACACAAAATATTCAAAGTAATTTCAAAAAGTGGGAAGATAGAGACCTGTAAGTTATCTACATTTATTATTTAAAAAAACTGCTTGTAAAAATATTCAATACAGCCGGAGAAATGCGGCAGAGAAATTTTTTTTTTCGCAATTAGATTAACACTGAGGCACTAGTTTGGAGACCCGCGATCCAGCGCGCCCATTCCCTCTTAAGCAGAAAATACTTTTTTTTGTGTGCTATGAATAATCAAACAAGCTGTGTCAGTTTTTTAATTGATAGTCTATTCTAACACTCATTTTACTGCAAAATGTCTTATAAATGTACCGCTGAAAAAACTTTGCAAGTCCTTCGAAATCTGCTTTACTTTCTTGCTTTGATTTTTTTTACAATAAATAATGTATTGTTTTTCAAAGTAATATTATAATTTGCTTATATTTAGTGATATGGCTACAAGAACCAAAAGACAGGGCCGAATTTCTAAATAGGCTAAATAGGCTGTAGCCTAGAGCGGAGAGTTTTTTGGGGCGGCACATTTTACGACCAATTAAAGCAGCATTCGGCATAAAAAATTATTATGAAGATACGAATATTTTTAAGAAAGGAAAACAAACAATTCAGATTAATGCATAAACCGTAAACGTATATATAGCACTAATGTTTCGTAGAAAACATGGTCGTTGCGAGGACAATTGCATCCCCCTCCTCCCGGATTTCAAAGTTGAAAGAAAAATAGTAGAACAGTTTAAAAAATTCGCCTATTTCGCTTTAGTGTGTAAAGGTCCATAGATGATTTTAATATGTGTATCGATTTTGAACAGCATATACCACCCTATTTTGCAGCTAACCAGCTACCTTTCCCAGAAGGGGGAGAATATTGTGAGAGGGTGGCAAATCAATTGTAGCCTACAGGCGGCAAATCTTTAAATATGGCCCTGCCCAAAGAGTTTGCAGAAAGTTTAAAAATAGACGCAACCAGCTAAGTAAACATTTAGTATTCAAGTCTGCATGCATTTTATTTGATAGTCTATTCTAACATTCATTTTACTGCAAAATGTCTTATGAATGTCCCGATGAAAAACTTAGTTTTTGCAAGTCTTTCGAAATCTGCTTTACTTTCTTGCTTTAATTTTTTATACAATAAATAATGTATTGTTTTTCAAAGCAATATTATAATTTGCTTATATTTAGTGATATAGCTACAAGAACCCAAAGAGTTTGTAGAAAGTTTAAAAATAGACGCAACCAGCTAAGAAAACTTTTAAGTCTGCATACCTTCATGCCTGTGAACAAATACTTTCTGCCCTGCATTGTAGATCTGCATGAAAGAGTAGTGGTTCTCTTTCTTTTCATCCAGAGGTTGGTAAACTTGTTCGTAGTGTGCAACTCGGAGCGTGAAGTCCTTCAGAGCCTCCTCCACATCTCTGTCTTTGTAGTCAGGACTGTTCACTTTTACTTCCTGCGAGAGAAAAAAAACGGATTAGAAGAGCTTACTATAAGAATGTGCAACATTTTGAAAAGTTTGTGCTTTTTAGAAAATTTAGATTTTTGTGTTACTGAACATGTTTTGCCCTCTTTTAAAAAATAATAAGTTTCCTCTTTTCCATAAATTTTGGTTAAGTATATTTTTTACCATTTGCATTTAACTTTTTTAATGGATTTAAGTGAAAACTAAAGATTTTAAAAGTTCATTTTTTTTATTTTAACTTTTTTGTCAGAGGTTCTGTCACTTGTTTTGTCTTTAGCATGTTCTTCGTCTTCCACTAATTTATTTATTATTCCAATTACAAACTATGATATCAAATGAAGATGTAGTTGCAAAACTCACATTCTCCAAAGTACAACTAAGATATAGGAATAGGGTCCGTTGATTGATGACTTTTGGTAATTGTAAATTTTTTTGGATGAAATCGGAAATGAATGGGCCGGAACCTATTTTTTAATCTTTTTTTTTACCCAAATATACTATACAGAATTATAATGCTTTTACATAACACACTGTTCGACATTATTAAACTAACTAGGTTATTTTTGATCTGAAGATTTGGAATGAACAATAAATCCTCATAAATGGAATTGTGAAAAAAGACAAATTTAGGTTTTCTAAAGTGAAGATTAGCTGTGACAAACAGAAATGACATCACAAGGAATTATATAAAAAAAAATTATTGATTCATTTCCTTCAGAGGAAATAGGTTAGTTTATACAATGCAACAAAGTAGTAGTTTAATAGATATTTTGGTTAACACAGAACATTTTGTTGAATTTTAATACATTTCAAACTTTTTTTGCAAATACAGTAAAAGCCCGTTTATCCGGCTCTCGATTAACGGAAAGCTCAAATATCCGGAAAATTTCAAATTCCGATTTGGCGACTGAATTTAGCGATAAATTGAATATTTTTCGCCAAAATTGCGATTTCTCACCAAAAACTTTTCAGATTTTTTTTTTCCAAGAAAACATTTCGTTTGGTGACAACATTTGGCGCAAAAAGTGTTTTTGGTTTACATTTTAAAATATCCTACTGGTTTTAGACCATGGGTTGGACGATTTATGTATTTAGATTTTTAGCATTTGAAAGTAACGATTGATTTTTTTCTTAATAAATATATTAATATTTTTTAATCAAAATATTGTAGTCTATTATATATTAATATAAATGCAACATCGCCTATTTGCATATAATATGCAGCCATTATCTCGTATTTTCCGAAAAAATCGGCATCTTTGGTAACCCTATTTGGCGACTTCCGATTAACCGGAAAATTCGATTATCCGGAAGAGTCGATTTCCCTAGCATTCCGGATAAACGGGAGTTTACTGTAACAAATTTCGTGTTTAACTAACTTTGATGTTATCCGCTATTATGCTTGCATCATCACATAAGGATTCCACAAAAAATAGTTTGCATCCGAATTTCTCACAAACAATATTGAATATGAGCTTGCGTCTTTCAAATGTAGTATTAGTGGCGTCGTAAACCTGTAAAATTGAAAGAAATGACACCTTTGGTTACTTGTATTTAAATATTATTTATATTTGTTCAGTTAAATAATAAAGAAAAAGAGGCACAATGAATTAATGAAGCTATGAGTAAGACTTATAAATCTTTTTATGGATTTATAAATTTACTTTTGTGAAGCCTTTTAATATAGTAAGTAATTTATCGCCATCCTATGGCAATACAAACAGTTCTGAACCTTTTATACAAATAAGTTAGTGCAAGGATAAGGTGCATGTGCTCCTCTTAAAAAAATAAACAAGTAGGTTTGTTATAGAATCTGTCACTTAAACCGCTTCCACACAACATTTGTGCTCAACAGGAAACAAACTATTTATACACCTCAGAAAGAAATTCGCCAAACAGGGCCTTTAGCTAGTTGTAATTCAAACTTTTAAACGCCAAAATTAACTATTTTCATTAATCTTCTTTCTCAGATTTAATAATTAGACTTTATCGTTTGCTAAATTTGTTTGAAGTTCGAAGAATAATGATGTAATCTTTTTTAATAAATATCTTTGTGTCGAATTCACAATTTCCCATTTACATTTCTTTCGCAAATTCAGTTATTTATCGTTTGTTAAATTAATTTACAGTTCTAAAAATATATAATTAGTACAATTGATGCTTTAAAAATAAAAGCGAAACTTTGCATATTTTTTATGCCAAGTTAATGAAATTTGGAATGTAGCCTAATCTGATTTTTTGCTTCAAAATGATGTATTCCACTTGTTTGTGAGACTTGCGGTTCATTCTGTGAAAGTGGATGACAGACGACGGACTGAACGATTATAATACCTTCCACTTTTTACGTTTTATAAACGTAGTGTGGAAGCTAAAAAGTAAATAAAAACTGAATTAAAAGTAAGGGTTAAAATATCAATTTCGCCCATTAACAGTTTAAATTTGGAATAGGATCATAAGCATGAAAATATTATGTTTATTTAAATGTGAATGAAACATAGTTATTTGTTTTAAGTAAATCTATTTCCTACATGGAAGCATATTTTTGATGTCATGAAAATAATAATAAAGGATGGCTGAAGGGTCAACTAAAAACCAAAAATGTCATCGAAATAAAGCTCTATTCAAGTAATTTCTTCCAGGGATCGGAGTAACGCGTTACTTGTAACAGTTACTTTTTTTAGGTAACGTCGGGTAACGCCGTTACATTTTTCAGAAAGTAACTGTAACTGTAACTAAGTTACTTTTAGCGGTAACGAAGTAACGAAAAATTACGTTACTTTTCCGTTACTTTCCCAAGGCTGTTTGATGCTTATTTTGAAATTCCACTTAGCTTTCAGCCAGAATTGTTAAAGTACGAATGTTTCTCCTTATCTGTTTACCTTTCCAAGTATCACATTATAAGACCCATAATTACAGGCAGGCTTCTACCGAAAAGAAGGGTTTTGAAATAAATCATGCTGACTGTCAAGCCGGTTGTCGTTAGGCAAGTTTCGACCAGTGCAAACCCCTTTTTATTGCCTGAACCTGAATGGGTTCTACAACAATGAATGGGGGGGGGGGGGAGAAAGAGAGGGCACGTTCAGACCCCAATTTCTTGGATTGAACCAGGATTGAAATTAAAAAAATATATATTAAATATAACTTCAGCATTTTGTTTGTGCTTATATTTCGTTAATTGTGGTTTTCTTTGAAAAATGGCTTTGCAATTTTTCTTATAACTTGAAATTTCAAAAAGTAACTGTGAACGTTACTTTTCATATTAAGTGACTGTAACGCGTTACTTTTCATATTAAGTAACTGTAACTGTAACAGAGTTACTTTTTTGATTAAGTAACTGTAACTGTAACAGAGTTACTTTTTGAAAGTAACTTTCCAATCCCTGATTTCTTCAATTGTAAATATGATCGAAAGGAACTTAAGTGTAAGAAATTTAACAGACTCACAGCCACTTCCCCCTCATTTTGCAGCCATCTGCACATGTCATCCAAAGCATCCATGGCACACTTGCTGTAAGAAGAACAGGACATATTAGAATCAGGGCAAAAAATGATTAGCTGAACAAAATTTAAATAAATTTAGGTTAATTCCTAGTTTCGGCATATGGCGATTTTTTATTTCTCGCCAAACTTGTTGGCGAGAAAACATTGCTTACCGACGCGTGATTGGACGATGCTACTCGGAAACTGCGAAGTCAAACAACTGTGTCGCCAGATTGGAATTATTTATCGCCTTTTTTTTGTCGCCAACGTTCCGAAAAAGTCGCCGCATACCGAAACTAGGATTTAACCTAAATTTATTTAGACATTGTACAAACATAGCGTTTTATGGAATAAAAAATTATTTTAAATAGTTTAAGATTATAATGGGACATTCAGATAAATATTTAGACACAGTCTTAACCAGCTTAAATGAGGGCAAGGGCGAGATTTGGTTAGACCGGAGAGGAGCATTTGATTGCACATTTGTACGTTAATGATATTTACCTTACATACATAATCGAAGAGAGTAATTTATTCAATGTATTAAAGCATTATAAGTTATATACAATTGGAAAAAAAAACAGTTATATTTTTTTCGCTGAAGTCTAGAATTTTGGCTACTTGCCAAATATAACCATAATTTTAAAATCAGTATCACTTGAAAATCAAAAACAAAATACATGGTTTTTAAGCTATTTTTTACACTTTAACTCTTTCATTACCAATGATTCCATTGGATTAATCAAACTTGCAATTTTTTTTCTCACTAAGTTAAGTTAACACTTATTTCAAATAAATTTTATTAAATTCTCCAAAATTTTTTCGATAAAGTTATATTCTTTTTGTATTATTAGATGACAGAATCATGTCTTTTGAAGAATTAAATGATGTTTATTAAAGTTAAATGAAAATACGAAAAACATGGTAAAAATAAAATTCACTCTGAAACAATTTTATTAAATAAATTGGCCCTAGATTCTTCATACTAGCATTTTTAAATGTTTAAAAATTGAATTTTAACTATTTTTAACAAATAAAGGTTAGAAAAAATTATTGTTGATCATAGTATCCATGGCACACTTGCTACAAAAAGAAATGACTCATTGGAATCAAGGCAAGAAAGGATTAGGTTAAAGAAAGAAATTAATTAAGCCATCATACAAACACAGGGTTCGTACTCTATCTATGATAGTGAAATTCAGGAGTTTCTAAGGAGTTTTTCAGCAGTGCAGCGATTTAAATTCAGGAGGTATAGCGAAATGAATTTGAATATGTGTGTTTATTATTGTATTGGTCTAGTGACTTAGTCCAAGAATGAAGGAAACAAAAGGTGTAAATGTTGTGGAAAATTTGAGGCTTCGGTGTAAAAGCCAACCCCCTTTTTTTGGGGGAAAAATCGCCTTTTTGGGCGATTTTTTAAATTTTCGTGACCTTTGTTTTAATTTCATGACTTTTTCAACCGGTAGACATCTGATAAAGTACGAGAGAAAACCGACTGAGAAAGGAGAAAAATGATTCATGTCGTCAATTTTTTCAGGAGAGGGGGGAAAATATTAGGAGATGATACACAAATTTCAGGAGTTATAAGGGCCCTTAAAAATAAAAATGAAATTCAGGAGTTTTTCATGAATTTCAGGAGGCGTACGAACCCTGCTGTAGCACCGGAACTTATTTTAAACAGGTATTGCAAAGAAAATAAACTATAAAAATTATTAATAAACAAGCTAAGTGAAAGAGCGTGCTATGTGACAGTTTTGGAGAAAAAAAATTAGATGTTAATGTCTATGAACAGATATCCCTGAACCATTATTCCCTGCTTTAATTAAAATAATAACAAGATTCCCACTTTTTCATAAACTTCAAGTTTAGCATATTTTGTAGCATTTGAAGGTACCGTTTGAAACCGATCTTAGTGCAATATAAAAACTTTTAAACACATTTTCTTGTTTTCAACATTTTGTCAAATAGCACATTGTTCCACTAAGCCAGGGGTTCCCAACCGGTGGTACGCGGGAAAATTTCAGGTGGTACGCGTGAGTGATGTGAGCAACATGATGCTATTAATAGCTTCTGTACGCATGAGCAGTGAGCACTCAAACATATTACTCATTAATTTAAACGTTAACATTATTGAAAGAGAAATCTTTAACTTCTGGATCGGATGTAAAACCTAGTACCCTTTGACCTTCCGGCAATCTATGCTATTTTTGATGTCATTTGTTACAAGTTACTTGTGTAAGAGTGGATTTTCTGAACTCTTGTACATAAAAAATATAGATCTATAGGTAATAAATAAAACTGTTAATTAATACCATTTTAATCTTTTTATTTCTCCTTTATTATAAGCATGTTAAATAAATAAACAAATATCTAACCATTAAATATGAAGTTTTCTCAGGAATTTAAATAAAAAAGCAGTTGAACACTTTTGGAAGAGTAAAAATTATACGTTTATTAAAATATTTATATAGCCTGGTGGTATGCCAAAATTTCTCAAAAAGTCAAGTGGTACGCAGTTGCTAAAAGGTTGGGAACCCCTGCACTAAGCTTTTCGATTGTAAAGTGAAATCTCTAAAAATACATCGTTTGGCTAAAAGTTGGCATGGCAGCCGCCATACTGGCTCTGGCGCCAATGATACAAATAAAGTGTTTTGTAAAATAATTTTTCAGTAGTTTAAGTTTATAAAGAGAAATTCTGATAAATACACTGAACAAAAACTCACAATCTATAAGTTACTTAAAAAAAATCTGAAAATGGTTTTTACTTTCGAACAGCTGTAGCTTCTTTATTCCCTGGATCAAAAAAATTGTGGTTCCTGTAGGCTTCAGTGGCCTTTCTTCGATATTCCCCAACATTGAAAACTGAAAAGATAAATATTTCATCAAAATTTACTGTTCAATATAAACTTTTTTATAACACTATTTTAACTTTTTAGCACTTATTACTTTATTTTGGCTTTTACATTTTCTACAGTGCATCTGTCAGTCAGTTAAGAGGGACTGTCTGTGCCATAGAGCTAATGCATTAGTTTTGAAATCATAACTTTGGCAAAAGAATCGTTTTGCCATGTTATTGCATTTTCACCCCCCAGGTATGGGAATCATCATAACATCAATTTTAAAACAAAATTGAAAAGAAAATAACATCCGGTTATTTAATTATTAATTGATAAAAGTTTTAAAATGTGTCGCCATCTGCTGTATATTTTTGGCATTTAACAACTTTAAAAATACATAATTAAATAATTAGATAACATTTTCGTTTCAAATTTGTTTTATTTCTATGTCATGTTGATTCCCATACTTGGGGAAAAAGAGCTAACATGGCAACAAATACTTCTGCGGAAGTTGTGATTCCAAAACTAATGCATTAGCTCTATGGAACTGACAGTCCATCTTAAAGTATGGAAAATTGTTTGTTTCAAGTTGACTTTTGCCTTACAGTGAAACTTGGAAAATCATAAAACAGAAGGGTAATAAAATAATTAATGCTTGTTTAAGGAGAGAGAGAGCCATTTTTATTAAACTTTATTTTATGATTTTTCTTAGATTACTCTTTATCAACCTCTCCATTAGTTCCTTTTTTGGTAAGGGTAAGGTGCAATTATCGTCTCACTAGAGCTACACAAGAGCTATTGGCAACAGGCCTTGTAATTTAGAACCACAGTTAAGTGACAAGCTGGCACCTGAGTAGGCATCCAATGCGACTTTTAAGGATGACATTGTATGCAGTGTGCTGACTTCAGAGCATATTTATATAACGTGCACTCCCCCGAAATGGGGTGTTATACGTCACACCTCTTTGCTTCCCAGACTGTTTAGAGGTCTCTAGTTATTTTGGCAATGAAATAATAATAAAAAAATCTGATAACTTATGATTCAATAATCTGTCTATTTTGGCAATGCTTAGACCAGGGTTCATACTCTATCTATGATAGTGAAATTCAGGAGTTTCTAAGGAGTTTTTCAGGAGTGCAGCAATGTAAATTCAGGAGGTAATAAGGAATAAAATTTAATATGTTGTTTATTATAGTATCAGTCTAGTGACTTCACTGCACTTCAAATGACGAACCGCAGACAAAATCTTCTGAAGAGTTGTGTGGCGCATTCCGGGACATTAACTATTATCACAATATCTGAACTCTATTTTTCTACTGTGCATGCGCAGTAGACTTTTCCGAATAAAGTAAAGTATTCTGAGTAAAGTAAAGTTGTCAATTTTTTCAGGAGAGGGGTAAAAAATATCAGGAGATGAGACAAATTTCAGGAGTTTTAGGGCCCTTAGAAGCAAAAATTGAAATTCAGGAGTTTTTCAGGAATTTCAGGAGGCGTACGAACCCTGTTAGCTCAAACCTGGGACTTTTCGTATGCAAGGCAAGCGCCTTACCGACTGGGTTCCCCGACACGGATTTTACTTTGAAAGGTGTGTTAGATTAAGTCAATCTCACCCCTTCTACCTTTTCATTAAATAAACACGTCCTGCGTGCAGTGCCAGATTTCGGCCTAGGCCTACAAGGCCCGGGCCTAGGGGCCCAGTCATGAAGAGGGCCCTTAAAAAAGATAAAATCGCCTACAAAAATTTGAAAATCGCCAAACTCCGAAAACCTATCGCCCGACGGCCTTAAAAATTGCAAAATTTGAAAAAAATCGCCAGATGCAGTCAATTGACTATGATGATGTCATTCGTTTTTTTGCACAGAAGAAAGTTTGCCGTGTGATTTTATAAATTTTTTAGAATAACTATAGCAACATACTGTAATTATACTGATGTTTAATAAAGTCGATTGAAAATTATATGTTCTGAACTAGTGAATTTAATTTTCTGAATTTCCAAAATAGCTTCGAGATGGTAGGGGGCCCCAAATGTCAAGTGCCTAGGGGCCCTGGTTCTTTAAATCCGGCACTGCCTGCGTGACAATAGCACCCTCTGTTCTGTGTGGTATTATGTTGAATGTATAATATATAACATACTTTCTAAATGATTAAACCTCTAATATGTTTTCTAACCGTTTTGCCATTCGTGTTTGAGTTAGTTTCTTATTAATAACGTGATGCCTAACTAACAAAGCAATTTACCATTGTCTGTCTGTGCTCAGGGCCGGATTTAAAGATTTGCCGCTTGTAGGCTACGATCAAATTGCCGCCCCTGTTACAATATTTTCCCCTTCGGGGAAAGATAGCTGGTTAGCTGTAAAATAGGGTGGTATGTGCTGTTTAAAATTTTTTCATCCTCATAGTCATCGGTTGGTGAAAAATTACTTTAAAGCAAACTAATTTTGGAATTCGATCAAGAACACGTTGTTGATCCAATATTTTATCGTTCAACTTACAAATCTGGGGGGAGAGAGTGCAATTGCTCTTGCAGCGGGTGCTATGCTTTCTCCTAAATATTAGTACTATATATTACACGTTTAAGGTTTTCTCATTAATGTAATTTATTTGTTTTCTTTCTTAAAAATATTAGTATCATATAATAATTCTTGCCGAATGCCTCTTTATTTGGTCGTAAAATTCGCCACTCTAGGCTACAGCCTACTTAGAAATCCGGCCCTGTCTGTTCTATAATTTATTGACCTGCAATTCTACAAAGTGGAGTAGTTGGTAAACCGAAAAAAAGTATGTAGAAAGTACCTTTTGTAACAACTCCTATCCAGTTGAGGTATCGGGTGAGCTTCTTGGCAATGTAGGTTTTGCCCCTGGCAGGGAGCCCCACCATGGCAATCACATGGGGCAAGTTCACATATTTGGCGCGGTTCCCTGAAATAAACACATCCATTATTAAGAGCCCTAGACAAAGGAAAAGTAGCGAGGCATGGTGACTAGGGTGTTGAAGAGCAGGGGTTCCCAACCGGTGGTACGCAGGAAAACTTCAGGTGGTACACGCGAGTGATGGGAGCAACAGGCTATTAATAGCTTCTGTACGCATGAGCAGTGAGCACGCAAACATATTACTCATTATTTTAAACATTAACATTATTTTACAGAGAAATCTTTAATTAACTTCTGGATTGGATGTAAAGTAAAACCTAGTACCGTTTGATCTTCCGGCAAGCTCAGAACTCCTAATTTTGATATTTTAAATCACAGGCAAACCACATCAAGTTTCACACTAAAGACCATAAAAGTATGCTTTGTATGCTGATTAAATTTTTTCTGAATTTGTACTGTTTTTTTATTTGTATGTTTTTAGACCTATGGGTAATAAATAAAACTGTAAATTAATACTATTTTAATCTTTTTATTTCTCCTTTATTATAAGCATGTTATAAATAAACAAATATATAACCTTTAAATATAAAGTTTCCTCAGGAATTTAATTCAAAAAGAATTTAGAAAGAGTAAATATTATATGTTTATTAAAATATTTAGGTCTGGTGGTACTCCAAAATTTTTCAAAAAGTCAAGTGGTACGCAGGTGCAAAAAGGTTGGGAACCCCTGTTGTAGAGAATAAATGGTGAAAATGATCAGAAGGCTTTTTAATGTTTAATACAACTAACCACATTACACACTACATAATAAGGTACATTTTGGTTTGAGAGTAGGAGCAAAAGTGATGTCTTGTTCGGTTCGAATCTCACTGGGAATGAATTCGTCCTGCCTTTATTATGCAAGGTTTGGTTAAAAGAATTTATACTGTTAGGAGAGAAATTCAAGTGAAAGATCTTTGGTTTTAGTTTGATTTATCGTCGCACTAGAGCTACACGAGGGCTATTGGCGACAGGCGTCGTATATTAGAACCACAGTTAAGTGATGAGCTGTCACCTGAGTAGGCACCCAACGCAACTGTTAAGGGTGACATCGTACGCAGCGTTGGGACTTTGAAGCATATTTAACGTACACTCCCTCTACACAGGGTATTATTCGTCGTACATTTTTGGCTGCACGGGCCATTTATAGGTCGGCAGTTATTTTGGCGATGCCCAGACCCGAACCTGGGACCTTTCGCATGCTAGGGGGAATGCCTAACCGACTGGGCTCCCCAGCCCCTTTGGATTTAGTTGTTTTAGTTTGTAATTTTACAGGATTCGGGTGCAAAGAGAAGTACCATGTGCTAAAGTTTCACTTCCCAAAATGGGGTGCCAAAAAACAAAGAAAGTTGAAAGAATTTAAATTAACCAAGATTCGCCACAATAGAAAAACTGTAAGGTTTCATAATATTTTAAATTCTAATATTCAAACCATAGATATAGGAAGAGGAGCAGATATGCCCCTAGGGGAAAAGGTGAAGCCACTTTTCCACCAGTATCCCATAAGGCAGTTCGCAAGCCAAAACATCCCGCTCGCCCATGGCGTGCCATAAGCCACCAGATGGCACCATGAGATAAATTCGACTAATAAAAAATATAGATTAAATATTAACTAGTTAAAACTTTTTGCCAGTTTTGCTAGCATAAGTTTATCACTGGATATGTTTTGATAATTTCTGGTAGATCTGAAGTATTTATTCATAAAAGAAGCATTTTTATAAATGCAATATTTATTGCATGTAACTCTTCGGCAAAAGCAGTTTTTTGCCAACTAATATCCCGTGAGGCATTGCGAAAACCGGCTTCCTCACACAATCGCGGGATTTGTATTGCGTTGTACGGGGATTGCGCAATCGATGGGCATATCTGCTACTCTTCCTATATCTATGATTCAAACACTTAAAAAAGTCATTTAAGCTCATAGAGTTATGAAGAAGATAGAGATGCTGCTGGGCAAAAACCAATACAAAAAACAGTTCACCAAGTGAAGCCATTGATCGCTTTGTAGTAAGCCTAAACAAATGCTCTTGGCGAATTATTTGGCTCTATTCTACAGTAGAGTTTGATAATCTTAGGCTATGTCCTCACTATGACATCAAACGCCACAAAGGCAACAAAATTTGGCGACTGCCAAGAGCGCCAAGGGATGCAATAGCATGGTGGCTGACTCTGCCAAGTCGCCAAGTTTTGTTGCATTTGTGGCGTAGTCAGGACATAGCCTTACTACATCGACTTGGCAATTTCTGACTGTCTTATCAGAACTATAATTACAACATATTTTTTTACCAATGAAGGTAATTAATAGCATCTTGTGCTAATTCAAACCTCTTGCTACAGCCTATAACTTTGCAAGCAGACATTTTTTTTATAGTTAGTTAAGGCTTAATAAAGAATAAAATGATGCATTTAAAAATATCCTAAGTTTGAGTGAGAGGTTTGTTTAGGTTTACTAGGATCAGGCTCTTTTAGCGACTTTCTGGCAGCTTCATTTTTTTTGCCACTAGTATCTATTGAAACATTTATATTCACAGAACAGCTGTTATATGGATTTGGTCTGTTTTTTTACAAACTTTTGACAGTCATGAAATTTTTTGTAAGGTCTCTATATTTAAAAAGTGATACTGAAGATAATAATGAATGTATACTCAATGTATATATTAGCTGCTTGGCAACATAACAGACATAGCCAAATTAAGACGTTCCTCTATACCAGCAGTTTAAAAACATTAACACAAACTATTTGAAAAAAATAATTTCAAGCATATACAAAATAGCTAAAAGTTTTAAGGATTATTAAAAAAAAAAAGAATAGCTTTTTCTGACTGGTAGTGTTTTACCAAATTTTGGAAAGAATTTTTTAAAAGTGATATTTAGGAAATACGAATAGCCGGGCCGTAGGTAACATTCTTCTAATATTTCTTTACAATAGCAAATTTATCCTAAAAAGAACAAGTCAAAATAAATTTCTAATGAATCTCATTCACCTGGGTCGATGGAGGATACCCTCCTCATTAGAGGATGGGAGTTCACGACATTCCAATCGACGTGCATTTTTAAATTTTAAGAAAATCAAACGATGAGAGTAAATAAAAATATAACAGATCTATTCAGGGAAGAACTAAATTTATAAATTTCAGGATTCATTCCTCACTGACATAAAATAAGAAATATTAAACACTTTTAATTTTTTTTATTCTATGCACACATTTTATTTAAAAATTAAATAATTTAAAGTTGGAATAAGTTGACACGACCAGCTCCAATTGTTTATTTATTGTAACGGAGAGGTCACTTTGTCGACCAATAGAAATTCAAGATAAAAAAGGCTTCTGGTCTTTATTATTATCTCTTATTATTTTTATTCAATAAAAATTCATTTATGAGTTAGCTTGTTTTATGTGACGTACTATGATCTACAATTAAAACCTTATTTTTATATTCATTTCTGTAAAACTGTTGATTATTTCTCGGCATCAAATAATCAAATAAATTTTTTTTTCTCGCCCT
This sequence comes from Oedothorax gibbosus, assembly GCA_019343175.1. Classification (NCBI taxonomy): domain Eukaryota; kingdom Metazoa; phylum Arthropoda; class Arachnida; order Araneae; family Linyphiidae; genus Oedothorax; species Oedothorax gibbosus. Next base: position 3,558,278 of record CM033277.1, on the reverse strand, counting down.
TTTAGATTTGATGGATTTGACATTTTTGATTATCTTAGAGTAAATCCAGAGCAACTTCTCTATACGGAAGGCGAAACGCTGGTAAGCCCAATATACGGAAGTACGTCATTCGGATGTAATCAGAGTTTTTCTGTAGTTAGTTGCTTACCATGGTTGCACAGATTCGATGGTTTCTTTTTTTGTTATAAAATTTTTTGTTTCAAACATTCAATGATAGCATTTTTTCGACATGTAAAATATATATCTAGATTGCAAGACCATAATAAAATAACGTGTTTATTTCTGCACTGAGAATTTTTTCAAATCATTATTGAAACTAATAATTTAGGAATTAGGATAAGCACACACAATTCTAGACTAGACCTGAATTAAAACAAACTTTAATTTGTTAGTCCCTAGCTTACCTTATAATTTTGAGACTGAGACGACCCATATATATTGTTAGTACTTGAACGTTACTTTAAAAATGTTACCCATCGCTAATTTCCAGGGATAGAAAATTATTAAAAAATGTAGATATACTCGAATCCGTCCGAATTCGTATTATCCCCTTCGAAAATTTCCTGAAGATGCTACAAAAACGGACTATGAATAGTAGAATTTAAAAATCTTTTCACCACTGAAGGATTTTAAAACAGATATTTTAATGAAGATAATTAATAAATCACAATAATTAATTGATGTAATTGATTTTGGTTGTTTTAAAATAATCTCCATGCGATTCTTAGAACATCGACATAAATTATACCTCAATCCGACCATTAGTTTATTTTTAATTATTTTTCAAAGTTTGCGCTTAGCCCCGCCCCTTGAAACCGCTGCCTCTGGCTAATGCTTTTCTAATCGCCTCTAATCACGGCCAACTTCAATAACAAGGCCAGAGAAGCTTTCCAAACATGAGCGTAGACGGAATTTTTGACGTCACTGTTCCGAGTGCCGAAGATCGAGAAACTAGTTCGGACGCATTCGGAACCCCAAAAATATGGTCAGCCGTGAACGAGTGGTTCCGAACAGGTTTCGAGACAGGTTATCTTCATCTTCGGAACAACGTCACTCGGAACTATGACGTCAAAATTTCCGTCCCCGAGCGTGTTTGGGAGAGCTTCTTTGGCCTTAGTAGTTGAGTAGGCCGTGCTCTAATCCATTAAAGTTATGTAAGTTCTGGAAAATATTAGTACATACGAATGTTGTATAGCAGTATAGTACCTTGTTTTAATAGTACCACGAAAAAATTACACCAGAAAATTTATTTCAACTCGCACAGTACGTTTATAACGTTAAAAGAGGAAGCTTTTAAAAATTGTATATGTCCATCCGTCATCTAGGGCGCAATAAGAAAATAAATTCCAGGAGTGGGGTGGTTGGGGTAAATTTGATTTATATATTTTTAATTAATATTACTTTAATCAAAATTATTTTTAATTTAAATTGTTTTTAATTTTTAAATTTGTTAATGTAAATATACAGTTTTTTGTTGCTAATTTATTATTACTAATTATGGACATTATTAGTTTTTGTTTTACCTAACTAATGTTTGTATTATTTAATAGACAATTAATGTTTTATTTTTAAAATAAAAATTAAGTGCAATAAATTGGGAAAAAATCAATTATAGAATGTTTTATTGAACATTTAACTTATTAGATAATTTAAATTACTTAATTTGTTGTGCAGAAATTAAACGAATTAAATCAATAATAAAATTAAACCAAATTTCATTAAAAATTTCGTGTTAAAAAAATTATATTTAAAATTACTTAATTTGTTGTGCAGAAATTAAACGAATTAAATCAATAATAAAATTAAACCAAATTTCATTAAAAATTTCGAGTTAAAAAAATTATATTTAAAATTTGAAAAACCAAAAAATATGCACATTTAAAAAAAATAAAGAGTGAATTCCAGGTGTAACTGGCACTATTAAAGGTCCACGGAGGCTAGAAATCATTATGTATGTGCTGTATTAAAAAAAGTTTTAGAGAGAGTGGGAGTTGGATAAATTATCTGGCCATTTTTAAGTTGATGAAATATGCAAAATAAAGTTAATGAAGATCGGCAATTTTGGCAACTAAAGTATAAATTAGAAGTAAATGTGTTTAGCGAATTTGTTTCTAAATTTTATAACTCATGTGTAGAAGCGGTTCTAGGTGATAGATACTGTTATAAACCTACTTGTTGTATAGTTTTCCTAGAGATGTTAAAAAAAAATACGTGTTGATAGTTAGGTTCAACAATGTTCGAAAAGGAAGCAGGTATATTTTTATTCTGTAACATATAACATGCTTATGTTATAAACTGAATTGCTTCTATGAAATTCAAATACAAATTAAAACAAAATTTAATTGATGGAAATAACTGCATTTAAGAAGGGGAAATATTTTTCATAGTTACATGTTACAGGGATAATTTTTTCTAGAAATATTTTTCAAAACTTAATTTCCTCTTTCCCCACGAACAAGGTCAAGAAGTACCTCGAACGCAATATTTTAGCATGACGTTTTTAAAAAGAATATTAAAAAAAAGGTATACTATTTTATACATTGACAACCATCTTTATAATTCTTAAATTAATTCGTTAAATTAATAAATAAATCTTCAAGGCATTTTTATTTATCGTGAAAAAGTTCATTTTGAAGTACAAGTTTAAATCGGAACAAGCCCACGTTTAAGGTTTTGTCGGAGAATCAGGGCCCGATCACCGATAGGCCGGGGAAGCCTGGGCTTCCTTCTCAAAATTTGAAGGGCCCCCAAATCACCTTTTTTTTTTTTTAATACTCATTCTGTTACAAATATCCCCACATTTAAAAACTTATGTTTCCAAAACATTTTTTATTTTAAGTTTGGATATGGGATGTCTGCGGGCAACAAATAAAATTCTCCATCTTGTAACTTTTTATAGTATTCTTAAAACTTTAAGCCACTTTTAGGGCCTTTCCAACTTACAAGTTTATGATACGGGATACTGGAAGTAAAAAAATTTACAATTGTATATACTTTTTAATCGTATTCATCACTAAAGCTTAAGTTAACATAACAAGTTCAACACGTTTAATTTAAAAGATTTGCTTTGCCAACAACAGTTACATGGCCCATGTAACCTTTTACTTACTAAAAGTGGTCGCCACATTGTGTATGTTGGCCCATTAGTTGGGTCGCAAATTTGCCTCGGGGGGGCCCCCAAAGGCGGGGGGCCCCCAAATCAAGGGCAGGCTTCCCTTGCACAAAAGTCTTGATCGGGCCCTGCGGAGAATACAGTAGGAAGTTATTTTCAAATAGTTTCATCAGTGTCAATGTAAAAGAATAAACCAAAAGAAATTCTTAGTGATAACTGCGCCAAAATAGAAGACAAAAAGATTTGGTTAGTACCTAAATGCAAAATGTCGTACTTCCTACAAATGTCATCCGTATATTGGCTTTACCAGTTTTTGCTCCTATGATCCAGCCAGGCCAGCAGCTGCTCGGGAACTTGGAACTAAACTATCGGCAGACTTTAGAATAGATTTTGTTTTTGTAAGTGCAAAATTTTCAATTTAACAAAGTTTTGATTCTGTTTCTCATTTATTAAGGTTTGTTCTGTTTCGTTTATTAATTGCTAGCCTTTAATTTCCAAAACTCCTATTTCTTTTGTATCCATGCATGTTTTTTTTTTCCGGCTGCCGAAAATTTTCTGTTATACAATCAGAATCTAACCTTGAAATATATAGATTAAAACCTACGTCGAAGTATCGCACATATTTTTATCTTTCGATAAGATACGCAGATGATGCGATAGATGTTTTATCTTTATCGTCGATGTCGTAATGTATGATAGTTTCTCGAGCATCTTTCACTTTACGTCTAGAGCAAAGTAAACTTTTATGTCTCAGTGAACTGCTTTGTTGTTTATATATGTGAAAATCTCAATGTTTTTAAAATTGAATGATGTTTCAGTGTATTTAAAAATTATTTTATTAAAAAATATTCTTTGAAGTTAATTAAATTAAAAACTGTTTAAAAGCAACATATGTTATACAACTTATTCTAATTATTTTACTGTCTTTATTTTTTTTAACTTGACATTGTATGACCGAAACAGTGTAAATTTGACGCCAATAAGTTTCTTTCTTTAGTATATGTTAAAAGTTGTTGTGTACCTATGCATAAGTTGACATTTACCTATGTAAGAGCTTGTATTTGTCAATATATTTTGCAGCTTTAGTAATGCATATAGATATAATGTTGCTGCAAGTTTGTGCTACACACTTGCTCAGGCGTCAGCATCTTTACTTGATTAAAGTTCAAAACTAAGAAGCCAGTCGTCAATAGCTCTAGTGTTACATTTATGGAACTTAACCTAATTTGGTAGAGATTTACTGTATGGTCCCCCTTGACGAACTTTCCAAAATTGCGCCAAAAGTCCGTATTTTGGCGACTTTTTTTTTTAAATCACTATTCAAAGAAAAGATAGTATGTTAATATTTCTTATGAAAACTCAACCAATGGTCCGATACGGTTGACGGAAAACGTCATCAGTGCGAAGTCATAGAATTCGAATCGTCAGTCCGTCAGACAGGTTGCCAAAAAAAAATTATTTATCGCCAAATCCAAAAAAATCGTGCCAAGGGGGACCGTACAGTAAATCTGATCCCCTATTTTATGCTTCTTCCCTCATATGATCTTAACACAAAATGTTTTTTATATAAAAATTTTCTTTATTTTGTTATGCTCATTTTATTGTATTTATATGTTTTAACTTCTCATTTTAGGTTGAAGATGTGGCGCCTTCCGAAAGAGCATAAGACTTTCGCTACATATGTTTACAAAGCAAAATCCAAGAATAGCGAAAGATGGAAATCATCTGGAAAGGTATGAAACTTTTAATTGAATTTTATTTATGATTTTACATTTTGCAGTTAAAATTTTTATCGAACGCAACACAGGCTTAAATCAGGGAAGTTTACTAACATTTAGAGGCTGAAAATGATATAATGACCGGTCTTGATTTGGTGATTTTTGTTGAGAAGCAATAAAATGCCCAGATGTAGTAAACATTTCACTTCATATTTCATATAATTTGATAGTATAGCAACCCTACATTGAATTTACAAGCTTGTTAAGTCACCAATGAGCAAACCGTCCATTATAAATAATAGCTGTACCTTAGGTTGTTTTCTTAGTCCAACTGTTTTAAGGAAGTTAACTGCATAAATTTCTTTGTTATTTTCTACATTTCATTAAAAAAATACATAAAATTTAAAATTCTTTTTCAACTATTCTGATCAATCCCATTTAGTTTGTTTCATAGTAAACATGAGTGTATTACTTATCAATTTGAAATATTCTATTCATTATGACCATATAAAAAGTATTTGAACCTGACAGAGGGGTTCAACTACAGACAGACACTTGTTCAGAAACAGTTAAGTTTAGTCAAGACCTGTGGCAACGACTGTTGCTAGAGTTGATGTTTTGATTTAGTTTTGTAAATAGAATTTAGAATCTTGCAATAACGAAAGTGCTTTCACCTTTAAGTTACTTAAAACATTAAATTGTTTTGTTAAACATAATTTGTTCGGAATTATATGTTGCTGTTTGTCATTAAAAGTCTCGTCAAGTTTTTCTTGGTCAGATTATTTCTTTTATCAACAGACAGTAATGGCCGTGGGGAGCCTAGTGGTTAAGATCTCGGGAACGGAAGATCTCGCGACACCTCTGAAGACCCACCGAGTATCTGCGGAGAACGTGCTCGTTAAATCTGTTGGGTCCGAAAGTCCTGTGGTCGGTCATTGCGCAGTTTACCACGGGTACAGGTCCCTGGAGACTATTTCCCTCCCCGTCAGGGACATGTCTAAATTGTGGAGGTGTCGATAGATGGCAGCATCTGTCTTGTATGTGTATATCGTGTCCGTCCTTCTTGACGAAGGTTTATAAGCGGGTCTTTGTGACCAAGCACACAATCCTGAAAATATGTCTACCAACCAACCGACAGTAATCCAATGCTTTCCTTCAACAGGTGTTGGCTATTAGGCGTGAGGATGCCAGCGTGTGGGAGCGAAGGAGCCCCTTGGCACCCCACCATGTGAAGCAACTTACCAGGGCAGGGGTCAAAGTCTTGGTACAACCCTCAAACAGAAGGGCTTACCCCATGCAGGTAACATATAAAACAGCAGGGTTCGTGCGCCTCCTGAAATTCCTGAAAAACTCCTGAATTTCATTTTTTTTTCTTCTAAGGGCAATTATAACTCCTGAAATTGGTGTCTCATCTCCTGATATTTTTTTCTCCCACTCCTGAAAAAATTGATGACACGCGCGAATAGTTTTTCTCCTTTCTACTGCCGGTTTTCTCCCGTAATTTATTCAGAATGCGTCTACTGCGCATGCACCGCAGAAAAAATAGAGTTCAGATAATAGTTAACGTCCCAGAATGCACCACACAACTCTTGAGACGATTTTTCCCCTTCTGTTTCATCATTTGAAGTGCAGTGAAGTCACTAGACTAATACAATAATAAACAAACATTTAATTTTATTCCTCGTTACCTCCTGAATTTACATTGCTGCACTCCTGAAAAACTCCTTAGAAACTCCTGAATTTCAGTATCATAGATAGAGTATGAACCCTGAAACAGGGTCTTTAAACTTCCGAACATTGACCCAGTTTTTTTTTTTTGGTATTTTGTGCATTAGTCTTTCTTACAATAACCTTAAATTTCAAAGTTTTATAAATAAATGTCTGCATTTTGACCTCAAGTTTCATATCTTTTGCAATTGATTTTGTTTATGTAAACTATCTTTAGTATTTAAAGTAGTTTCACTTTGAAAAATGCATTTTTTTCATAAAATGGTTTCACTTTGAAAAAGGCATTTTTTTCATAAAATGGTTTCACTTTGAAAAATGCATTTTTTTCATAAAATGGTTTCACTTTGAAAAATGCATTTTTTTCATAAAATGGTTTCACTTTGAAAATGCATTTTTTTCATAAAATGGTTTCACTTTGAAAAATGCATTTTTTTCATAAAATGGTTTCACTTTGAAAATGCAGTTTTTTCATAAAATGGTTTCACTTTGAAAATGCAGTTTTTTCATAAAATGGTTTCACTTTGAAAAATGCATTTTTTTCATAAAATGGTTTAACTTTTATAAATGCTTTTTCTTATATGAAATAGTTTGCAAGATTCAATTTATATATTTTCTTGAAAAAAAATAGCTTCACTTTTATTAAAATTGACCTATTGATTACAAATTGTTTTTTAATACACCTTTAATTAGACCATGGTTAATTTTATAAAATCGTAAATATAAATTAAAATAGAATAGTTTGCTCAAAAATGTATTTTCAACACATTTGAAACTGTTTTTGTGGAAATGACAGGTTAAAATGTAAAAATCTGCAACATCAAAGTGGTTTTTTTTTAAAAATTTATTTTAGGATAATAGGTTTTAAAGGTGTTGAAGTTCAATAATATTTTTCACTCTTACATCCTCTGTAGTGATTCGGTCTTTAATTACCAATTTTAAAAAAAAAGATTTTCAATGACCTTAAAAGTGCTTATTTTTAAATAGTTTTTGGTTTTTCATAAAAATTGTAAAACTTGATAATGAACATGGGGTACTCTTATTCACAATGTATAAAAAAGTTGTATTAATGCCTTATAATTTTTATCTTATCTCAAGCATCAAAATATTGTTCAACTTTGATGTTTCTTAGAAATTTAAAAAAATAGGACCTTGTATAAGTTTTCTTAAGCCTCCCAATGTAAATGTCTATTGATGTCCCCTTTAAAAGTTGCGCTGGGTGCCTACTCGGGTGTTGGCTTGTCTCTTGACTGTGGTTCTAAATTACAATACCCGTTGTCAATAACCCTTGTGTAGCTTTAGTGCGACAAAATTCAACCTAACCCAACCTAACATCCAAAGTTTGTGGATAGTGTTTTTTTAATAAAAACAGATTTTTAATTGACATTTTTTCTCAAAAATACTCATAGGTAATTGAAGAGCTTAGTGGCAAAACGTGCTAAGTGAAAGCTTGAAAAAAAATTGAGATTTTTGTGTCAGTGAACATGTTAGTCTCTCCTTCGAAGATAACAAGATTCCCCTTTTTTCATAAACTTTAAGTTAGGTAAATTTTTTACCCATTGTAAGTGTTCTTGTTCGAAAAACTTTAGGCTATTTTAGCTTCCACACTATGTTTATAACGTAAAAAGTGGAAGGTATTATAATCGTTCAGTCCGTCTGTCCATCACCCCCTTTCATAGCCCAAACTACAAATACTACGAACAAGGGTGATGCGTCAAAAATTCAGCGCATTGAAATTAGAATACATTGAAAATTTCAGAATAGAATTCGAATTCGAAGTATTTCAATTGTTTCAAAAACTGCAACATTTAATGCTCATTTAAAAAGCATAGGAAGCCATTTTTATTAGAATTAAATCACCATTGCCATCGCAACAATGGCTCGAGAAACTTTAATACTTTTATACAATAAATTAAAATAAATTTATGTTTGAGACTTTGGTCAGTTTGAAATGACATCAACTATATTTACTACGAAGATTCTTTGTATGTTGATATGAAATATTTTCATTCTATTTAAAAGTGAGGGAATATTACATATTTATTTCTTTGAAATATAAATTAATTTTTGTAATCGATAAGTAATAATTATTGAATTTTCGAAATATAATAAATGAAACTAGCCAAATTTTTATTTTTACGCATCATTTTACCAATTATTTATTTTTCAAACTGTAAATTAATTTAACAAACGATAAATAATAACTGAATTTTCGGGAGAAAGTTAATGTAAATGGGAAATTGTGGAGACTCAAAGATATTAAAAAAATTACATCATTATTCTTCGAACTTCGAAGAAATTTAGCAAACGATAAAGACTAATTGTTAAATCTAAGAAAGAAGATTAATGAAAATCGTTAATTTTGGCGTTTAAAAATTTGAATTAAGCTAGCTAAAAGCCCTGTTTGTCGAATTTCTTTCTGATATGTAAAAACAGTTTGTTCCCTGCTGAGCACAATTGTTGTGTGGAAGCGGCTTAAGTGACAGGTTCTGTAACAAACCTACTTCTCTTGTTTTTACATTTTTGTCTTGTTCCTCTACTAAACTATTCAATTGACATGGATATGCTCCTAGTTTTTTTTAAGTTGGTAGCGAAGATTGCCCCTAGTTTTTTATTCAATTTTGAACACTGGCTCTGATGTTCCAAACTTTCTTTTCCAGGCTTACATCCAGAACGGTGCCATTATCCAAGAGGACATCAGCGAAGCCCCTGTGATTATCGGTGTGAAGCAGGTGCCCATCGACTCCCTCCTCCCCAACAAGACCTACTGCTTCTTCTCTCACACCATCAAGGCACAGGAGACCAACATGCCCATGCTTGACTGCATCCTAGAGAGGGTGGGTGTTATCATATGAAGAGTACAGGGGAAAAACCCCTTCATCGACAGGGAATCTGTTCATATCATAGAGCTAGGAAGGAGAATAAAGAGGTCCTTGTATATGCGCAGTAGCGCACAAATGAAGCAGGCTAGAGCGGTGCATCTTGGGATACCTCGGTGCCAGTATGTTATGCGCAGTAGCTCGAAAAACCTGACAGCCCTGCTTCAATTTCTCTCAACTGGTGGACCTCTCTATACCAATCCTACCTCTATGGTTCGTATTGAGGTCTGCTTAGCGAGTTGTTTCGACTGGAAATCAGTTTCTCCCTTGGTTCTTTTCCCACAGTTCAACTGTCTGGAGTGATTCTCAATCATAGAGATAGCAAACCTGCGCGCCAGGTGATAAGAACCGAGGCAAAACTGGTTTCTTCGCACCAGTTTAGACGATGACTTGCTATCTTCGCAAGGCAGACCTGATGCAGACAGATTACCAGGCAATGAAGGGTTTTTGCCCTGTACTCTTCATTTGAATTTCATTTGTCTCTGAATTTAAGATTTTGCATGACAGCCCAATACTTCAATCTCTAAGACAAAATACTTAGTGCTTTTCAATTGTGCAGGCTAATATTTTACCAAACAGAATATTTGGGGATGAACGGAATTATCTGGTGACAAAACAAAGTATACACAGAGTTAAAGGTTACCATGAGGCCTAGTGGTAGTGCTTCGCATTGCCATGCCATAGGTTCGGGGATCGAGTCCCGGACTGGGCGAGGTTGACTCAGCCTTTCATCTCTTAAGTGGGTCGATAAAATGAGTACCAAGCATGCTTGGGAACTAAACACTGGGGGTCCCGCATGAGGCTGACCACCTTACCGGGACATATGCCTAGCACCCCAGAGACCTTGGTCACGTAAGCTGGAATGGGCACGGCAGGCCTTGGCCCTCTAACGGGCTGTTGCGCCGAGGAGTTTAGTTTATAGGTAACCATTGAAATATTCCTATTTGGGACTTTCCAGAAAGGCCATTAACTCTTCCCTCTCCAAGTTCTCAACTTCCTTTTAGTCAATGGTCTAATCTCCTGAAAAACAAGGAATTATTTTGGACAGAAAATTAGCAATTTACTCTAGGAGTTTTCCTTTTATCAAAGACTTTATTTATTGTAATGTTCTCAAATAGCTGTTTTCATCTTGATTAAAACCATAGATATCATAGTTAAAGTATTAGATTGGCTGATCACGTGACCTAAAATGCTAACGAGGGGACGCGCATGGAGGCTTTTTAAGAGGGCAAAATGGCCAGTGTTGCTGCCACTTTAAGGAGAAAAATACTACGAAAAAATACCATCTAATTCTAAAATTACAAAAAAAAATACTAGAAAAGGATTTCAAGTCACTAAAAAGATTCCAAAATGCAGCTAGTATTTTTACGATATTTTGAAGGAGGATATTAGTATATTAAAATAATTCTAAAATTACAAAAAAATATCGTAAAAATACAAGCTGCATTTTGGAATCTTTTTAGTGACTTGAAATCCTTTTCTAGTATTTTTTTTTGTAATTTTAGAAAAAAATGGTATTTTTTTGTAGTATTTTTCTCTTAAAGTGGCAGCAACACTGGCGATTTGCCCTCTTAAAAGGCTTCCATGCCCGTCATTAGCATTGGAGGTCACGTGATCAGCCAAACTAATACTTTAACTATGATATCTATGATTAAAACCCACAATGATATGGATGTGTAAAGCCATTTGCAATCAGCTTAAAGTAGTGTGTCTCAGTCTAATTATCCCTCATGTAACAGAATTAAAATAGTTCTTAGGGCTTATCAATCAAATCAAATTAACCATCCTGATTATGCATTCAATATTTTCAAGTAATTAAAGGTTTTTGCTGAATCCTTTAATAAAAATTATTTTATTACTTAAACCAAGATTTTGTTATGCCCAAAATCACATTATTTTATGACATTATATGTGACTTTTTATTTGAACCTGCTAGAAAATGTTTAGCTTTTCTGTATGACCCCTGCAAGTTATATTCCCATATGGGGGAATGGAAGTGGGTCTCCAAACTGAAGATCTCTGTGTTTATCCATTAAAAAAAATTCTAAGCAAAATTACTCTGATGCATTGAATATTTTTACAAAAGTTTAAAAAAAAGTTTTGTTGTAAAATTATTTAAAAATATTCAAACCAATTTTAATAAGGCAAATTATAGGGCCCTGACGTCAATTACATTTACTATCTAAATAAAAGTTTGTAAAAATATTCAATGCAGTAGAAAGTAATTTGACTTATAAAATTATTATTTTTCCATTGAATTAACAGACAGAAGACTTTGGTTTGAAAAGCCACTCGAAATCCTATTTCCCTTTAACCTAAAAGAATGCTGTTAATAGTTACGCTTTAAAACCTTCAATGTTTGATTATAAAAAGATGATTAATTATATAGCAAATAGTAAAGTGGATCATAACTAGTAACAAAAAATTATTTTACACTATTTACTCCTTAGCCTGAACCTTTACTAACTTGTTTATTTATTCACATAGAACATCCGTCTGATTGACTATGAAAAGCTTGTGGACAGCAAAGGCCAAAGAGTTGTTGCATTTGGGAGGTTTGCCGGTGTTGCTGGGACAATCAATATTATCCACGGGCTCGGATTAAGGCTTCTGGCTCTAGGTCATCATACACCCTTCATGGTAATAAAATTTATTAGCATTTTGTTAATTTGTTACACAAAACTAGAATTGGTATGTTTCCTATAGGTCCCTTGAAACTACTATTTGAAGAGTACAGGGGAAAAACAACTTTATGGCATAGGAATCTGTCTGCACCACGATTCTTTGGCAACAATAACAAGTCATCGCCTAAACTGGTGTAAGGAAACCGGTTACTCACTTTGTTTTTCTCTCGCGGCAACCCTGATTCACTCCAGAGATCAGTGGACACAAGTCACACTTTTGTACCGCGAAAGAAGAACCGGTTGCCTGTCGCCAATGTCTGCTAAGCACAGCAGAATACGGGAAGACTCCTATGCAATTAAGTTGTTTTTCCCCTGTACTCTTCATTTGAAAATTGATTTTTGGGGAAAATAAGTTTTTTTTTATGTTCTTAACATTCTGAATGTTATAAATGTATAGAATATCGTGCTATCGACCAGTTTTTCAATCCCCCAGTATAAAACCAATATTATCCATGGGTTTGAACTGAGGTTTCTGGCACTTGGTCATCATACTCCCTTCATGGTAATAACATTCATTAGAATTCTGCAAATTTGTTAGGTGAAACCAGGATTGTTATGTTTCCCACACAGAGCTAGGAAGGAGAATAGAGAGGTCCTTGTGTATGCGCAGTAGCGCACAAATGAAGCAGGCTAGAGCAGTGCATCTTGGGATACCTCGGTGCCAGTATGTTAAGCGCAGTAGCTCGAAAAACCTGACAGCCCTGCTTCAATTTCTCTCAACTGGTGGACCTCTCTACACCTCCTTCCTACCTCTATGGTTTCCCATAGGTCCTGTGAAGCTCCTTGTTGAGATTTTTTTAGGAATATAAGTCCTTATTGTTTTGTTCAGGATCTTAATCCGATGACATTTATAAACTGAAGCACCATATTTTATAAGCTTAAAATATGCTTCCATTTACAGTCTTCTCAGCAGTGCATATGATTTATAAGTTGCTAAAAGAGATGGCGGTCCTCATCTTTGGTTTTTGAATTATTTAAATTTTACAATTTTACTTTTAAAAAAATTTCTGAAAAGAATTGTGCAATACCTGAAAATAAGTTATCTGATAAATAAACACAAATAAGTTAAATAGGTTTGAGATTTGAGTTCGATTTCTGTAAGATAGAACTTTTATCTGTCTTAGTTTAGAAAGTAGTTATAAGTTGAAACGTGTTCCATTTGTTCGACTTGCTACTCCCTCTGATCTGGTCGATAGTTAAACTCATAGTTTCCCTGCACAGAAGCCACGACCATGGGCGGAGCTATAAAACGCACGGAGCAATCAGATGAAGAGGAAATTTCAGCCTTTTTATTTTGTCTATCTGATTGCTCCGCGCGTTTTATAGCTCCGCCCGTGGTCGTGGCTTCTGTGTAAGGAAACTATGAGTTTAACTGTAGTTTCGAAACTTAATATTGGATGTTAATTTTAATGAATATCTTTGTGTTAAACTGAACTGTCAATTATCTTGTTAGTATGTAGTAGTATAAAACTTTAAAAAATAGATACATTTATGAGCTATTTCTGAGTTCATTTGAAGTTTGGGGTTGTACTTGGTTTAGTAAGCTAAACTACAGAGGGTTTTATCAAATATTTATGTTTGTTAATGACATGAAATGGTTAACTTAAAGTCGCTGCATAAAACTAAACTAAATTTTATTGCTTTAATTCGATTGTTACAAATGAATTTAGAAGAATTTAATTTCTTGATCTTAAGAGATTGTATGAAAATTTAACATTGCTATTTTTTTCCTTCTGCGATATAGTGGAATTAAGCTATTTTAAACCTTACAAATATTAAAATTTTATTGAAGTTTTATTTATGACAGTGATATATAGTTGTGTCAAATCCAGAAAAGTTTTATACTGTGATAGAAATTTAAGAGATATAATATAGATAAATATCAGTATTATGTTATATTATGGTATGCAGCTATAACTGAATGTTTTTTTAATTTCCAAACAGTAAATCGAAGACTGTATGTGAAAAGATAAGTTTTGACAATGGGCAAGTAATCGAGATTTTTATGCTTGACTTGCCAAGTAGTATGTAGATAAATATCAGTTAACTATTTTTTAATCGAGATTTTTATGCTTGACTTGCCAAGTATAATGTAGATAAATATCAGTATAATGTTATATTATGGTATGCAGCTATAACTGAATGTTTTTTTTTAATTTCCAAACAGTAAATTGAAGAATGTATATGAAAAGATAGGTTTTGACAATGGGCAAGTAATCGAGATTTTTATGCTTGACTGCCATTCTCACTCATCACCTGCATGTTTTGTAAAGTTAACGAGTTCACCCAATCACCTGTTTAACTTATTTTTCTTGCATGAGGTTGAATTTTTTTAGATATTCCACTTTTAGTTCACATGCACCCTAGAATAAAGCTGCTCTGCTTTGGGCAGGTAAATTGTATTATTTAGATTAATGACTTGGACCATTGTACAGGGTTCGTACGCCTCCTGAAATTCCTGAAAAACTCCTGAATTTCATTTTTATTTTTTAAGGGCCGTCATAACTCCTGACATTTGTATCATCTCCTGAAATCCCCCCCCCCCCTCTCCTGAAAAAATTGACGACATGAATCATTTTTCTCCTTTCTCAGTCAGTCCTTTCTCAGTCGTACTTTATCAGATTCTCTACCGGTCGGAAAAGTCATGAAATTAAAACAGTCACGAAAATTTAAAAAAATCGCCAAAAAAGGTGATTCCCCCCCCCCCCCCAAAAAAAGGGGGTTGGCTTTTAGCCTCAAATTTTCCACAACATTTACACCCCTTGTTTCCTTCATTCTCGGTCTAAGTCACTAGACCAATACAATAATAAACTCACATATTCAAATTTATTTCGCTATACCTCCTGAATTTACATCGCTGCACTCCTGAAAAACTCCTGAATTTCACTATCATAGATAGAGTACGAACCCTGATAACCGGTCAATAACTCTAACCTATAAGAAAGTATAACGATAGATGGATTACTTCAGAGCAAAAATGGTCTTATTACCTGATTGCAGCAGTGCTGTCAATGCATGTTTTAATAGGTTTAATTTCTTACATTTTATTAAATGTTTGGATTGTATAATTATTTAAATTTTCTTTTGCACCAAATAAATGTTTAAAATCGTATAAAATGCATGGTTTATTTGAATTGAACATAGATAGAGGTTCATGGTTAGCATGGTATTGAACATATTTGATTGTAGTTATATTTACCCTACTTTACACTAAACAGTAGCTGTCAATGCTTAGAAAATGCATGTAACTGTAAATGTCAACACTCAAACTAATTGTTTTTTATAATCTTTTTAGTTCTTGAATTTTATAAGTGGTTTGCCTTTGATTATTTCGCAATCACCCCCATTATCATTTTAAGGTCTCATTAAGTTTAATTATAATATTTTTAAGTGTATTTTATTTCTTTAAATATTTTTGTATCATGAGTGTTCATATTTACTTTATTGTTTCAAATTTGAATTCTTTTTCAAAAAACAAATTTTAATGTTATTTAGGCCCTTTTAACTTTAAGAAATCTTTTCAGTCATCTTATGAATTTCAAAATATTATTTTCAATGTTCATTATTATTATTTTTAATGATTCATTGTAAATAGAAATTATATTTTTTAATCCATCTATTTATCATTGGTACATTGGTATTTCTTAATTTATTGTTACTTTTAACAACTTATTTAATCTATTTTGGTTTAATTGCTGATAACTTATTTTTGTCCTTAAAGTCTTAATTCAATATTAGCAACTTCCTTTTTTTCTATCAATGATTTTTTTTCCTAGCACGTGGGTCCTGCCCATAATTACAGAAACAGTGGAATGGCCCGGCAGACAGTTCGGGATGCGGGTTATGAAATTGCACTTGGAATGATGCCCCGCTCTATCGGGCCTCTCACTTTTGTGTTCACAGGATCAGGAAATGTTTCCCAGGTTAAGACATTGCGATTCTTTATTACTTTGCATTTATAAATACAGTGGAACCTCGGTTATCAGTCCCTCTTTTATGCGGAACTCTCTGTTAAGGGCGCTGGACCGCGGGTCTCCAAACTCAAGTGCCTCAGTGTACTTAATCTAATAGGAAAAAAATATTTTCTTTGCCACATTTCTCTGGCTGTATTGAATATTTTTACAAACGGTTTTTTTAAATGATAAATGTATGTAACTTACAGGTCTCTATAATCCCACTTTTGGAAATTGCTTCTAATGTTTTGTGTAAAATTATTTATAGAATATTAAAAAAAATATTCGTACCAATTTCAAAAGGTGGGATGGTCGGGACCTGTAAGTCAGCTACATTTTATCATATAAAAAAATCCATTTGTAAAAATATTCAATGCAGCCAGTGAAATGTGGAAACTAAAATATTTTTTCTCTATTGGATTAACACTGAAGCACTTTGCTTTGGAGACCCGCCGTCCAGCGCGCCCATTCCCCCTTAACTGACTGTCCTTAAGCCCTAAACCAACATAAAAAATTCTAAATTAAAGTACTTCTCCATTCTTTAAAAAAAAAAAACTGTCTAAGAAATCTACAGCGATTATAAAGTGAGCAATCTTTGGCGATACTGAAATCGGCAAACTTGTTTAAGTAAGAGTGAATTTACAACTATCCTAAATTTTCGAAAAAAAATCCCGGAATCGTCTAAAATCGCAATATTACAAGTGATATCTATAATAAAACAAAAGGTTTGAGATCTGCAGACTTTCGGCGGTCTTTTGTAGTATAAGTTTTACTATGTAATGAAAATTCTCTATTATCCAGAATTTTTGATTTTCCGACCTACCTTGGCTCCCAATTTGATTGGATAATCGAGGATCTACTGTACTGCCAATTTGGGATACTTTTCGTCATACCATTACTGCTTTATAACTCCTCATTAATGTACTAACAGCTAAAAATCTACACCCTACCGGCTGTGTGCAGATTTTAGGATTTGTCTGAATTTAGGTCAAAACACAAAATTATTGTTATTTGTTATGAAAAAGGCAAAATAAATTCAAGCAAATTTATTGTAATGAAACTTTTTTTATACAAATAACAACACTAGTAACATTAAATAGCTTCATTAATAATTAAAATGTCTTAATTCGTCTTCTTCTTTATTATAATTAATGATATTAATAATGGAGACTTAAATAATTTAATCTTCTTGAATACATTATTTAGTCTTCTTTATTAATAATAAATTTATTGATTCTTTCCTTGTTATACTTATTTATCAAGTAATAGTCAGTAATATTTTACAACTAAAGTAAGTTTTAAAAGATAAACTGTTTATTAGGGATGCACCGAATACCAAATTTGGCCGAATAACGAATATTTGGCCAAAGTCTAAGCCGAATATTCGGCCGAATACCGAATATTCGGCCTACCTAAACCAATGATTATTTTTTTCGGATCTAAGTAAGTTGTATTTATTATTCATCAATTTCAATTAAACATAAATATATAAGTACACAATCACACAATAATTTTAATACAATATAGCTATTAAATTTTTAATTTAAGCAACACAGAATAAAGTAGTACTCGTTTTTTATTAGAACAAGCCTCTTAAAAAGTGTAAATTGGTAAAATCACAACACGAAAACGAAAGTATGAAAATAAAAACAGAAGTAGGTGGATCCGGTGTAGAATGAAAATCAGAAAAAAATAAAACCATGGCTTACAATATTATTATACAATTAAAATTAATTTTTATCTTTTAGTGAAAAAATTACAATTGTGATATATATATTAATTATTGTTTTTTTTTTAAAGCCCACTCATTGTAACTGATGTTAACTTAAAGAGACATGTTTATTCATAATATAACTTGAGTAAAGCTTGATTTAACATTATAAATAACTAAAACTTAAATATATATCTATTACAAAAGAAAACAAGTCCTGTTTGAGAATTTTTTGACGTTTATAAGATGATAACTTGAAGAAATTCGGAAATTTTTAAATTTCACTATTCGGCCGAATAGTTAAGCTATTCGGCTAAAGTGTCCGAATAGTGACTGAATATTCGGTGCATCCCTACTGTTTATTGAATGGTTTTATTTAGTTAGGAAGAATGAGCAGTTTGCAACCAAAATAACTGATAATTTCTTTATTTTTACATCTGCAAACCTGTCCAGATTTCAGGACTTAGCAGATTTAAGATCCGTGGATTCCTGACTCTCCTCTGTATCTAAAAACTTTCACTAGTAACACTGCCTTGAATTTAAAGTAAACATTTAGTTTAGGAAGAATCCATAGTAAGCTTTTATGCATAGACAAAAGTTATCCTTATTTGCCAAGTGATGTTTAGTAATATTTTACAATTAAAGTTATTGAGTTATTTTTAAAAACTGTTTCTTGAATATATTTTTTTTATAATTTCAGGGTGCTCAAGAGGTATTCCAAGAACTTCCTTATGAATATGTCAACCCCACCGATTTACCCCAGGTTGCAGAACATGGATGTAAGTTAACTTAATTGAAATATATAATTCTTATAAGGGGCTGGGGAGCCCAGTCGGTTAGGCATTCGCCTAGCATACGAAAGGTCCCAGGTTTGGGTCCGGGCATCGCCAAAATAACTGCCGACCTATAAACGGCCTGTGCAGCCCAAAATGTCCGACGAATAATACGTGTAGAGGAAGTCACGTTGAATCTTCAAAGTCTACGCTGCGTACGTTTGCCTAACGTTGCGTAGTGCCACTCAAGGTTGGCACGTCACAAGACTGTGGTCTAAAATATGACACCGTCGCAATAGCCCCGTGTAGCTCTGTGTGACGATAATTCAAATAAACTAAACTTAATCTATAATAATAATTGTAATGTTTCACACATTGTATTGGTTTTCTGTTAGCATTGAGGTGGTGTATGTTAAATTAAAACACTAAAATAAAAATATTTTTAATATGTGTTATATAATTTGCATTTTAATCAACATGCTTGCTTTTAAATGCACTTTAAAAAAAATTCTGACCTTCACTGTTATTGAGTCAATGCCAGTAACCTTTTAGAAGCAATATTTTTTTTTTAGTTATAATCTTTTTAAGGAGCTGAAAATTATTTTAAAAAACAAGGAGAAATAAAATACATAAAAAAATTTTCTCTAATGGAAAAATTAAATTTTTTTTTGACAAAAAACTATTCAATTTACCCTGTCTTGATTCTTTTATCCTTTTAAATTCTATTCAAACTTTTTTCTTGAATGGGCTTGTTTCACGGAGGATCTGGCAATAGCAATATGGTTTTGTTTGCATGTCTATTTTGATGTCTTCCAACAGTATTGCCACCAGTTTTAGGAGAAAAACTACGAAAAAATACCATTTAATTCTAAAATTACAAAAACGTACCATAAAATATTAGCAAAGCGTTTCACGTTTTTTTAAAGTCCCTAAAAGATTCCAATATGCAGCTAGTATTTTTACGATATTTTTTTGTAATTTTAGAATTTATTTTAGAATTATTCAAAAATTACAAAAAAATAGACATGCAAACAAAACCGCATAGCTAATGCCAGATCCTCCGTGAAACAAGCCCATTGAAATCTCTATTTGAAAATGGTAATACTTTCAATCTCCTAATATGAAATCTAAGGTGATGAAAGTATTGGAATGGGGTCGAAAATCCAATCTGGAGATTTTAGACACAGCATTTTTTAGGTTTTTAAAGTTATTGAAATTACTTTATTGGGTATATACAAGGTGTCGGTAAAAGAACTTTTGAGTTTTAATGGTATATTACAGGAGTTTATTTTATACTAAATATAACTGATCATACATGACATTGAAGGAAAACTAACCTAGTTTTTCCTATAAGTGCTCAATGTGTGCGCCTTTAGAGATACGGCACACATCCAAACGAAAATGCAATTCTTCCCATACTGTCTGCAGCAAGTCCGGAGTAATGGGAACAACAGCCTGTGCAATTATACCTTTCAAGGTTGGTAAATCGTGGGGTAGGGGTGGAACGTAGACCCGATCTTTTACGAAGCCCCAAAGGAAGAAATCACAAGGCGGGATGTCAGGTCACAATTTGAAACTTGGACATTCTTTTACGTACACCCTGCATAATGCCCTTTAAATGTATTGATTTATTAGTCGTGTATTATTGCAACCCCTATTTTTTTTCATGTACCATGGTTGGACTAATAAATTTTTTTTACCTACAGCAATGAACAAGGTGTATGGTGCTGTAGTAAGTCGAGATGACCATTTTCGAAGAAAAGAGGGGGGAGGTTTCGATGCAGAAGAATATGAGGCTCATCCTGAACGATACTACTCCAACTTTGCGAAAACGGTCTGTTACATTTTTTTATGTATTTGAATTCTAATATATGTTTTCGTCTATGTTTGAATGTATTTACTGATGGAATAATAATTTGACTATAAAACAGGTTTTGTAGAACTAATGAACTAAAGGAAATGATTTTTTTAAAAGGTTTTTGGTCTAATAGTGAAATGTTACTATGTTTCTAAAGTATTATATCAGAAGAAGAAAGTATTATTCACATATAATACTCACTTAGCTTGATACAGTTAAGTTCTAAAAGCATAATATGTATTTTTAAAAAAAAAATAATTTATCAACTTGAATAAAATATAAAAGGTTTCGTTGATTAAAAAAATGATGCGAGAATTTCAAAATACTCCCATGCATTCAGGAAAAATCCTAAATGCTGGAATAGTAAGCAGAAATTATGTAAATTATTTCATCTGGTAACTTATATGTAAATATCTTTAGTTCCCATGATTCTTCACACAGTATGTAAGCGAGTTGCTTATCTCAAGTTGGGTTGTACTTGTACGGGAAATAATGAAGATTCAATTGCTACAATATCTCTTGTGCATGTGCTTCTTCAGACTATACTATGCGACAATGTTATTAGTTTCCTCTAAACTGCTTTTCTACTTTTATTCATTCGCCCTAAACCCTTGGTGGGCCCTAGCTTTCTCTGGAAGTCTCTTCCAGGCAAATCTGTCCTTGGCGACTGCTCTTTACAGGGTTCGAACGCCTCCTGAATTTCCTGAAAAAGTCCTGAATTTCATTCCCCCCCCCTAAGGGCCCTTATACCTCCTGAATTTTGTGTCTCAGCTCCTGATATTTTCCCCCTTCTCCTGGAAAAATTGACGCCACAAATTGTTTTTATCCTTTCTCTCCCGTACTTTATTCGGAATAAGTCTACTGCGCAGGAGCAGTAGAAAAATAGTGTTCTTTGGACATTGTGATAATAGTTACAATTCCAAAATGCACCTCACAACTCTTTAAAATATTTTGTTTCTTCTGTTTCATCATTTTAAGTGCAGGGAAATCACTAGACAAATACGATAATAAACAAAAATTAAATTTTATTCCTCGGTACCTCCTGAATTTACATTGCTGCAATCCTGAAAAACTCCTTAGAAAATCCTGAATTTCACTGTCAATATTGAAGTATGAACCCTGTCTTTAGTCGGTGTTGGCTTATTTTATAGGGTCTTCAGGTCTCTTCCAAGACAATAATTTCACGTCAGCGAGGGGTCTTCTGCGAGGTCTAGTTCCCATGGGTTCTGCCAGAAAGATTTTTTTGCAGCAACTATCATCTTGCATTCTGGCCAGGTGACCAGCCCATTTTAGCCGTTGTAATCTTATAAACTTGACTATATGCATTTGTCTGTAGAGTTAGATCTTCTTTGATATATTCTCAGGGTTCGTACGCCACCTGAAATTCCTGAAAAACTCCTG
Source organism: Oedothorax gibbosus (assembly GCA_019343175.1). Lineage (NCBI taxonomy): Eukaryota > Metazoa > Arthropoda > Arachnida > Araneae > Linyphiidae > Oedothorax > Oedothorax gibbosus. The sequence continues at coordinate 3,536,464 of CM033277.1, read as the reverse complement.
AATTTTGTGTCTCATCTCCTGATATTTTTTCTCGCTCTCCTGAAAAAATTGATGACTTTACTTTATTCGGAATACTTTACTTTATTCGAATAAGTCTACATGCACATGCACATAGAAAAATCGAGTTCAGACATTGTGATAATAGTTAATGTCCCGGAATACACCGCACAACTCTACAGAAGATTTTTTTTCTTCTTCTGTTTCATCATTTGAAGTGCAGTGAAGTCACTAGACTAATACGATAATAAACAAACATATTCAATTTCATTCCTTGTTACCTCCTGAATTTACATTGCTGCACTCCTTAAAAATACTGAATTTCACTATCATAGATAGAGTATGAACCCTGATTCTGTTTACCTGGACCGCTTTAAGTATGCATTTTTACTTTCAAACTGTTGATTAGTTTTTCGCGCCATTTCATTAACACCAATATTTTCTTACAGATCGCTCCCTACGCCTCCGTAATCATAAACGGCATCTACTGGGCAGTCAACTCCCCCAAACTTCTAACCATTCCGGACGCCAAGCACCTCCTCCGCCCCTCACCCACCCCTTGGCTCCCCTGCACCGAGGGGTCCCCCTCTCTCCCGCACCGCCTGGTGGCCATTTGCGACATCTCTGCGGATCCAGGGGGCTCGATAGAGTTTATGAGTGAATGCACCACCATCGATACGCCTTTCTGTCTCTATGATGCTGATCAGCATAAGAATACTGAGAGGTAAGCCTTTTCGGCACGGCCTGATTCACCATCAGGCCTAGGGCCAATATAAATTTCAGTTTCTATTATGCTAAATGCTGTAGACCTTTAAAATTTGAGTCAACTGAAAAAATTTCTGAGACTCCACTTTGTTTTTAGCTTGACTTTGACTCAGACCTAGCGTGATTGGATTGGTCTATGTTATAAGGAAGCCGATGAAATGGTTGCAAAAAATATGATACATCCTCCAAATAACACCATCACTATGGGCAATCCTTGCAGAAATAATTCCGTTAAGAGGCACCCAAATTTTTTTGTGCCTATAGTCTGAGTTTTCCTTAAGGATATATATATGTATGTATATATGTGTATTATGTTATGTATTAGTATATGTATATGTTATATGTATGTATATATGTATTGTATATTGTATATGTATATATGTATGTATATTGTATATGTATATATGTATATTATATGTATGTATATATGTATATGTATATATGTATGTATATATGTAATGTATATATGTTATGTATATATGTATATGTATATATACCTATTAATTTTTATGCTCTATAAAAGCCTCCAAATTAGAAAAAGGATTTTAGGCTTTTTGAAAAGTGCATAAGTTTCTAAAGGTCCTAAAATTTCCTCTCTACTATTTTAAAGTCTGTTTTTTTACTAAAGTTGCCACTCATTGTGGAATTCTTTAGAAAGTAAGTGGAATTCTTAAACTTTCTGCTATCATATAAGTTTAATTTCTTTCAAATATCAAGTTTTATCCTATACTGACCTTGAGCCTATTGCTGTTTCACTATCTTTATGAGCCGTATCTATTTATTAGTCTGCTCATTAAAGTTCAGTTTATGTCGGAGCTCTTTTCAAAAACAGCGATGATATAAGGTCAATATATAAAAATTTTGAGCTATAATCGGATCTTTTTGCTTGTAATGTAAGCATTTTTACATTTCAGAGGTTTTTTTTTCACTCTTACTTTGCCCTTGACCTAGCTTGGCTTTGACAGTTTAGTGATGGTAGCTTAGGAGTTAAAATTCTAAGGATACATGGGAAGTTAACAGAAAAAGCAACAATTAAAACAATAAGAATATATTGGATTTTTTTTCTTGAAATGTTGAAATTTCATAACCAAAAGGAGGGTTTAATGTATATTATAAAATCATACAGTCCCTGGACAAGTTTTTAGACGCACTGTATTTTTTTAGTAATTTTATGTTTCTTAAGAGTTTTTATGCAATAATGGTATAATTAAACTACAGTATTATTGATTTTTTTTTAAAATAATTGTTGTAGACTACATATTTGTATTTATTTTAAGATAATTATGATTAAGATGAATTTATATATTAATTATTTATTATAAGATGTGTGGATTCAAAATCCTCAAATGCAGGAGACTGTACAGTCTTGCATTGATAGCATGCTGCACAGAATTAAAGCTTTGATAGTGGTTAAAGGTGGCTGAACTAAATATTGACTTTTACTAAACTAACATTAATTTCACTTTTCTTTAAAACTTAATAAACTTATGCTTTTCTACATGAATGCTGTTTTATTTATGTCAAATAGATCGGTAATTGATTGGATAATATAAAAATATAAAAACAAAACAATTTAAAATAATAAAACGGTACAATATCACCCAGTAATTAATATTTTACATGAAATCTTGCAGTGCGTCTAATAATTTGTCCAGGGACTGTATGTGTAACATTTCATGGCTATAAGTTTCAACTGTCCCTTTCCTTTAGTTTTTCAGGTTCTGGTGTTCTGGTGTGCTCCATTGACAACATGCCCACACAGCTGCCATTGGAGGCAACAGACTTCTTTGGGGATCTTCTCTTCCCCTACATGGAGAGCATTGTAAGTAAATTTCTTTTCTTTAAACCCCACATACACTGAGGGACATGTGAACCTTCTCCTAACTACACCACCCACTCTTCTTTCAAGACGTTACCAAAAGCATTTCCACTCATCAGTGATTGGTTTTAAGGGAGAATGGGCGTGCTGGACCGCGGGTCTCCAAACTCAAGTGCCTCAGTGTTAATCCAATGGCGAAAAAACTATTTTCTCTGCCACATTTCTCCGGCTGCATTGAATATTTTTACAAACGTTTTTTTAATAATTAAATGTAGATAACTTACAGGTCTCTATTTTTCCACTTTTTGAAATTGCTTCGAATATTTTGTGTAAAATTATTTATTGAAAATTAAAAATAATATTCGAACCAATTTCAAAAAGTGGGAAGGTCGGGACCTGTAAGTCAGCTACATTTATCACACATAAAAAAATCCGCTTGTAAAAATATTTCAACACAGCCGGAGAAATGTGGCAGAGAAAATATTTTTTTCTACATAGGATTAACACTGATGCACTTTACTTTGGAGACCACTGGTCCAGCACGCCCATTCTCCCTTAAGTGCCCACTTGACATGCAAACACATGATTATAGGCAGAGGTTAGATGTCTAGTTCTAACAAACCAATCTAATGAGCAAAATGTTTTTGGGTTAATGACTTGGAAGAAGAGTGCTGATTTGCATACTAGCTTAACTAGGAGTTTCACCCCTTGCTTGCTCACATCAACTAACTCAGCAAAACCTTTTTCTTCTGGAAAAGAAATTGGTTAATTCTATGCAAAATAACCATTTAAAAAGCACTTTTTGATTGCAATTATTATATTCCTATTTATCATACGTAATTTTTTCTTATGATTTTAATTTCTTCATAATTGTTTTATTAAATTCTTTATTTTGTGTTTTTTAGTTATCTTCAGATGCCACTAAGCCTTTAGAACAACATAACTTTGGACAAACGGTGAAAGGCGTAAGTACCTTTTTTAAAAACTTCATTTAAAACTGTAAAAACTTGTTGTGGAAGAAAGGATGTTTTAGAAAAATAAGTTTTGCTAGAAATCTGAATTCTGATTAGTGATTGAATAATTTTAATTAACCTTTTACTTTTATATTCAATAATATCTGATAATAATTATGTAATGTTGGTTAATTTAAAGTTCAATTCTCTTAAAAAAACATTTTTAATCCACAAAAAAAAACTTCTTGGGTGTTTTAAATAATTTAGCATGTTGCTATAATTTTCTTTTCATATATATCTTTGAAAGAAATTTTTTAACTTGCAACACATTTTAGTGGCTTTTTTCTGGCAATTATTTTTTTAAATAAAAAATATTTAATTGTTATTTTAATTTTAGGCAATAATTGCAAGTGATGGAGCACTCACTCCGAATTTTGAATATATTTCAGAACTAAGAAAAACATCTACGTGAGTAGACATTTGCTTAAAAAGTTTCCCTTTAATTTCTCTAGTATTAAGCTACAAAATACATTTCTACAGTGGCACACATAAAACAGGTTTTCAATTTTATTTTAAACCCATATCCTAAAACTTTAATTGGCATGTTTTGATACATACTGATATTGAAGTTTTGATGACTTTGAAGCACACTTGCCTTTATTAAGAACTACCTTTTTGTTGATTAAAGATCAAATGTTTGCTTTCTTATTTAAAAAAACTTTCCCAGGGTTTCTACGGTTACTGATAAGGCTAAACTACTCTAAGAAGTATTTGTAGAAATTTAATTTTTAAGTAATTTAAATTAAATTTTCGGCAAGAAGTTTTCCTTTTGGACTTAACTTGCCTTATTTTCAAGGTGCTTTATTAGGCAGGTTTTCTACAAATGTAGGAAAATTATTTTATTTCTTTAATAAATGACCCAGGAATATTTATTACATTATTGTTCTGATTTTATGAAATGATAGTTCACTATCTTTTTTGTTTTACCTGTCGGGCAGACTCATTCATCAAAACCCATTAATTTGTTATCCAAAAACATAGATATCATAGTTGAAGTATTAGATTGGCTGATCACGTGACCTCTAATGCTAACGACGGGACGCGCATGGAGGCCTTTCAAGAGGGCAAAATGGCCAGTGTTGCTGCCACTTTAAGGAGAAAAATACTACGAAAAAATACCATTTATTTCTAAATTACAAAAAAAAAATACTAGCAAAGGATTTAAAGTCACTAAAAAGATTCCAAAATGCAGCTAGTATTTTTACGATATTTTTTTGTAATTTTAGAAATAAATTTTATTTTTTCAAGTATTTTTCTCCTTGAAGTGGCAGCAACACTGGCAATTTTGCCCTCTTAAAAGGCCTCCATGCGCGTCCCGTCGTTAGCATTGGAGGTCACGTGGTCAGCCAATCTAATACTTTAACTATGATATCTATGTCCAAAAACCAGTAAAATTGTCATTACTGAAGCTTATTTTTTAAAGAAAATTTTGTGTCACAATCAAATCTTTTCAATTCTAAAATAACAGTAAAATAATTCTGAATATTTTATTTGTATATGATACACTTTGCATTTTAATCTGTGATATTTATTTTTAAATAATTGTAAAGATATTTTTTAGTTATTAATTTCTATACAATAAATACCTTGTTTAATCAATTTGCAATGAATTCGAAGCTTTTAAAACAATGTTACCTTACTTCCTGCAATTGCTCAAAAGTATTTTTAATTGAATTTCTATTTAAATCTGATAAAACCACAAAGAAAATATCCCTTCAAGATTTTTTCTTGAAAAATATATTGTTTTATGTGAATAAATTAGTTTTTTTTTGTTTTTTTCTCATAAATTCTGTTATTATTAATGTCAAAATCTGTTCTGTCAAAATTAAGTCTGTATATTTTTGGTATATAAATTATCTGTATATAAATTTTTATATTTTAAAGAAGGCTACACAAGAAAGCATTTAAATTCTATGTATGTAAAGATTAGGGTTGATGTTAAATATTCTTTAAAAAAATTCTAAAACAGATCTTTATATTAGTCAAAAATTTTGGTTGGTAACCCTGGAATGAATGGTATTTCAGGTCCCAGATGAAAGCACAATCACTAGCTGCCCGGGCGGCGAAGAAAGTTCTAGTTTTGGGAGCCGGTTATGTGGCTGGTCCTCTAGTGGACTATTTGACTAGAGATGAAAATATCCATGTCACGATAGGTATGTACATTGAGCTAGAAGGAAAACTGGAGTGAGGTGTGTGATTCACTGAACAGGGCAGCAAACGAGCCTGTGCAATAGCGAAACGCAGAGGAATACACAGCACTGCAGCAGAAACGAACCGGGCAGAAAACCTGGAAACTTGCCTATTTCTCTATTGGGTTCGTCTTCGCTGGTTCTTAGTGAGTGATCCACATGGTTATTTCTAAAAAAATTGGAATTTAAAGTTAAAGGAAGTTAATTCTTTCGAACTAAAAGTGTTAAAATACATTTAGGAGCCCAAGTCAATATGATAGAGGGGTCTCATACAAGCATTGCATACAAGTGTAGGGAAAATAGTTATTTTCTGCCCGGTTTGCTCAAAAGGGTGTGAGTGGGTTTTCGGCTCGCTGACACATCACTCCAGTTTCCCTTCTAGATCAATGGGTATACATGACTGGTGAAAGCACCAACATTTTTTTTTAGTTGGTTTAAATGTTTGTAATGTTTTTTCCCCAATTTGAATAATAGTGTTAAAGTTAGGGTGACCAGGGGTAATTATTGGACAGGGCCCAACAACCATAATGCATCATAATTTATTGCGTCTAACAAACCGCAATTTGTTAATTCATATCCAGCATTGCTCCTAATTATTATTGGGATTAGATAAGTACTTTTTCTCCAAAACTATTTTAATATCCCAAAGCCACTTGAAAAACAATAGTTTAAACTTTTGTTCAATTGATTCCAAATTGTGCATGATTTTTTTTTTTATATGATCTAGAATTTTGTAATGCTCAGTCTTATATATGTTTATGATGGTGGTTTGTGCTGAAAAACATCATTGTAGGATGAAAAGTAGCATTATGACATGCATGTTTAGTTACGGGGTAATTATTGGACAAAGTGGGGAAATTGTTAAAAGGGGGTAAGACAGACAGCCTCGCAATATGCTTAAATTTACTGGGTATCGGTTTTGTGATTAAGAAACACCATCTACACAATTTTGAACTTGGAAAGAGAAGAAATTTAAATGTTTGGTAATATTTTTACTAGATTTCACTGTTATACATTTTTTTACAGAAGCCATGCAGGGTTAAATAATTATCAAATACACAGTACTATAGTACACACCATATCACACAATTTACCCCTTGTAGCTAGTCTAAATACTGTGCCGAACATATTGAATACAACTATCCAATAATTACCCCAATTGCAGGGGTAATTTTTGGATGTTTTTTTTTCAACTTCTACAGAGGAAATAGTAAATTTCATCAATGGTTCCCGACAGATATATCTAATAGTCATTCTGAAAAAAGTTACATAAATGTGGGAGCTATGGTAAAAGTTTGATTTTTGTCCAATAATTACCCCGCGTCACCAATTTAAACTCCCTTTGAAAAGAGTGGCCTGAAAACTAAAATTTTATGTTTCTGAATGTATATATTTACTATTGCCATACGAAACTGATATTTGCCAATAGCTCTTGTGTGTAGCTTAAGTGCAACGTTAATTGAACAAAAACTGCTTATTAGAAAATGTTAATTTTATATTGAATTTTCTCATCATATTAATTTTTTATATTTGAACTGAGATACTGTTAAGTTTATTCTGCTCTAAATCAAGAAAATTCATAATTTTTGCTTTCAATTACCTAACATGAAATATTATGTAATGAAAGTACTGTGATGGGGTCGAAAATGTGAAAAGGAGATTTTGTTTTATACATGTTATGGAAGGTGATGATTTCTAAAAATTTTTTTTGGTCCGTCTGACTGAAACCACTTTATAGCTTTAATTCAGTGGTTCCCAACCTTTTCTGGACCATCGCCTCTTATTTTAGATTGATTAACATCCATTGCCCCCTTTTAATGTTCATGTTATGTCTAATCATAATTTGAGTTAAAGTGTAACTATAAAACAGTTTTATAACACTTGCTACCGTTTATAAGAACAACCAAAGAGGCTTTATCCAGTCACTTTAAAATAAAATAGAAAAAAACATTAAAACACATATTTTTAAAGAACAAAAGTGAAATAATTAACTGAGATATATTTAGTGGTTTCTAGAAAATTTAAGAGATTCTAAAGTAAAAATTGGCTGTTATGGTTGGAGAATGGTTTTACTGTACAAAGGTACAACATTATTTCAATTTTCCCCCTTTGAATACTCATCGCCCCTCAAGTATTTTTTGGCCCCTTGATAACACAAATCGACCGCTGCTTTAACTAAAAGGGCTTTAAATTTGATTCACAAATAGATAAATACAAATATTGTCGACAAACAACAGACCAGTGACCTGCAAGGTTAGTCCAAAAGTTTAATCCCATTTTACCAGTCTCTAATAACAATCAAGATTCTTCTTGAATTACTCTACTCTCTTCGAATATTCAGTTTTATCTCTAATTCAAACATACAAACAATCTCCAACTATTTTTTTAATGCTACAATTGAAGCAAATTAACTGAATTTTTAACTGAACCAATGTTATTCTTATGAAAAAAATTAAGTTATGACTTTTTAAAAATATATTCAATTCAGATTTGACTCAAGAAATGTAACTAAATAAAACTATGTTATAAAAATCCAGTTCCAAGATCAGAAAACAAACTTGTGTTAGAGAAAAAAAAATTGTGTTTATTTAAGAAGTAATAAAATTTTGGAAATTCAAAGACTTACCTTTCCGTCCAGCAGATATTTTGCTTCGCCTAAAGTGTTGAGTAGGACGCCCCTTGGGTTCCAACTAAAAAGAAATATAAAAGAGATCAACCAAAAAGTACATTACTATTACAATAATCATATCAGGATTTTTACATATTTATCTAGAGGAATTTTTGATTTTATTTTTTAAAAATTAAAGTCTGACTTACGGTCTAAAGTTTCAGAATTAACGGTTACGGTTAATTTAATGAAGCGAATTAATTAACGGACCGTCATAATAACCTTTTTGGAAATCGTGCATGTACAAAGAGTGGCTGCCATAGAACTTTTTAGGTTTAAAAGTTATTGAACTTACCTCATAAGATATAGAATTTCCTTTGAATGTATTGATTTATTCAGTGCGCTATTTGAAAGTTGTGTAATGTTCATAGATATCATAATTAAAGTATTAGATTGGCTGATCACGTGACCTCCAATGCTGACGACGGGACGCGCATGGAGGCTTTTTTGGTGGGCATAATGGCCAGTGTTGCTGCCACTTTAAGGAGAAAAATACTACGAAAAAAATACCATTTAATTCTATAATTACAAAAAAAAATACTAGAAAATGATTTAAAGTCACTATAAATATTCCAAAATGCAGCTAGTATTTTTACGATATTTTTTTTGTAATTTTAGAATTATTCTAAAATACTAATATGCTCTTTAAACTTTATAACTAAACTTTTAACTTAATTTTAGAATTTATTTTAGAATTATTCTAAAATTACAAAAAAATATCGTAAAAATACTAGCTGCATTTTGGAATATTTATAGTGACTTTAAATCCTTTTCTAGTATTTTTTTTTTTGTAATTATAGAATTAAATGGTATTTTTTTCCTTAAAGTGGCAGCAACACTGGCCATTATGCCCACCAAAAAAGCCTCTATGCGCGTCCCGTCGTTAGCATTGGAGGTCACGTGATCAGCCAATCTAATACTTTAATTATGATATCTATGGTAATGTTGCACACCTCTAAGCATACAGAATACTATACAGAAAATATTCACATCACAATAGGTGTGTATGACCTTTGCAAGGACAATTTTTTTTTAATGATATGGTTGATGCTTTTTGAATGATGATGTGAGTCACTTAATTCAAACTCCTTTTGAAAAAAGTGGCTTGAAAACTAAAATTTAATGTATATGAATGTACAGTCCCTGGACAAATTATTAGACACACTGCAAGATTTCATGTAAAATATTAATTACCGGGTGATATTGTACCTACATATTTGTATAAATACAAATACGTAGTCTAGAACAATTCTTTTAAATAAAAATCAATAATATTGTAGTTTAAATATACCATTATTGCATAAAAACTCTTAAGAAACATAAAATTACTAAAAAAAAAATACAGTACATCTAATAATTTGTCCAGGGATTGTATATATTTACTATTGACACAGTGCCGGATGAAACTGATGTTTTGTTAATAGCTCTTTTATGGCTCTAGTGTGATGTTATTTGAACAATACTGATGTTAAAGAATGTTATTCTTCTAAGCGTTAGACCTTTCCTTTTTTTCTTATCATATGCACCAGTTTTTCTAGCAATAATTCTAAATTAAAATTTCAAACTTTAATAAATGATAAATTTGTATTCACATATTCAACTTTTTTTATATGGAAATGATTTTTAGATCATCGCTTCAAAAATATACTAAATACTGATTTTCTATATGAATATGTTAAATACTTTTTAAATGTATGCAGGAAAAACAACCTAACATTTCCAGGCCGCTCAAAAGGTTAATTTTATATTATTGAATCCTCTCATTGTATTGATTTTTTAAAATTTGAATTGAGATTGTGTTAAGCTTCTTGAGTTTAAACCGAAATCAATAAAATTCGTAATTTTTAAAAAATTACGTCTCCAATTTTAATGTGAAGTCTAGTGATTACTGTAATAGCAAAATTTTAACTATATTTCAATCTTCACAGGCTCTTACCTCCAAAACCAGGGTGAAGCCCTTGTGAAATCCAATAATGCAGAACATGTGGTTCTGGATGTCACCACTGGAAAAGGACCTTTGGACAAACTCATTGAGCAGTCGGATCTCGTAGTCAGGTAATTCAATATTTTCTCTGAAATAAGGGTCCCAATCGGCCTTGTATGACAAAGGTTCAAGATTTGGGTCCGGGCATTGCCAAAATATCTGCTGACGTATAAAGAGTCTGTGCAGCTGAAATGTCTAAAGAACAGTTACCCTGTGTAGAGGGAGTTCACATTACATATCAGGGTTCGTACGCCTCCTGAAAAACTCCTGAATTTAATTTTTTGTTTCTAAGGGCCCTTATAACTCCTGAAATTTGTGTCTCATCTCCTGATATTTTTTCCCCTCTCCTGATTTTTCATTTTTTGACAACACAAATCGTTTTTTCTTTCGTTTTTCTCCCGTACTTTATTCGGAATGAATGTACTGTCAGTGCGCAGTAGAAAAGTAGAGTTCGAACATTTCGATACTAGTAAATGTCCCAATATTCACCTCATAACTCTTTAGAAGATTTTTTTTCTTCTGTTTTATCATTTGAAGTGCAGTGAAGTCACTAGACAAATGCAATAAAAAACCAACATATTCAATTTTATTCCTCGTTACCTCCTGAATTTATATTGCTGCACTCCTGAAAAAATCCTTAGAAACTCCTGAATGAGTATTTAGTTTTACAAATGAGGAATTTTTAGGGGTGTTTGAGTTTTGCAATTTCCAGATCATAGTTAAGCGATTTTAAGATCATTGGAATTTTCTGAGGAGAGACTGAAGTTTCGACCAATGGCACATTTTTTAATCGTCTATTTTGACATTTAACTGCCATGTCGCAAGTGGCAACTGCTAATTTTTATCTTTAGGTCAGCTTTTACACAAGTTTAAACGATATGTTTATATATTCATCTTTTATATTGTTGTTGCAAATTCCTAGTCCCTGAGGTTTTTTTTTGGAAAAGTGAAATTTTTTTCTCTTTTAAAAGTGTGTGAACCATGTTATCCAATATTTTCTTTGTTATCAAATATTTATTTTTCCTTGCAGCCTTCTTCCTTACAGCCTCCATCCTTCCATAGCAGAGCGCTGCATCAGGCACAAAGTGAACATGGTGACTGCCAGCTACCTCATCCCAGAAATGAGGAGCCTGCACCAGGCGTGAGTACACAACCTATGCCTGTTCTTTTTAATACAGTATCCATATAGAGGAAGTGCGTGTTAAATATGTTTCAAAGTCTCGATGTTGCTTACAATGTGTGGTCCTTAAAAAGTTGCATTAGGTTCCTCTTCAGGTGTTGGTTTGTTACTTATTAATCTAAATTAAGACGCCCGTCGCCAATAGTCCTCGTGTAGTTCTAGTGCGGCGTTAATTAAACATAACTCTTAATACAGTATAAAACCTTAAATAATTGGAGTAAGCCATGAAAAGGAAAAGCATCTGTTACTAAAAAGCTATTTTTCAATCAGGATATCAAATAAAGATAACAATTGCTTTAATATCTCTATGTAAAACCTCGTTTGGATATATGTTATATTTTATTATCTTTTACCATATTTTATTAAATTCTTCGCTTTGTGATGTTTATTGCATTTAAATAATTTGTTTGGACGAAAAAAATTATAAATACGTTAAGTACATATTTAAAGTTAATTTTAAGAAACGGTTCTTACTTTTATTGCTTTCATTGCATCATTGTTATAATAACCGTAACAATTTCACTGTGGATGATGTGCTAATGCATCACAAATTAAGGATTCAAATGTCATTCCTATGACATGTGAAGTGACAATGAAAATCTTACACAGCAATAGTGTAGTAGTTTTTTTCAAACATTTTCATCATTTGAAGAAAGTTATGTTACGGACAAACCTAAAGCATAGTTTTACAATACAGTCAATACTCGATAACTCAAAGTGCCAGGGGACCCCCAAAAATATTCGACTTATCCAAAGTTCGAGTTATTGCAGTTACCTCCTATTCCTCTTTACTGGCACTTAAGATGGGTCGACATAGTTTAAATGGTGTGATATGTGCCATAATACTATAGTTGTGCGCATTTCAATTTTTTTAATAGCCTATGTAAACAACAAGAGAAGAATGGGGTCAAAAGGTTTATTATAAAACTCACAAAGTTTGGCCTCATTACATATTAGTATACATACCATGTAAATCTCATTTGCCATTGCAATTCACAGAAGGAAGACATGAGTGAACTGGCATTCGAAGTTTTGAACTGAATTGTGTATTTTACCGGGAAATCTATCGCAAAAAAAAATGTGACTTGGAATATGTTCACTTCGAGTTATCGAGACTGTTTTTTAAAAGAAAAGTATAGAAATGATTTGGAAATTGATTGAAAGTTCGAGTTAGCGGATTATTTTACTTATAATGAAGTCGAGTTATCAAGGTTTGACTGTATATGTTTTTACATCCTCAATGCTATGTCAGGAAAAATTACAGTTTAAATTTCCTTCCACATTATTTAAATTAAATCTTGTGGCACCTTTATCTTGTAGTGCTGTAGATGCCGGCATCAGTATTGTGAACGAAGTCGGGCTGGACCCAGGGATCGATCACTTGTTGGCAATGGAGTGCTTCGATGAGATCAAGCTCAACGGTGGAAAGGTCAGGCCTTTAAGAAATTGTATTTTGAATTTTAAAATCCTCTTTACTACTACGAATTTTTATAGTATAACAAAATAACAGTTATAGTAACCTTGTTTGGGTGTTTTAAATGTATGTAGAGCTTAGTGGAAGAACATGCTAAGTGACAAAAAGGTGAGAATGAGCTTTAAACATTTTAGTTTGTACTCAAATCTGTTGAAAACAGTATTTGCAAACCGTCAAAAATTTACTAGCGAAATTTGTCAACGTTAAGAAATTTGTAATATGTTTAATGACACAAAGATCTCAATATTTTCAAAAATGTCACTTAGCACATTCTTCCACTAAGCTCTTCATATTATATAACCTTGAGAAAGCATATTGGGCCCCTTAGCAATAAAGATAAAGTAATAATCATACGTACTTGTTATTTTTTTTTTGTGTGTGATGTGTAATAATTTGAAATATAAAAATTCAATAAAAGTTTTATACTTTATTTAGTTTTATTTATTGTAATTTTGTGTGACGGATCCCCAGCTATGTTTTACTGTTTGGAAATTATTGATAGAATTATAAAAAAATAACTGTTTTTGGAATGCATTGTTACTGTGCCAGCCAATGAGAAATTGTATACTTGTGTGATTGCATAATGTTTCGTAATCCCTCAAATGTTTTAAAAATTCTAAATATGGAAACTCTTGTGAGGGGACAAAATAAACAACTGAATGGTATTCTTAAAACAAATTTCTTTAAAAATATCTTTTTGATGGTTTTGGTTTAAAATTAAATTGTACCTTTCATATGTTTTAAAAAAAACTCTTTATTTTAAATTTCAGATTACTTCATTTGTTTCATTCTGTGGTGGTCTTCCTGCTCCTGAATTTTCAGACAACCCATTAAGATACAAATTTAGGTGAAAACAGTTAACTTATTTGTGTTTAATTCATACTTACAACATTAACAATCACATTTTTTCTACTTTTTTTACTGGTTGTGAATTTACTGTTTTGTTTTTTTTTAAATTTTGTTAGTTTAAATTCATCTTACATTAAACTCGTTAATTAGGATTGACAAAAAATTTGCTATGCATAAATGAGCTTTCTGCTTAAGTTTATCTTAATCATTAAGCTAGAAGAAACATGGAGTGAGGTGTGTGATTCACTGAACAGGGCAGCAAACGAGCCGGTTCAATAACGAAACACGGAGGAATACACGGCACTGCAGCAGAAACAAACCGGGCAGAAAACCTAGAAACTTGCCTATTTCGCTATTGGTTTCGTCTTCGCTGGTTCTTAGTTAGTGATCCACATGGTTATTTCTTAAAAAAAGTTGGAATTTAAAGTTACAGAAAGTTAATTTCTTTCGAACTAAAAATGTTAAAATACATTTAGGAGCCCAAGTCAATATGATAGAGGAGTCTCATACAAGCATTGCATACAAGTGTAGGGAAAATAGTCCTCTTCTGCTCTGTTCGCTCAAAAAGGTGTGAGTGGGTTTTCGGCTCGCTGACACCTCACTCCAGTTTCCCTTCTAGCTCAATGATCTTAATAAACAAAACATAAAGCAAATGAAGACTTGTACTACTGAACAAATTATGTAAAGCAATTAAGTTACTCGAAAGGTGTTTCAAAACAAAATAAATTTTAATTCAATAAAATATTGAGAATCATTGTTTAATTATTCTTTAGTTTGTGTCTCAAATGGTATACCATTAGTTTTAATTTATTTTGAGATTAAAACTGTTGTTTTATTCAGTATTAGTATTTTAATACAACAAACTTACAACATATTAATACCTACATTCTGATAGGGATTATTTATTCATTATCATTGATATGGATCATTATAATTCATTATCATTCATATGGATCATTCTTATTCATTATCATTCATATGGTCTTTCTATTCATTATCATTCATATGGATCATTCTTATTCATTATCATTCATATGGATCATTCTTATTCATTATCATTCATATGGATCATTCTTATTCTAACTGCTATTGCATTTGTCTGCTGTAATTGTATGGAATTAGTGCATTTATGTATTTTAAAAAAAAAGATTCATATACAGGGTTCTTCCGAAACTCTATTGAAAACTCTTTATTTAAAAAAATGATTTTATATCTGTTTGAAAAAATTATGTCTCATTAAACCGAATGTTCAAAGCTATATTTGTAATGAATAATTTTTAACCTATACGTACATTTACTTTGAAATTGTAATTAGCTATAAGAAAAAAAAGTAAACAATACAAGCTACATTTACCATCGCTACATTTCTTAAAATTCTGAAACTTTAGACCGTAAATCAGACTTTAATTTTGAAAAAATAAAATCAAAAATTCCTCTAAGATAAATATGTAAAAATCCTGATATGATTATTGTAATAGTAATGTACCTTTTGGTTGATCTCTTTTATATTTCTTTTTAGTTGGAACCCAAGGGGCGTCCTACTCAACACATTGGGCGAAGCAAAATATCTGCTGGACGGAAAGGTAAGTCTTTGAATTTCCAAAATTTTATTACCTCTTAAAAAAATACAATTTTTTTTCTCTAACACAAGTTTGTTTTCTGATCTTGGAACTGGATTTGTATAACATAGTTTTATTTATTTACATTTCTTGAGGCAAATCTGAATTGAATTATAGTAATTAATATATTTTAAAAAATCATAACTGTTTTTTTCATAAGAATAACATTGGTTCAGTTAAAAATGTAGTTAATTCGCTACAATTGTAGCATTAAAAAAATAGTTGGGAGATTGTTTGTATAAAAAAAAGTTTAAATTAGAGCTAAAACTGTATATTCGAAGAGAGTAGAGTAATTCAAGATTCTTGATAGTTATTAGAGACTGGTAAAATGGGACTTTTGGACCAACCTTGCAGGTCACTGGTCTGTTGTTTGTCGACAATATTTGTATTTGTAGTTGACTTTGTGGCAAGACAAACGAAATGTGGCAAGATGTGTGATGTGAAATGTGGCAAGATGTGTAATGTGAAATGTGGCAAGATGTGAAATGTGGCAAGATGTGTAAACAAAAAAAAACTTTGCGGCACTGTTGATAAATTAAAGCAGGAAATAACTATAAATATTAAAGGAGGGTTTTATTTATTTACAAAGGATTTATGCCACGTAACCGGGCGAAAAACCGGATAATCTTAAATTTTGTAGGTCCTTTTAAAATTGTCTCTGCCATGTCATTTTGGGTCTTCCTCTTTTTGGTTTTCCATCAGGAGCCCAAGAGAGCGAGATGTTGGGTAGCTTCTCCCTGGGCACCCTTCGAAAGGTCCCAGGTTCGGGTACGGGCATCGGCAAAATAACTGCCGACCTATAAACGGCCCGTGCAGCCAAAAATGTCCGACGAATAATATCCCGTGTAGAGGGAGTGTACGTTAAATATCCTTCAAAGTCCTAACGCTGCGTATGATGTCGCCCTTAACGGTTGCGTTGGGTGCCCACTCGGGTATCGGCTCGTCACTTGACTGTGGTTCTAAAATACGACGGCTGTCGCCAATAGTGTAGCTCTAGTGCGACGATAATTCAAACTAAACCAAACTAAACTTAAAAGCTACAATTGCCTATTTTTATTGATTTACTTTCGCAAAAAAAAATAACAAGTCTTTACCCTAACAGCCAGGTTTGTCACAGTTACGTCGCTGCAACGTAATTTTTTTTGTCACTCTAGGTCACAGTCGCAATGTGACAAGTATGTGACATCGCAGTGATATCACGTAAGTTGCCGTCACAATGTGACTGGTATGCGATATCAAAGGGATGTCACTATGCGATCTTGCAGTGACATCATATTGTGACTTGTATGTGATATCGCAGTGATGTCATCCAAATCCCAGTCACAATGGGCATATCCCCAGCTCTAGTGCGACGATAATTCAAACTAAAACCTAAAAAAAAAACTGGGCATCCTTAGTACATGGCCGGTCCATCTTAATCTTCTCTTTAATACTTCTTTTTTCTTTTATATTAGGTAATTGGAAGATATCCAACCCAACTTTGTCTTGCAGGTAATGGAAATCCAGCCAGGCGGTGACCTGATGAACCATGTTCGTGACGTCGACTTCCTTCCAGGATTCAACCTGCAAGGCTACCCTAACCGAGACTCCACCAAGTACATAGACGCATACAACATACAGTCGGCAACCACCGTTCTCAGGGGGACCTTAAGATACAAAGTAATTTTGCCGTTTTGACTGATAAGTTTTGTTTTTAATTAAAAAAATATATAAAGATTTTTTAGGATTGGTTATATTCTCGGCTCAGATCAAGGGCTGGGAATCTCAGTCAGTAAGGTGATTTACGTGGGATAGGTCTCCCAGGTTCGGGCCTGGACATTGCTAAAATTACTGTTAACTTAGAAACGGCCTGTGCTGCCTAAATGCTCTCCTCTGGGCAACAGCCCATTACTGGACCAAGGCCTGCCGTGCCCATTTCTGCTTTCGTGACCTAGGGCTCTGTGGTGCTAGGCATATGTCCCGGTAAGGTGGTCAGCCTCACGCGGAACCCCCAGTGTTTAGTTCCCAAGCATGCTTGGTACACATTTTATCGACCCACTCAAGGGATGAAAGGATGGGTCAACCTCGCCCAATCCGGGATTCGATCTCTGGACCTGTGGCGAGGCAATGCGAAGCACTGCCACTAAGCCACTGAGCCTGCAGCCTAAATGATCTATGAATAATACCCTGTTTAGGGAGAGTGCACATTACATATAGGCTTCAAAGTTCTGACGCCACATACGATGCTGCCTTAAAAAATGTGTTATGTACCTACTCGGATGTCAGCTTATCGCTTGACTGTAGTTCAAATTTACGACGCTCGGTATCAATATCCCTCATGTAGGCTGAAGTGCGATGATAATTTAACTAAATTCTCAGTCTCAGCTTGGATCCAAGATTGTGTTTGCACTAACCATCTCCAGGAGAAAATTGTTCTTCTTGTAAGGTTCTCAATGCACTTGTTGAAACTAACTTTCTGACGTTACTAGTACCGTTAAAAAAAACTGAAATTTTTTAAATGTTCCGTGATCAGTCAAGTCAAAGCAGTTTTTCTCTGTCACCAACAAGAGGATTTTTTTTATTTGAGAAGTTTAGTGAATATGTTATTGATTTGGGATAGTCATATTTTTATGAAACAGTATTTTAAATCCAAATGTAATTTTGCCATGGAGCCACAGGGGTCAGACAAGACAAGGAAAAATTTATCAGTAACAGTAAGTCAGTTCCTAATAAGTGTAATTTTATTGATCTTGCCAATTGTAAAAAAAGTTTAAGTAACTAATTTAAGTCTAACTATTTTTGTCTTTAACTTATAGTTCTTGTTTTTTATCTACCAATTATCTGTTAGATACTGGTCTTTTCCCATTGAAACTTCAACCAGTCAATGTAAATTTCTTCTCTCCCAGGGTTTTGCAGAAGTGATGAAATCTCTCCATCGTTTACATCTCCTTGATGAAACTCCACACCCTTGCCTACACTCCAAAGGACCAGAATTTACATGGGTAAAAAGGCTTCTTAAATCGAATTCCTTATTTAAAAAATCTTAAAATAACTATGAGGTTTCTGTGCTTGACCTCTTGCGACCACTAAAAATACAGATTTTTTGTGTGTGCTATAAACAAGCTCTGTCAGTTTTTTTGTAATTAATAGTTCATTTTAACTTTGTTTAAATCCAATTGTCCTAAAAATTCACAAGACCTCCAAAAATCTGCTTGACCTTCTTGATATGTCAGTTATTTTTAAAAATACAATTAAATAATCACCTGCTTCGTTTTTGGTGTTTTCGGAAAGCTTGAAAATTTTAGTTCATCATAACAAAAAAAGTAAGTAGTAAGAAAAGTTCTAAATTCAAGTTGTGAAGTGAATTTTTCAAAGGTCCATGCATGTGCCTCTGGAGCCAAGAAGTTAAATTTAAGCTTATTTTTGTAGAAACAATTTTTGTGCACCCTTCTTGGACAGCAAGACCAGGAGATGCTGACTCCGAACCTCAAAAACCTGATCTACGACGTGGTTGGAAAATCGGAAGATCAGGTTGCCGCACTCGAAAGGTATGATTTTTTTTATATAAAATAGAAAAAAGATGCATATTAACTTTAATAAAATGCTTTTATTTTCAGATGTGCTTTAATAAAATAACCCATTTGTAAACTTCATTGAAATTTAGTACGCTTTTAATGATGTAAAAAATATGTTTGGCATATTTTGAAAAATAAAAATTATATTCTTTTTATACTTCATTTATATTTGGACAAGGACTTCTATGCTTGATTAATATTAGTTCATAAATTTTTATAATAATTGTCCAATGTGTTCCGAATGTGTAAGTTTAAGAAATATTTTTTTCCTTTAAGTTCAAAACATGTTTTGGGTATGGGCTTAAAAATTGACTATAGGTTACAGGGTTGTTAAA
The DNA here is from genome assembly GCA_019343175.1 of Oedothorax gibbosus. Lineage (NCBI taxonomy): Eukaryota > Metazoa > Arthropoda > Arachnida > Araneae > Linyphiidae > Oedothorax > Oedothorax gibbosus. The sequence continues at coordinate 3,517,018 of CM033277.1, read as the reverse complement.
AACCTGGGTGTTTTCATGATAAACCCAACCCACTTGGGTTTTAGGTTTTTTTTCAGGATTTTAGTTTTTTTTAAAAGTATTTTGGGTGTTTTTCTGGATTTTGTGATTTATTTAGGGAAGTTTTAATTATTTATCTATACTCTATACATTACAATTTTTAATACTAACTGAACATCTTGAGAGCGATAATCAGGAATGATGTAATTTAAATTAGAAAATTAAAAAAATAATTGCATATAGTTGTTAGAAAAATGTATATAAAATTTATAAATGTATTGTCCAGAACCAACTATTGTTGTTGTGTATTCGTAAATTAATAATCCGGAATATGGTACGATATAAATTTAAATTAGAATTTTAAAAAATGCATTGTTATATTTAATTGTTAAATAATTATAAAATTTAAATTTGTAAATATGCATTTTAAATATTGAAGGTCACAAATAAAAATGTATTAAGAATAATACAAAATTTATTTAATAATGATATGAACTGTATATTTTTTGGATGTATAAAAGTTTTTACTTTTTTAATTTTCAGTGAAGGCAATTTTAAGTTCAATTGCCACTTGTTTTTTTTTAATTGTTTTTTTTTTTTTAAACCCACCTGGGTTTTTTCGAGTCGGGTAAAATCATAACCCTAATAGGTTATTGAAAATATTCTTCATATTTGTGTTCAAAAATGTGTATTTTAACGAATTTCAGTTTATCAAATTCAGTAAATGGAACTTTAACTATTATTAATTGATTCAATTGGACTATTGTGTTTCAGGCTGGGCCTCTTCGAAGAAGAACCTGTTGTCAAATGTTCTACACCAATAGATACTCTGACACACTTCCTTGCCAACAAGCTGGCAATTCGTAAGTTTCACAGTGCCTTATCTTATTATTAAAATAAATTGTATTTTCTTTAAAAATAGAAAAGTCAATGAAATTTGTATCAAACAAGTTTCACAGGTCTTTGAAAAATCTAAAAGCGCCCTAAGGCTGTGTCCTGACTACGACATCAAATGCCACAAATGCAACAAAACTTGGCAGAGTCAGCCACATGCTATGGCATCGCTTGGCGCCCTTGGCGGTCGCCAAGTTTTGTTGCATTTGATGTCGTAGTCAGGACACAGCCTTACATCAATGTCCATGAAAACCCCATTATAACTAAAGTGTAGCTTTAAAGGGATTTCTCAAATTGTTTAAAGTTAGTTTTCTTAACGTTTTTAATTTTTATGGAATAACTTTACACAAACTTGGGTCAACTTAATTCAAAAAATATATTTTAATATATATTGTTTATATATAATTAATATATTTATTATATATAAATATTTTTATTATATATAATTAAATATATATTTTATTATATATAATATTTAAATATATTTTTTAATATTTAAGTGTTTCTATACATGCAAATCATTAAGAATAATGAATTTTATAATGTTAATTAACTTGAGTTGTATCACCATGCATGAAGAATTAAAATACGATTAGCTTTGTAATTGTATTTTAATTCTGATTCTGATGATATGTAGCAAAATTTTGAAACATTCAATTTTCCTGAACTTTGTGAGACACACAAGACTTTCTAATTGCATTTCATTACATCTTTATCCTGTACTCTACATTACAATATCTTTTTTCAAATTTTTGATTAATTTTTTAAATAGATATTGGAATTTCTAATTAAAATTTAAATAAAATTATTAGGTGTTTTAATCTGTGTGTTGTAAAAGTGAGAAGTAATATTTTTGTAAATGACCAGCATTTTGATTTGAATAAAAATATGTATAAACTTATGATTTAACTTAAATATTTGTTTAATTAATGTGGTACTTATAATATAATAAAATGTTTGATTAGCTCTTTAAACATGACAAAACAACTTTTGAATTTTGAACACTTTTTTAATAAGTTTTTGTAGAATGATCTTTTGTTAGCTCATAAAATTAAAATATTTGTATTCATTTCAATGTTGTTTTGACTTGCAGAGAAAGATGAACGTGATGTGATTATTTTACGCCACAACATTGGAATCCAATGGCCAGACAATAAAAATGTAAGAATATTTTGTCTACCAAAAATAAGCGTTTCATTGTTACAGTAAAATATATATTTGAATATAGTTTCTAATTGAAAGTTTAAATAAGATTTAGTATTTGTTTTTCTACTTAAAAAAATCTTTAAAAGATAGAAAATTTAATTTGAAACCCAAAAGTTTTGAATGGTAATGTTTAGGGGATCAACTATTAAATGTACAAAAATATTTTTAAAAAAGCTGTGAAAGAAATTGTTTTTCTTTTTAACTGTTTTGCTGAATTGAAAATATTTTATGTCACAAAAAAGTTTGGAAATAATGTTTTGTAAACAGAATAGTTTGTAATTATATCTATGAAAGTCTATTAACAATGTTGATATATTTGAAAGAATTCTAACTACTGGAACGCACCAAATCACCTATGCTTGGCAAAATAAGTTTTTTTTCCAAAGATTTAGCATAATTATTCTTGTGTATCTACTAATTGTTTAGTTATCACAGTATGTTGTAAAATGATTTGTTATGATTTCAAGTCATTTAGACGATTCAGTTAAGCTTACATCTCACTGCTTGTTGATAGGAATGATATAATTATGTTTATGTCTCATCGAAATAATACATTTATACTTCAAATCTGCTACTCAACAAACTTACAGTCAACAGGCATGAAAGTTTTCTGCCTTTCGGCGGAAATCCACCTTTTTTAATATCATTTTGACTGATCCTGAGATCGATGTAGAACTGTTGAGAAATTGTGACCCATATATATAGGGTGGTCCTATCATCAAACGAGACAAGACAAAACAAGACATTGCGATGCGTCGATGTTTGGTTGACCGATCCGTCCTGGAACTATAAAAATAACGGAATCTACTGCCATTTCGTCGCAAAAATTATGTGGCAATCGAGGTTTGGTTCACCGATACTATAAAAATAACACTGTACTGCGATTTTGCCTCAAAATAAGCACAAATTACGAGGCGTTGAAGTTTAATTGACAGGTCCGTTTGAACTAAAACTATAAAAATAACGAGTCACTACTACTGTGATTTCGCTACAAAGTAATTCACTGAAACAGCGATACAATTCGCTGGAACTGCGATGCATTTTTTAAAGGATTGTTTATTTTTTCTTCGCACCCTAATTCGGTGAAAATAAACTTAAAATTTCAATAAACAATGCATTCTAATAATGAAAATAAAAAATTTAAAAATTCCTGATTTACTTATTATGCTGCCTAGTAATTTTCCCGAAATCTACCGATGACGTCACGATGCATCAGAATGATTGACTTTAGACTGACTCTAGCTCTGCGTGATCAGAAAAGTATCTCGTTACTTTTGTAGCTCCGGTTTAGGCCAAGTAGAGCAACCAGAATATTTTCTTCTGATCAAGTGTCTGAATCACGGTGTCCGTGAGTCAGGATCACAGAACCGCTTGAATGGAAAAAATACTTTTTGTTTACGTTTGAACTTTTTTTTTTCTAGTTCGGCCTATACTGGGTTTTTTGATTTTAGACAATTTTTAGTTTAAAAACAAAAGGGAGTGTTTACTACTTATACACGCTTTATAGTATATTTAGGTTGTTAGTGAATTTCGTGTCCTTGAAATTTTTTTGAAATGCGCTTGAATTTTTTTCTAACTTTGAATGAACATGTTAATAAGGATATGTATTGAAAGACCGAAAGTTAGGGATTTTAATCCCAAAGAGGCACTTTTTTTCCCCAAGACTTTCCTTTTTCCCAAGAAATCTGATTAAGAGGATCCCCCCCCACCACCACCCAACACCATAAATAAAAGCCAATGTGTAAAATTTGTCATGTCATGATTCATAAAATATTATCAATGTGTTGTTAAGTAATGCTGCTAAACAAAATTAATCAACTGCTACACCAAGATTGATTTGTGTAGCAGTTTTTGCTACACACTCCTCCTCCCTTAAATCAAACCCTGCTTGCAACGTAATGGAATGATCTAAGCCAGGGGTTCCCAACCGGTGGTACGCGTACCACTGGTGGTACGCGGGAATATTTCGGTGGTACGCGTGAGTGATGTGAGCAACATAATGCTATCAATAGCTTCCGTACGCATGAGCAGTGAGCAAACATATTACTCATTACTTTAAACATTAACATCATTTTAAAGAGAAATCTTTAATTAACTTCAGGATCGGATGTAAAACCTAGAACCCTTTGATCTTCCGGCAAGCTCTGCTATTTTTGATGCCATTTGTTACGAGTTACTTGTGTGAGAGTTGATTTTCTGAACTCTTGTACATAAAAATTAAACATAGAAGAATAACGAGGACTTAAGGGTGAAGATAAGTTCCATTACACCTAATGTTGATATTTTAATCTCAGGCAAACAACAACAAATTTCGCTCTAAAAACTAAAAAAGTATAGTTTGTATGATGATACATTTTTTGCTGAGTTTGTACTATTTTTTTATTTGTATGTTTTTAGGAATATGGGTAATAAACAAACCTGTAAATTAATACTGTTTTAATCTTTTTAATTCTCCTTTATTATAAGTATGCTATAATTAAACAAATATCTAACCATTAAATGTGAAGTTTTCTCATGAACTCAATTCAACAAGCCTTTGAACACTTTTAGAAGAGTGAATATGAGACGTTTATTAATATATAGGTCTGGTGGTACGCCCAAATTTCTCAAAAAGTCAAGTGGTACGCAGGTGCAAAAAGGTTGGGAAACCCCTGATCTAAGCTCTTAAATGGCACTTGTTATGATTTTATATTTATCTAGTATGAGTAATTCATTAGTTATCAGATTTTTATTAAATATGATTTAATATGGCATCGATATACAGATTTAAACTAATACTAAATTACATTATTTAAGCATTTTTTTCTATGTATGCGTTTTTATAAGAACTAATATTACTAAATTTTTAATTGGTTTGCACGTTGTTACGTCGATAGTGCAAAAAAGATGAATTCAGTGTTCAGCCTTTTTGATTAGTTACCACTTTCATGCCTGAGTCGACTACCTTTTCATTAGATTTGGCAAACAAGTTTAATCTAAACGACCAAGCCAAGAACCATTTTTCACAGCATTTAGATAGAAGTACAGCAAAAGTATTTGCGGGTAGAATCTTTTTATATCAAGATATTTTCTCCTAGCAGTTAAATATATTCAAACTGTCTCTTTGTTTAGGAAATGAGGCACATTGATTTCGTTGTGTATGGTGACCAGGGTGGCTACAGTGCCATGGCAAAGACAGTTGGGTATCCAGCTGCAATTGCAACAAAAATGGTGCTTGAGAGTAAGTCTATTATTATTTTCTTCACATCTGATTTAATTTAAAAAAATACTTAGGTTTTCTTCTGCATATAAATTACAAGGTTAATGGTTATTACTTTCCATTAACCAATATGAAATATACTGCTGAAAACAATTAGGGGAGCACATGTTTAAACCCTTTCAACCCAATGATTAGGGTTACAAAAATGATTAAGGTTCTGTCTGGTATTGATTATGATAACAGATTAAGATCTTTAAACATGTATTCCCTGGAAAATAGGAGAGCTAGGGGTAATTTAATTCAGTTATTCAAGTTCATAAAACAGGGAGACATGGAGGGCTTAGGTTTTACCTTAAATAGCCGGACCAGAGGACATAAGAAATTGAATAAATCATGCTTTAGAAGGGAGGTAAGAACACATTATTTTTACAATAGAGTTGTCAATGAGTGGAATGCTTTACCAGATGATGTGGTGTATTTTAAGAGAGTAGAAGATTTTAAGAAGAATCTTTGATAGTCATTGGAAACTGGTAAAGTATTAGAATTATTTTGGACCAACCTTGCTGGGCCTCTGGCCTGTTGTTGGCCGACAATTTTTGTATTTGAATTCTGTTTGGAATCATCAGCTTGCGAGTTTTTTCTCACTAAGTTAACCTTGCACTTATTTCAAATAAGTTTTATCAAATTCTCCATACATTCTCTATAAAGTTAAATTTTCTTTTTGTTTCGTTAGATAAAAAGAATCGTGTCTTTTGAAGAATTAAATAATGTTTGTTTTAATTAAGTGAAAATATAAAAACCTGGTAAAATAAAATACCCTCTGAAAAAATTTTATTAAATAAATTGACCCGAAATTCTTAATGCTTGCATTTTTAGATGTTTAAAAATTAATTTTAACTATTTTTAACAAATAAAGTTTTCAAAAAATTATTGTTATAATTTATACAAAAGTTATGATTCCATTTTTTCCCCTTAAATTTTAATTACAAATTTTTACCCCCAGTTTTTTACCATTTCATTCTGGATGCACAATGAATCTATTTCACAAATTGTTAGATTTTTAGAATAGAAAATAAAAAGTTGGGACTGAAAGGGTAACAAAAAGTACGCAGAGTGCCACCCTAATTGTTTTGAGCAGTGTATTACGATAGAGTTGAAAATCGGAAATAGATTTTGTTTTCTACACATTTTGGACGGTGCCGATTCCAAAAAAGAGGTTTTTGAACTTGGTCTGTCTGTTTGAAACCACTCTACAGTTTGAACTAAAAGAGCTATGGCAGGGTTCGTACGCCTCCTGAAAAACTCTTGAATTTCATTATTTTTTCTAAGGGCCCTTATAACTCCTGATATTTTTTTCCCTCTCCTGAAATAAATTGACAACACAATTGTTTTTCTCTGTTTACTTTATTCAGAATAAGTCTACTGCGCATGCACAGTAGGAAAATTGAGTTCGGACATCGTGATGCTAGTTATTGTCCCATAATGCACCGCAAAACTCTTTAGACGATTTTTTTCTTCTGTTTTATCATTTGAAGTGCTTTGAAGTCACTAGACTGATTCGATAATAAACAAATGTATTCAATTTTATTCCTCGTTACCTCCTGAATTTCCATTCTGCACTCCTGAAGAACTCCTTAGAAACACTCCTGAATTTTACTATCATAGATAGAGTATGAACCCTGTATGGACCTCATATTTGGTCCACAAGTTCCCACTACCTGTCGGATTTCATAATAGGGTTTTCGAGAGTCATGCATGACCAGGTTTAAAAATTATTAAATTTGCAGCTGTGTACCGTAGTGCAATCAAAACAATGTTTTTTTTTTGTGTGATTTCAGATGAGATCCAGACCAAAGGCATGGTGGTCCCCATGGTTCCCGAAATCTACAAACCCATGCTGATGCGGCTGAGGAGTGAAGGAATCTCCAGCCTGGAACACTCGGATTGAAGCCCGAAACGTTCTGGAACAGCCTGGAACATTCCGTCGCCACCACTGACAGAGAAAGATTTTGCTGCAAAAGACTTCAATCATCAGAAACGCCGTATTTTTTAAGAACCCTCAAAAATCAATTTTGAATAGTCTGTCTTTTATTGATGTGCGTTTATTAGAATACAAATGGGTCTAAAAGCTATATCAGAAGAGTCACAAATTTACTAATTCCACCTAACTAAAGATTTTTTTCGTGTAAGTGACTAGTTTAAAAAGCTTTTTAAATTAAAATAAATAAATTTTTTAAAAACAAGTTACATTATTTAGTTGCAGTAAGCGTAGATCAACCTTTCTGCAATAGTTTTTTTTTCATTTAATGTTAAAAATTGTAGTGATAATAATTTTTAACACTTGTGACTTACACTACAGTAAGGTTGATTCTGCATTGAATTTGCCTTAAAGCTATAGCTTGCATCAAATCAATTAAAAAAAAAAACTTTTTGTTTAAATGTAAATGCGTTCCTTATTATTTGATAAATTTTATTGCATTAATAATAAAAGCAGATGATTTGAGGGTTCTTAAAAAGTTATTTATATTGAAAAAAGATGTATTGAACCATGCTTTTGTGCTGCATTTATTCTCATGTTATTATTTACTTTGTTGTTATGGGCTTTGTTTGTTTGAAGGGAATTTTCCTGGTTTTTTAATATTTGGATTGATTTGTGTTTAAATGGAACTTTCCTTTTGTTTGATGGTTTTGGTTGGTTTGAGCATCTTAAGATTCAGTGCCATTTCTTTACAGCTAATTTGAATATTTCTAACTTAACACTTACGAGAAAGTATAAAATCTACAAACATAATCAGATTTTCCGTGAAGATCTAAACCAAACAGGCAATTATCTTCAAAATATTTTTTAAAAGATATAAGATTGTGGTAAAGTGGATTCAAATGTCATTCAAGTCTGTCTGTAGGTTGTGTTGCCATTCTAAGTGCCATAATAGTGATAATTGTATATGTTAATGCAATACCATTGATTCATGAACCAACTGTATAAAACCTCAAAACTTTTTGTCTTCCTTGTGCCATATATAGTAGTACATTATTACAAGATGTTCCTATTTAAATTTGAAAAGTTATTTTGATGGTAAAAACTGACATCTTAAGAAAAAAAAATCTCTTCTGCTAGTGATTTAGTTTGAAAAAACTTTTATCTACAAAATTGTTTGTTATTTACTTGTATTCTTAGGTCTTGAGTATGTGTTTATGGCTACCTAGTTTTTAAAATGTGGTTATATATATTTTCTGACTATTAATATTACTATGCTTAGAGCTTATTTTGTCTTAGTTTTAGGGCATATGTTTTAAAATAAATATTTTTTTGTATCTCCTATAGATGCTTTTAATATAATTTACATATAGAAACTTAAAACAATTTAGTGCCCTCTGAAGTACCATGATCTATTTCTAAAAGTTGTTATTTGTAGATCATATAAACCGCTAAATATAAAAAACGGAGTCAAGTTCGTTTAAGGTTTTTTCACTATGCTTTTTCCATTCAACATTTTAGTGATAGAAGAAACATGCAAGGAATATTTATGGGCGAACTTGATCTGTTTTTTCACATTTAGGGATACATGTATTAAGTACAGTAGAACTTCGATTATCCGCCCCTCTTCTATCCGGAACTCTGTCCCCGACCATCCTATTCTAAAGTTTTATTGTAGATCATAACTAATAAAAAGGAGTCAGTCTTAAGTTTTTCACACTTTCATCAACATTTAGTGATAGAAGAACATGAAGATATATGGCAACTGATCTGTTTCACATTTGATACTTATAGTACGTAGAATGATTATCGCCTTTCTATCCGGAACCGTTACCGACATCAAAGCCAAAAAAAAAAAATTCTAACAAGATCTGGTCACAAAAGAACAATCTACGGTGATTCTAAAGAATGGAACCTCCGACCATACAGAAATCGGCAAACTTCCGCTATTCAAAAATCGGGAATTCCACCGTCAATGCGGCGATTTTAAAATAACAAAACTTCGGAAACTCAAAAAAAGTGAAAGCGAATTTATGGCAAACTTAGAAATTTCTAAAGTCCTGAAACTCCCATGTGATATCTACTATAAAAATAAGCACTTCTCCCAGAACTCGGCTGAGATATTAAAAAAAATGTTTTAGCACTTTCTTTTTGCCAGGAAGTCTTAGTTTAGAAGATAATTAAAAAATAAAATTTAATGTTTATAACTGCAAAACCAGCGCGGATTTCGTACGTTAGCGAATTTGAGGTCCGGGGATTTTCTGCTCTCCCCTGTACTAAAATGTAATGAACATTTTCTATTATCCGAAATTTTCGATTATACGACCTACCTTCGGTCCCAATTAGATCGGATAATCAATTTCCTACTGTAGTTAATATATATTTTTTAGAAATTTAAAATGTAATATTTTGTACTAACTATTGAAAAAGTGCCATTACTATTAAATCAGGGTTCGAATGTTCCTTGAAAGACCCTTAAAAATGCCATGAATTTGATAATGGTTTTAGGATCCCCTGAAAAGCTCCTAAATTTAACTGAAAATGAACTGAACCATATCATTAGTTAGTAATTCATTCGCGAGATACCTGCTATGTTAAAATTGGTTAGACTATACTTGGGGGTACCCTCCCTAAGCTGGGTGATGTTTCTTTTATGGGAACGTCTATAGATATATTTAAATATGTATTTAGTTTTGTTTAGCAATAGTGATTCTGATTGGTTTAGATTAGCATGTGTTCCGTTGCCATTACTGTTTGCACAGTGTTCCGCACAAACAGGATTGACACCAAACAAAAATAGCCAATTTCGCCAAGGGGCACCCTGAAGTATAGTTTTACCCTTAAAATTGAATTATTGGTGGGTGCAAATACCCCTTCAGTCACAAATTAAAAAAAATTCACGAGAGAGAAAAAAAACTTAATTCTCAATTTCAAATATTTGAACATTTTTCTGTTAAAATATGAGTTTCTGTAAGGAAAAAATTACCTAAATGAGACATACATTAGGCTTAAGAACATTTTTAATTTGTTTCGGACTTAGCTGTTACTGCACTCAACTGGTTTTTACAGAAAACGTTTAAAAAGGTAATCAATTATTAAGTCTCCACTTTTTGATTAACAATTTATTTTACAACCAACTTATATTAATTTTATTTTACAATAAAATACGAGTCCCATACACATAGCGCTATTGAATCAGTGAGTGCAGAAACCACTTCAGTCGCACGCTCGACAAGGTGTAGGTATCTGAATACATTAAAAGAGACGTCACGTACCAATGAAACTATTAAAAATAATGAAAATGGTTCTTGCCTTTTTCAACCTCTTTTAATCAAAAACTTTTTCCACATTCTTGAGTCTGAAATGGTTTCTGCACTCATCAATTGAATTGCTTCAGCAACGAATATCGCTCAAGTATAACTCAATGCTAAGCGACCAAAGAACGTTGCTGTTATGTTTTCTAAGTTAACCCATTTATTGCACTTAGCAACAGAAATGATTCAGCCAAACCTGCCTTAGGGGAAAATAAAAGTGTGAAACAGTTTTTTTAAGTAAGATTTTGGTCATATGAAAAATTGTGCCATCAGTTGAACGTTGAAGTAGGCTTATGAATAATTGTTTTTGTTTCTGTATATTATACATACCATTTTGTTATGAATAAAATTTTACTGTATCACCACAAACAGTCTCCCTTTTTTTTTTTTCTCTAACAACGCCTGCTGACTGGTTCTAAAATACGACGCCCGTCGCCAATAGCCCTCGTGTAGCTCTAGTGCGACGATAATTCAAACTAAACTAACAATGCTTGCAACTCTTGGGGGGGTGTCTTCTTTGGTTTTTTAGCAAAGTAAAGTTAAAAATAAATACACTTTTTTCTAATTATAGTTTGTTGGTTTTTTTTTTTTTTTTGAAATACATTTTGTCATTAAATGTGAGAGCTCATTCCTCTTTCCTCCCAAACAGGCGCGGATCCAGGGAGGAGGGGGGGGGTCAAGGAGTTAGATGACCCCCTTCCCCCCCCCCCCCCCCTGTAGCATCTCTTATACGAAAGTATTGCGAAAGTCTTAAATAGAATTTAACATTTACTTCATTTTAAACAATTTGAAATCGTATCTGGAATAGGTTTTAAGTCACAAGTCATTGTCGCACACTGTCATTCACTCGATTTTTTAGTCCCAAAAGTTGTAACATTCAAAATAAACTAATAGCCCTAAGTAAGCGGTTTCTCTAGGAAATGACCGAAGGGGGGGGGGGGGGGACCTACCCCTATGTGAGGAGGGGGGGGGGGGGAAGAGGTCTAAGATATAATTATTTAAAATTTAGTGTTTTTTCTCCTATTCGTATCCACCACATCCATACAATTAAAAACAAATTCACAACTGTTACGTAAAAGAGCTAACATTTTTCTTTATTTAAACGAAAACTTGTCCGAAATATTTGAATTTTCAAACAACATTCGTTACGGGTTACTGAAATCTAAATGTCATAAAACGTTTCGGAGTGTTTTGAAATAATAGGGGGGAAAATGAGAGAGTATATGTTTTGGATTCCGCAATTAAATAAAAGGGACACCATAATGCCTAAACGTCTATATGTTGCTCAAGTACGAGTTATCCATATACAACCAATGTGTGTTTAATTATTTCGCTCTTTTTTGGTGGTCTTGCTAGTAATATAACTCCAGCGCATCCCTTCCATAATCTAGAATTTATTCTATATACACTGCTCAAAAGAATTACGGGAATGCATTGTTTAAAGTTTAAACCCTTTCACCTCCAATGATTCCTGAAATGAAAAATGAATGACAGATACCTATCTTTAATACATTTGTCCGTCAGTCTGTCTATCGGTACTATAATATCAAACTGATGTCAACTTTTTCTAACTAGTTTGCTTAGAACACAAATTTAGAAACGAGTTACGGACAGATTAAAATATCCGCAATGTCAATAACTACTCTCCATTTTTAAAAAAAATTCTTTTTTGATAATAAAAGTAAGGAAATTATGCTAAAAATCCTCCTTCCCTATTTGAAAAAACCTTTCCATGGTATTTATTTTGCCTGAACGTGCTCCTAGAAAAAGTTTGTTTAGTACCAGTGATCCGAAAATTAGAAGGTAGCAACAGAGATAATTTTAATCTGTTGCTTTAAAAACACTCTCCAGAAGACAGAAACCTCAAGAGGGAATATATGCTGATCTTCAAAAAAGAAAAAAAAAGAAAAGGAGAGTAGGCTTCATTAAAAAAGCTTGTATTAAGTAAAGATGGAATTCACAATTACTTCCTTTACTCACATTCGTTCCTTTAAAAAAAGTATGCGAATAAAACAGAATACCTTCTGACTGGATCACCAATAGAATATTGGGAACTACACTGCTCAAAACAATTAGGGGAACGCTTGGTTTAAACCCTTTCACCCCCAGTGATTCCATTTGGTATCATCAGTTTCCGATTTTTTTTCTCATTAAGTCGAGCGCGCACTTATTTCTCGTTAGATGGAAGAATCATGTCTTTTGAAGAATTAAATAATTTTTGTTTAATTAAATGAAAATAGGAAAAACATGGTAAAATAAAATTCACTCCCAAAAAATTTTATGAAATAAATTGACCCTAAATTTTTCACGCTTGCATTCTTAGATGTTTAAAAATTGATTTTACCTTTTTTTTACAAATAAAGTTTTGAAAAAATTATTGTAATAATTTATTCAAAAGTTATGATTCCAATATTTCCCCCCTTAAATTTTAGTTTAAAAATTAAATCCCCCCCCCCCTGTTTTTTAGTATTTCATTCTGTATGCATAATGAATCTATTTCACAAATTTTAGATTTCTATAATAAAAAATAAGAAGTTGGAACTGAAAGGGTAAACAAAAGTACGCAAAGTGCTCCCCTAAATCTTTTGAGTAGTGTATGTCCCATTTTATCAGACGGACGATCAGTAAATGAAAATGAATACAAAAAGAAAGCTCTTTTCGAGATGTACCAATCAAACAACATGCAGAGTACATCGTGTATTTGGTGCCAAAATGGGATGGAGAAAATAATGCACATAGAACTGATGAGTATTGAAGCCAAGATAAAGTTATTGGATTGTTGATGCAAAGGCAAAGAGGAATAAGATGTAATCCTAGTTTCAGGACAACACACAGACATTATACTGAACAGTTATACATACCACAATAGTCTACAGCTATACAAACAGACAGGAATAAAAAATATATGTTTGTATGTTTAAAGAAATGATGTACATTAATCAGATTCAAATTTAAAAATATGGTATAAAGAATGCAATATATGTTTTTGTTGGATTTGGAATAAAAGTTTCATATAGAAAACTGCACTTGTTTTATTTCTGTATAGTTAATTTGTTTTTCTATCAGCATGTAACAAAACAAAGTTAAGTATACACACAATACCATTCTTTCCTTATTTGAACTGACGACTATTATCAAGGTCAGTATAATGTGTGGTCCAGTTTTCTTAACGTTAAAATAAGGTACGCGTAAGACAAAGAATAGTAATTGTGAGGGTTTATGTCAAGTTAGAATAACATCACTATTTCTAATTTTTTTTTGCTTCGTTCTACTTCTTCAAACTGTTATATAGAACGCTCAGAATACAAGTGAATCAAGTTCATAAAAAGCTTATTTCAGCTACAGAGGTTTAAAGATAAGGCTTTTTAACAAAATTGTCTCTTTACACTTTTTTTAGTTGCTGCTGCTAAGCATATGTAATCTGGATTAGGAGTAATACTAGTACTTTTTTTTTGTTTTTGCACTGAAATTCTACAAGTTAATGCATACAATTGCTTTTTTTAATTGCTGCTGTCTAGTGAATATTACCTGAACTATGACTTTTTTCATTTTTGCACTGAAATTCTACAAGTTAATGCATACAATTGCTTTTTTTTAATCGCTGCTGTCTAGCGAATATTACCTGAACTAGGACTTTTTTCATTTTTGCACTGAAATTCTACAAGTTAATGCATACAATTGCTTTTTTTAATTGCTGCTGTCTAGCGAATATTACCTGAACTACGACTTTTTTCATTTTTGCACTGAAATTCTACATAGTTAGGACGTGCAATTCAAAAATGACAAAAAGTGGCCTAGGTTCACTTGTATTCTGATATGTGATTCGACACTACTTTTTTTCTTCTCTGGAATATCAGGTAAGTGTCACCTGTGATAATTTTAATCTCGTAAATAAGCTATTCTAATTTCACGTATCGGAGAAATATTTTTATCAGCTCAAAGTTGATTATTTCACAGAAGCTTTCATTTCGAATCGGATTTATTCTTCTTCGACAACGAAATCTGTTCCAATACTATCACTCGTAATGGTAAGTTTTAAAATATATTTTCACGATTTACTTTTAATTAAGAATTATTCTAAATTAATATTTTATTAATAATGCGTTTTAAAAGGTTAGTTCGATAAAATTTTAATAGGTGTGATTTTAAAAGTATTTTATTTTTACTTTAAGGGGGAATGGGCGCGCTGGGTTTCCAAAGCAAAGAGCATCAGTGTTAATCCAATGGAGAAAAAAAAATTTCTCTGCCACATTTCTCCGGCTGTATTGAATATTTTTACAAACGGATTTTTTAATGTGATAAATGTAGCTGACTTACAGGTTCCGACATTTTCACTTTTTGAAATTAGTTCGAAAATATTTTTTAATTTTCAATAAATAATTTTACAAAAAATATTCGAAGCAATTCTAAAAAGTGGGATTATAGAGACCTGTAAATTATCTACATTTATTATTAAAAAAACGTTTGTAAAAATATTCAATACAGCCGGAGAAATGTGGTAGAGCAAATAGTTTTTTTTCTATTGGTATAACACTGAGGCACTTGAGTTTGGAGACCCATGGTCTAGCTCTCCCATTCCCCCTTAAAGGTCTGGGTTTTTTCTTTCGCAAAATTTGTTTACGACATTCTTAAAAATACTTGTGCTCATTGAAATGAAGAAAAATTGTGAGAGAAAGAACGAAGCACTAAGTTAACATGCTTTAAAATAAGCCTTCAAAAGCAGTGCAAGATAATGAATCACTCAAAAAGTAGAAGAAATATTTAAAAGGTGATTTAATTTAATTACGCGATCAATTAATAAATAATAAATTGGTTTTTTTTGTCTCTGAAGTAGCGTCTAAACTTTTGTTGTTGTCTTAACTATATAGGATGGAAACAAAAAATACTTAAATAATAGTAAAACGCCTATTAAAACTGGGTTGATGGACATTAAAAAATATTTGAAAAGATTTCAAATAAATGTTTATAACCAAAAACCTACATTTATCAGTACATCGGTATACTAATACACAATTCTGCTGCAGACGAATCAAAACTAGTATAACTCAAAACTTTTTTTTTTTCTCTATTTTCTGTTGGGACACTCAGTGATTACAATCGATTAGATTATCAGAGAGAGTAATAACAAAACAAAACTTGTCCCAGTTCCTAGTACGAGGCGTTATTGGCTGCGTTAAAGCTCCTAAAGGCTAGAAATAGGCGGCCGGAAACGATTACCTTACCTTACCCAGTTTTTTTTTATTGATAACACACATAACCGCTCCTATAAGAATGCCTAAATGGCATATCACATGGACGCTCATTTATTCAACCCAACCCTCAACGAAACTCGATCTTCAACTATTATCTCAATTTCGACTTCACGAAGTTGGACGTAGGGGTGTCAGCAGTGCCGGATTTAAAGACTCAGGGCTTCTAGGCACTTGACATTTGGGGCCACCATTTCGAAGCTATTTTCGAAATTTAGAAAATTAAATACACTAGTACAGAACATCTAATTTTTAATATTTGTCCCAATTAAAAGAAACTTGCATTAAGCAAATATTGGTATGTAGTTGATATTTTAATTAATACAACTATGACGATATGCAAGAGCTACATACTGGGATTCAAGAGTTTAGGAGAGAGTTATATCATCTTTTTCCAAAACGTTCGGATGCAATTATGAATTTACTAGATGCGTTAACTAGTTATGGACATCGATGTAGAAGCATTATACAATTAAGCAACGTAATAAACATCAGAATAATACAGTATGTTTATAGTTATTCTATAAAATTTGTAAAATCACTCGGCGAACTTTCTTCTGTGCAAAAGAACAAATGACGTCATCATAGTCAATTGACTGCATTATTTCTGATTATGTATATTACTGAGAGCGAGTTGAGCCTGTTCTCTCCTATGTTAAATATTAAGTAATTCTTTACAGGCGATTTTCAAATTTTTTAGGCGATTTTTTGGCGATTTTATCTTTTTAAGGGCTACCTTCCTGACTAGGCCCCTAGGCCCGGGCCTTGTACGCCTAGGCCGTAATCCTTTCTTCAACCTTCACCTCAATAATACTTTCTTCAACCTCAACTTTCATAGCAGTACAATGTTGCTCCTAAAAGTTGCGTTGGGTGACTACTCAAGTGTCGGCTCTTCACTTAGACTGTGGTTCTAAATTACGAAGAGCGTCACAAATTGCCCTCGTGTAGCTATAGTGTGACGATAATTCAACTTAACCAACCTAAAAAGAATTGAATTTTTGTTTCAGTTGCGACTAGCGCTGTTGCTAATTGTCCCTTGCCTGATTTCCGCAGAGGTTACTTGTCCTGATGGAGAAACAACATGCCCAGAAGGTAATGTCAAATGGACATGATATTTATGTGGAATGAAAATGTAGAGAATTAATTAGCTTCCAATCAGGGCCTGATTTCCGGCAGGGGAATAGGGTACTTGACTAAAATTTTTTTATTGGCTTAAAATATTCTTATGCCAAAAATATTAGACCCGTATTTTTTCTTTTTTTCAAATACCCCATAAAAAGGCAGAAAAATGAATTTTAAAATTAGGACGAAAAATCACTCCTGAAAACGCTTCCTGGCTGTCACGTGGTATCTGTGATGTCACTAGTGACTATAAACAAACTTTGAAACACCACATTAGAATCGATTTTAGGCAAATTTGCGATATCCGTTTCTGTAAAAAGCCTTACATTATCTCAATATTTATTATTTCAAGAGTAAATTAGATTAAATCAAGTTTAATCAGAAAACAAAAAACATCACTCCGGTTTGTTTATAGTTACTAGTGACGTCAGCCAAACCGTTGTGTTTGTGATCACGTGAAAAAAATGCCTTTTTAAACTGATTTTTTTAATGATTTAAAGATTTATTTCGCAAAAAAATTATATGCATTTGTTATTTTTGACTTTCAACTATAATTTAAATAATATTGGAAGGTATTTTGGCGATGCAGTCAAATACTCTATTGGGGCACTTGCCCAGGACCCCCAATTTTAGTTGGCCCCTATATGTGGTTTGAAATGATTAAAAAAACAACAACTAAGTCATTCTTGTTTTCGAATCATCTACAATAACTCATTA
Source organism: Oedothorax gibbosus (assembly GCA_019343175.1). NCBI lineage: Eukaryota > Metazoa > Arthropoda > Arachnida > Araneae > Linyphiidae > Oedothorax > Oedothorax gibbosus. The sequence continues at coordinate 3,499,342 of CM033277.1, read as the reverse complement.
TACAGCTGCCCCTTAGAGTAGATTCAGTAAACTAAACCAAACTATTTTTGTATATTTAAAATGGAACTTCAAATTCTTGGAAGACATTTAGACTTCCGATTCATGAAAACAACATATTTTTTTTAGCTTGCTTACCTTTTTTTTAAACTGGAAATATTAAAAAAAAATAGGTGGAGAGGAGGTATTGACGTATAAGGATTTCCCGTTCGTATCTCTGTACCTCTTCCAAATTCGCTTCCATCCACCAGATTTTGAATTTTCTTTTAAAGGTACTGCACTAAAGACCTATCCTTCATACTTTTTGTCTGTCTGCCTGTCAGGCTTATCCGTCCGTCTGTCCCTTGTAACAGTTATAATTCCGGTTCTGACCATCCATTTTTCTTAGAAAGGTATGACATCAGACACCCATCTTTTTCCTTTTTTTCTGTCTGTCGGCCAATGTACGCTTTTCCGTCCGTCTGTCAGTCTTTTAAATGTCTGTTTTAACTTCAGTTGTGACAGTGCGATTTACAAAAGATCTTTTCTATTGTTAGAAAGGTGCATATATAACATCATATACTTATCTTTTATACCTTGTAATAACCTTATGCCTGTTGATCCGTACTATATAAACACTTCAGTGAGTATCAAGCAAACAGGAAAGTACGGTATTCTAGTTCCATCAGAATTGTTTATATGAATTATACTTATTTTTAGTTCAAAAGCAAACTAGCAAAGCAACTAGTATAGTCCGCTTGTTACTTCTTAGCCTCTCAAATATTTTGATTGTGGGCACTTTGAAAAAGGGCAAGGAAGGAAGGAAGATTTTAGTTTAGGTAAGAATTACTATATATGGCGATTCATTGCTTTTGCTGGCGCATTTTTCTTTAAGATTTAGTAACAGTTTCTCAACTGAAGGGCAGTTCGAACTGGCATCGGGTGCACTATTATGGCATAGCTATATTTTAACTTGTAGTTTTTCCCGAAGTGATACTGAATGTGCTAAATAATACATACATACTACAGATGTAATTCTATAGACCATCAAGAAAAGAAATATACGTGCAATTGATGACGACCATCATAAATTAACTATAATCCTCTTTTCACTAATAACCCATGTGTGGTTTTAGTGTGACGCATTATTTCCAACCAAACTAACCCAACAATCTCCTATGCTCACCAAACAATAGGGGATTGGCAACCCTGCCTCCTTTAGGTTCTCTACCTGATGTTTTCATTGTAAAATCTTCCACAATCAAAATATTTCTGATGACAAGAACTGGCAGGCGGACTATAGTGAAAACTTGTTCTAAATTACCCCTCCTATACCCTTCCCTTCCTATACAAACTCCGATGCAAACCCTTTAGCGTAATTTTCTAGTTCGAAATTTGCTTAGAACAGTGGAGCTGATTTGTTCTGATGATACAGTGGTTACCTTCACAGATTCTGTCCTCGTCCATCTATACAAAATCATGCGAAAAAAAAACACTTTATTAAATTACTCCATGGGTAAAATTTATCATGGCTTGACGTTGCATTAGAGGACTTCGTATTGGCATCGTCACTTGACAGCGGTTCACGAAATTGTCCCGTCATCAATAGTGCTGGTGTGACGCTAATTCCACCAAATTAAATGGACAATTACAGCATTTTCAACAAATATTTTATTCGATTAAGCACATTAAGAAACCTCTAAAACTCAAGTATTTCTGTTTTTTAAAGATGTATTTATATTTAAATTACTTTTTTAAGTTAGTGATACGTCAGTTCCGTTAAACCTCTCTTGGAATAACAAATGACGTCATGTTTGGCTTTTTTGTTTTTGGCGTGCTATATTTAATATCACGTTTCACTGTATCGCTTTTAAAACTGTGAAACGTGCTTTCATCCTTATCAAACTCTTAAAAAAGTTATGCTATTTTACAGAAACAAGTCATGTTAATTTCCGTTAATTTCTTGAATTGTTCGACGATTTCACCCGACTATTCCGATCAGATGCAACAGTCATTATTTCTGCAATAGCTCATACGCGCTATAGTGTGTGTATTTTAACTAATAACTAAACTTGGAACAAGCTGTTTAAATTCCTTGATAGGAACTGGTTAAAAATAATATTTTGTTCTTTTAATGAGGTTTCGCTGAAATTGTAAGATTTACTATTTTATAATACGTATTAAAACATTACGGACATAGATCGAAACAACGCCAAAAACATAACATTTGACGTCAGTGCTGTTTTCAGTGACGGACATTTTCGTTAAATTTCAAATGTATTTCTGACTGAAATTAAACATATATGAATATTTCAGCTTATATTCGGAATCTGCATCTTCTAATCTACCAGAAAAACATATATTCCGAATTTCGCGTTTCATGTCAGTTGTCTATTACATTACAGGTCAAGTGTGCTGCACAGTCAACGACAAACAATCCTGCTGTGATGAAGGCCAGCTGCCATTACGATCAGATTTGCAGGCCGCTACCATCAGCAATTCCAGCGTCCTGAACGCATTATCAGGTGGCTGCACGCTTTACAATTGTCCAGGAACTTGCTGTTACGGCGGCTGCTGTCGTGAATTTACGGTATGCCTTTTTTCTATTGCTTTAGAATTGGAATGGTCCCCTTCATAATGTCGTAAGCTAGAAATTGAGCAGCGGGGAATATCAATGTTTTCTTCATAGCTGCTCATCCGACGAGTGGGAGGTTCTTTGAAAAAACAAAACTAAAAGTTGCTCTTCTCAAATTTAGAGCAGAAATAGAAAACTTGCCAAAGAATTGGAGCTCAGGCGCGGGGGAGAGGAATAGTTTTCCTCTAGTTCTTTACAAGTCAAATCGCGCAGCAACGAAATCTTCCAATTTTAGTTGTCAACTTTCTTTGATGTTTACTCCGCGGGAAACCAAAATTTAGGGTAATATTAGTCTCTTCACTAGCGTAAGACAGAAATAGTTACTTTATTTTGAGAAAAAGCAACAAAATGCCGAAATTTGTGGGAAACTTAGTGGAAGACTTTGGCGTAAACGGCGTGCCTTACGAGGGACGGTCAGTCCCATAGAGTTATTGCATTTGAAATCACAACTTTGCAAAAGATTTGGGTTGCCCAGTTATCCCATTTTCACCACGTATGGGAATCATCATAACATCAATTTAAAATAAAATTGGTCTTGTAGGGTTAATTGGGAAAATCATTGAGTAAGGGTGATTTTGGAATTCGACGGCAGGAAAAGGGGAGGAAGAGAATCAGAAGTCAGGCAATAAAATAAGGAGTTATAGACGCAAAGTCTGGGATTTTGACACTAAAGTACAAAGCCGTCTGGCGGACTTTTTGTTAGGGTTTATCGCGGTTCAGTGAATATTTCGAAGGGTCCACTTTTGGCGGGGAAGATTACAAAGGCAGCGCCGGACCAATGATCAGAATTTACGCAATAATCTTAACGAGTTCCTTGACCATAGAAAATGAAGGGGCCGGATACAGGAAGGCGGAACTAGATTGAGATTGGGCGAGAGTATCCGGAGGAGGCGGCTCCAAGCCGGACCGGGAAAAGTAAGAGGGAAATTAATTCAGACTTTGATCTCGACCTAAGAGTTTCCCTCTTGGACTCCTAGTCTGGTTAACCGATAATGCTAAGTCCAATTGAATATTCTTAGAATTACTAAGGGCACTAAGTCCATTACCAGAATTAAAATAATTAAGGACGATAGTCCTCTCTATGATAGATCTAATTAAATATATACAATATCCATTCTAATTATCAAAACGTTGAAGATCCTCATCATAATAAGTAAGTCATTTATTTCTCTCTCCCATTCCAGGACCTCCCAATCAACTCGTACTCAATGTAACTTAACTTAATTATTAATATTGTAACTTGTAGAATTAGATTTATGTATGCGGAATATCAATTAATAAATATTGTGTTCGTAACCCTACTGGCTATCATTCATTCCACTTGTGGTTATTGCAAATTACTCCACTATCACTAATGGCCAAGATATGTATTGCTTAATAATACTTATCCATAAAGATTTAACTATCCTCTATCATTTAGTTATTATCAATTACACAACTAGTCATTCTTAATTGAGAATGAAAAACCTAAAAGCACCACGAGTAAGCACCAGAAACGCGCCCCCACAAGAATTGGAAAGAAAATAACATCCGGTTATTTAATTATTAATTGATACAGTTTTAAAATAGGATCGCCATCTGCTGTATATTTTTGGCATTTTAAAACTTTAAAAATATATAATTAAATTACTAGATAACATTTTCGTTTCAAATTTGTTTCATTTCGATGTTATGTTGATTACCTGGGAAAAAAACTGCTAAAATGACAAAGCAATACTTCTGCGGAAGTTATGTGATTCCAAAACTAATGCATTAGCTCTATGGGACTGACCGCCTCTCTTTTAATAACATTTTAAATTGTTTCTTCATCCAGGCGGCAAAATGCTGTACTAACAACATGTGCTGCTCAATGTTGAGCACATGCTGCGAAAGTGCAGGTGGCTGCTGCGCATATATGAACGAGTGCTGCGGAAGTGGCTGCTGTCCGTCCAACGGCAAGTGCTGCAGGGATAGCTGGAGTAGCTGGTGCTGCAAGAAAAACCAGCGGTGCGGGTTGAATCCCTACACCTGCTACGCTGGCGCGGGAGCTCTGTCGCCGACCACTTTGGTGACTTTGGTCGCTGCGTGGCTGGTTGCATATGCCGTCAAGAAAATGTGAGGGTCCAGCTTTTTACCCTCCGGGTTCACTTTTGGCTTAGCTGTGGTCTAATTTTCTAATCCCTATATTTCCATTCAGACTAAATTTCAATATTCCGACAATCTTTTTTTTATAATCTAATTCTAGTCTGATATAAAAAAACCCCACTATTTTAAATTGTTTTTGTGTATTTAAACTGTAAAATATGTAAATTTGAAACGTATAAAACTATGATGTAATAATGTATCATGTAATATCAGATGAGTGTTTTAATGTATAATTACGCAATTTTTGAACCTTATTTAGATACAAAACAAACATGTGCCGTCAAGATAATGTGACAGCTGTTTTTTTAACCGTCCGGGTTCACTTTTGGCATTGCTGTGACCGTTAATTGTTCAGTTAAATCTGGATTGAGATGATGACTTTATGTGAACCTATATTATAAATCTGAGCTCCAATTCCCATTCCGACCAAATTTCAATGTTTTAGAAACCTTTTATATTCTAGTCTGATAAAAAAAAATACAATTTTGAATTGTTTTTGTAGTTTAACTGTAAAATATGTTGATTTGAAATATGTAGTAAAAAAATTACTAAATTTTTTAACTTGATTCAGATAAAATATATATATAATTACGATGCGAGAGGATTAATCAACTACGAACTTTTAAATCCACTCAATCTCAGGCATGGCCTAACACACTGGTGCAGGAGCTCTGCCGACGATAACTTTGGCGAATTAAGTTGCTGTGTATAGTTGGTTGGTTGCTTATGTTACATACAGGGATTGTATACTTTTGCTGCATTATAATCTCATTAAAAACTTTAAACACTGCTTGTAAAAATATTTTTGGAAATAAAGCTTATTTGGTGTATGTGTAAATTACTAACAAATGTGTGACCAGTTACTTTACTGGAGTTACTGAATAGAACTACTGAACGGAAATTTCACAAATTAAAACTTTAGTCTTTTGCATTACTAGCAATTTTGCACGAGATTGCACAATATTTGCACGAAGACAAGCAATATAGAGTTCACTTTGTAGTCAAGTATATGTAGTTGAAGTTAAAACATCAATTTGGAAACCAAAACTAATATACATTTAGCCCCCCTGACGCGTTAATCGGAGAATTTTGCCATGTACGCTGGAGTCCCGGAGCACTTTCGGTTAATCGAGATTCCATAGGAATTTTCGGATAATCGGGAATCACCCACCTCACGCCTAGAAAAAGGACCAGTATCCCTTGACGAAAACGAACCCGATAATGAAGATGAACCCGAGTCTAACAAGTGCAGCATTTCGCGCATACGGAAGTTACTAAAAATCTTAGATCAGGCCCTTAGATACGTAGAAGCGCAAGGTGATGAAGCCATTACTTCAGACGTTCTCTTGTTTAAAAGATGGCAGGACAGGGCTGCTGTAAAACGAACCAAAATTGAGCAGTAAAAAAAAATTGCATATTTTGAGAAATAAATCAAACTTTGTAAGTACGAGAGAATTAATTTTTTTATTTATTTCGGCGTACATTTCCTATTTTAGCAACAATAAAAAATACCGGAACCTTTCGGTTAAGCCGAATTTCGGATAACTGGGACTCTAAAAATATCTATCCATGTATAAAAAAAAGTTGTTCAGTGAATATATACTACTGAGAAACTTGGTACCAAAAAAAAAAACCGCGATTTGAATTCAAAATTCATTTTTGTGATTAGTTTACGAGGCGTCATGTTTCAAATGGTTTGTTTCTCTATTTAAGTCTTGTTTTCATGTTTACTTTTAAATTTCGCATAAATTTAAATTAGTTCAGTTTCAAGGTAAATGAAAAAATATATTTTTTCATACATCGCATTTATGTTTCTACTCAAGACCTGGAACATGCCCATTCTGTGACTTGATTTCATTTTTTTAAAAATCTAATTTAAGAAGCAAAATAGAACAACATTCAAACACTAAAATAAATATCGTTGCCTATAATGCAAGCAAAACTACAAAACATCGGTTTTAGATAATAGCTGATAAGAAAAAAAACTCCGCACTTCTTTTTGCGATATGTGAAGGTTGCCGCTTTTAGGTGAACAAACGATATTTCAACCTTGTGGTGGAAGGATATGAACGCTTATCACATATCCTTTGTGACACAAGTTTTATCTAACACTCGAGTGGTTTGGGGTAAAATGTTTTGCGAAATAATATCTACAACGAATAGTCACTTAATATCACTATGTATATACTATCACACACAGAAGCTTCACCGCTTGAGGAAATTACTAAAAAATATGCGTTGGGTGCCTACGCGGATGTCGACTAGCCACTTGCCTAAGGTTCTAAATTTGATGCCCGTCGCCAATAGCCATGGGTGAAAGCTAGAGAAATCCCGAACACTGAATACTTTATCATTTACTGTTTGTCTGTTTTTATATAATTAAAAACAGACTTGAAAACCCAACCTCAACATTTCTGTAATATTTTTTTAACGTTTTTCGTTCCGACATCTTAACACTTTCTCACATACTACCATCATAAAAAAACAAAACTAAAGACAAATTCTATCTTTGTAAAACACAGGGTGGCAATTTTCACAATACTTTCAGCCAAGGAAAGAAAATTTTATTTGCCGCTCACGAGGTAAACTCATTTATACCCGTGTCTATTTGTTTAGACCTTGAAGGTTAAGTTAATTTTTTAACAACATAACTTCAATGCATACCAAAAACATAGGATAAATAGTGAAATTAGTACGTCCATTCCGTATTGCGCGTTTTTACCGATGCTTAAGAGGGGCTGTCAGTCCCTTAGGGCTAATGCATTAGTTTTGGCATCACAACTTCCGCAGAAGTATTGCTTTGCCATGTTAGCATTTTTTCCCCAGGTAGGGGAATCAACATAACGTCGAAATGAAAGAAATTTGAAACGAAAACGTTATCTAGTTATATATTTTTTAAGTTTTAAAATGTCAAAAATATACAGCAGATGGCGACACTATTTTAAAACTATCAATTAATGAAATAACCGGATCTTATTTTCTTTTCAATTTTGTTTTAAATTAATGTTATGGTGATTCCCATACCTGGTGAAAATGGAATAACATGGCAAAGCAATTCCTTTGCAAAAGTCGTGATTTCAAAACTAATGCATTAGCTCTATAGGACTGACAGTCCCTCTTAACAAATTCTATATATATAGAATATCTATGTTAATTATTTAAGCAAGATAAAGCCAAAAATTCAACACATTTAGGATTTCATTCATATTACGCAATTTCTCAAAAGTTAAAATTCACTGAAGTCTGCAATTTTATATGCCACCGATTAATTCAACCATTGACACCAAGTTTTACAAACAAGTGTACTTTAGTTGCCAATTCGAAAAAGGTAGTTTCTCATTTTTTTAAAAGAAAACTTAGTCTTTTCAATATTCGAACTATCAACTAGTATCCTACGTCGTATGTAAAATAAACACAATTACTGTATAATGAGCTAATAAATGGACATGTTTATACAAACAAATCTTTATTTAACACATTAAGAATACATTGCTGATACACGGTATGACATTTTATTAATAATCAAAAATATAATACCGTAATCCCCAACAATTTATTTACAATTAGTCCACGCTGACAATTTAGTAAACATAATAGAATATACCGTCTGCTAGAAAGTTTAGATTATCTTTTACAACGTTAACTATGCGCACAGGCTTACAATCCTCAGACAAGTATAGATAATTTTGAAAATGCTTTGTGATATATACAAATTTACAATATCATAAAAATTTGACCCATTAATACAAGATTGCGTACACCCTGGATTGTTGTCTATTACCTATCCTGTTGAGACTAATTCTTTTTACTGTGCCTGAAGTCAAAGAGAAATAAACTTACCCTTGTTCAGTTTTCCCAACATGAAAGCTTCGCTGTTGAACTTCATTATACATGTCATTACACAGTAAAGAAATTTGAATATCGCCTTTGTACAACATGTAATACAAGACCACAATCCAAATTACGTAGCATTTAACATTTTATGAAAGAACACAAGGTATATACATAAAGACTATTCTAAAAAACAACTTTTTAGAAACTAAGAAACATTTCAACTGGCCAGTATACCCAAATTTTTAAAACGAACCTTTAAAAATACCATATGTTCATAAACACTATTTTTCGTTCGAAGCAAATTAACAGACATTTCACTCTTTCACTGACCTAGACCACCAATGTACTTTGCAAAACAGGATATTTTGTTACATGCAGAAGACATTCATCAAAACACTACACAATGAGTAAATGTTACAAGAAAAGTGTTAAATTAAAAATACTTAAAATAACCCAAGAACCAAAAACTTGACGATCTTCAAAAACATGAATTCTGCTATTTTTTTTCTGTAATTTCGGGAAAATTGTTGATAGTCATAAAATTGAGTGGGCTAGTTATATACTTAATCTCAAGAGCAATACGAAGGCTAGCTCTTCGTTTGCTCAAGAGATTTTTCAAAACAATTGTAAATTAGTTTTACAATTGTTCTCAATTTAAAACTTTTGTAGTATCATATAGTATAGATTGATCGGTTGGATTGCCACCATAGTACGCTTGAAATATTTACGAAGATCTTCGTGATTTTGAACCGCAAGAGATTGGTTTGTTTTAATTATGGTTCTATATTGCAGAAAATAGGTCGAAATAAACGTTGCTAGTTTGTGCTACGGAAAGTGGACAACTATCTAGCCGATTATCGGTTTGCTCGAAAGTCCTGCGAAACTCGGGATTGAATTCTAATTGTTAAATATAACATCCATTGATCCATTTTAACAAAGTGGTACATGATAATGTAGACTCATTGAGGATGACAAATTCATAGAAACTTAAACTATTATAAATAATAGATCAAGGCAGTTTCCTTCAATCGTATTAAAACATTTGTAAACATTAAACATAAAATTGCTGAATACTTTAAATTCTCTCAGCTGGCGTTAAGATTAGATTTAATTGTTAAACGAGAATTTTTTTTGGGCGACTTTAATGCTGCTCAACAAGGCATGCCGTTATGAAAAGACCTTCTGAAATAAACTCAGTCTTTCTAGTCTCAAAAACTCCAATTAAAGTTAAAATTGACTACATAGCTGAATTTTAGTTTGGTAATGCGAGAATTAGCAATTTAAACTTTTAATAGCATTAACAAAGCTCAAACTAATGTTGGACTAAAACTATAAACCCTTAAAAACTAAGCTTACTTTTGACCATTTGGCAAGGAATCGGAACGAAGACAACTTTAAGCATTTAGAGAATTTATAATTTCATGCGATTAGCAAACTAAACAGTCATTTAGATTTTCAAAACAAACTCAGAATAACACTTATAGTACTTTGTTGCAAGTGTGCATTTTATAAAATTAACGTGGAAACTTTGAAACACTTAGTTCATTATTGCTTTGAAACTTTCTAAGCTAACTAGACTAACTTCTAAATTTTATTTCAATAGTTGTCCGGTACATTAAATTCAGCCACATTTTATTATTAAATCCCAATTCCTTAAAGTCTACTTGAAACTCTGAAGTCTCTTAGACTGTGCCGACTAAAAAAAAATTTCAAGTAGCGCGTGAAGTGTTTGGAAGAAACAAGATCTGCATCAGGGAAGGGGTAACCTATGCACCAGTAGCCCTATAAACCACTGTTTAGAACTGCACAAGATTTGCAATTCATTAGACCTCCGACAGATTTCAGATTTAAAAAAAAAACCCTATTGCGTTTAAATACATTAACCATTAAAGTAGTTCAACATGAACAAAAGTTACTACACTAAAATTTTCCACTATACGTGAAGTCTTTCAAACAAGAGGAAATTTTGGTAGTTCATTGATAATTCTGAACCAGTCAAGCTCCGGAACAATGTAAATGCAATTTAATCAGAAAATACATTATCTTCTCACCTTAATCCCACAGAAATGAAATCCAAAATCTTTTTGAATCAACCATTGAACTTTAAGATATTTAAAAAAAAACTTAGAAATTGAAATTTAGTACTACAAGGAAAATACTAGGCGCTGAGGTTTCGCTGGCTGTCGTTAACTTTTAGTTTGCTTTTCTCACGTCACCAACAAATTCTATACTGAAAAAAAAACATCAACTCTAATAGTTATGTAAAGGACGTTTGGTTAAATCAACATTGCACTAGAGCTATATTGGTAACTAAGTTACGGAGGGAAAGGGAGACTAGTGGATATATATAGACATCCCGTTTAGAACAGAATGAGTCAAGATAGTTAAGGTTGAATTGTTGCACTAGATAATTATCTAGGAGCTTCGTAATTTTGATTAGGCCCTGTGGCGGTACGATGTTAGGGAAAATACTAACAAAAAGTTGCCCAATATGTTAGACTGTCATGGAAGCGTCATTTTTAACTTTAAAAAAACTAGTCTTGTTACTTAAGTTGTTTACTTTATTTACACTACAAAGTCGAACACTAATTGAAACTTTGCCATCTGAACTGTATTAATTCGGTCACAAACTCTACTCTATTCAGGATCAATACCAATATATATTGCAAAATTTGGGTATTACTTGGATGTTTAAGTTTAAAAGGAAACCAAATAGTGTACAATTGGCATATATTCTATAGCATTGCAAATACGACATTACTAAGAAAATTTATTTTGGAGCCTAGAACATAATTCAAAGGCCTCTAGAGTCTATTGTAAAGTAGTTTCAAATTGAATAAGGACTATTAAGCTACAAGTTACAATTTAAAATAACTTTCCTACTCGCATAAATACCACAACGACCCTTCCTTAAACCCACCAATAATTTCCCTAATGCATGAATGTCGAAAAACTTAACCTTCAAGTTATGTATGAAGCTCATTTAAGTTAAAACGTTGAAATACTGATATTTGTAGAAGTTTGGAAATGGACTCTAAGCATCAGGTAACCGGCTAATTAGACCTCGTATAGTAAAAGCAGACCAAACAGCTTTCCTACAAGACATTTAAAAAAATCGTCCAAAGTTAACTAGGCGAGCAGATGTTCCAGATCTTACCCTCAGGCCTCACGATTCTCATTCGTAGTGTGTTCATTTAACATTAAACCTTAAAATTTATCCATTAACCCTTTCAATTTCATATCTTACGAGCATTAAAACTATATTTTGGGTTTATGGTCATCAAAAATAAGAGTCCAAGTTTTCCCCCTAAACTTAAAATGCTTTAGACATCACTAAATAAAGTAGTCTATAAATTATTAACGCAGCTCCTGCACAAGTTTTAAGTTTACTGAACATTCAAATAAAATTTTGGTTTAATTAACGTTGTCCTAATGAACGTGAAGGTAGCAATAATTATGTGTACACACACCATTCCAGGGGAGCCAAAATCAGAATATTGCAACATAGTTTTCAATTGCTATGTTTATAGGAGCACCCAAAAATCACATTTACATGCATTAAGATTTAATTATTTGACTTCTCTTCAAAAACCCATAGAAGCATTGACTGTAAAGTTTTAAATTTAAAATTATTTGTACGTAGTCTTACTCCAATAAGCTACTTAAACTAGTTTATTCCAAACCATTGATACTCGTACCACATTTTTTTCTCATGAGAAACTTCCCACGTACGCAAAAACCAGTTTTGAAGCAAATCCAATTTCTAACAAATTCTTAATATGCAGTTTCACCGTTTAATTTATCGGAATATCAGCTAGGTGATGGTTTATTAGTGTTTGAAGTTTTAACTATTTCGCATGGCACTGATTTTGAAAGATTTATAGCACGGGCTACTACTAGTGCAAGAGGATATCAGGTCGAACATCCTCGAGAGTTTGCAAAGGCGTCAAATTGCCTTTGAACGCGGAAAACTTGCCGCGGCCAAACGAAAAAAAAAAGCAAAACCTAAAACTCTCGATTCAGTCGAAAATGAAATCATACGCAAATTTTAAATTCATTAGGTTTATACTTCGCTACAGCAGTATAATTTTTACGAATTGTCAATTTGAAACTAAATGGAAGATTTGCCTCCATCATAATGTTGAGTAACTATACTGTCATACCTACAGTCTTCCTAATCCCTTAACCTCAAAAGTGCTGAAATAAACTTTTTACAGCGACAGATTAAATGATTTGGCTAGATTATCAAGTTAAATTTACCTTTAGATAATTTGACAATTGTATTTTTTTATCTGACTATAAATATTTGTTGCTACATAAACGATAAGATTTAAATTTGTATTTTAAGAATTTTCGGGATGGGAAGTTTAATTTGATAATGAGAATTAATACATTTTAAAATCCATCTTAAAACGGGAAAGCATAAATTGCTCAAGTTTAGATACTGACATTAAGTTACCGTCTTTTTTACCCTTCTAAATGATGGCAACTAGAATTTCCAATGTGTATACTATAAATACATTTACATTTTAAATACGTAAAGATTTTACATGGTTATAATTATGGCAACTAACCTTCTTAATTTTATTGCTACCTTCAACAAGTTCATTCATAGTTTTAACGGAGCCCAAACAGACAATTTCTCAGCTCTTCCAACAACGTTTTAGCACAATCTCATTGCCTACAGTTATTCAAGTCCATAAAACAGGGAGACATGGAGGGCTTAGGTTTTACCTTAAATAGCCGTACCAGAGGACATGATCAGAAATTGAATAAATCGTGCTTTAGAAGGGAGGTATGAAAACATTATTTTTACAATAGATTCGTCAATGAGTGGAATGCTTTACCAGATTATGTTGTGCATTTGAAGAGAGTAGAAGAATTTAAGAAGAGACTTGATAGTCATTGGAAACTGGTAATGATTTATTTTGGATCAACCTTTCTGGGCCTGTTGTTGGTCGACAATTTTTGTATTTGTTAACAGAACGAATTTGAAGTTTAAGTTCAGTTTAAGTGAAGACCACTAGCTCAAGTATTTTATTTTTTATATTCAATACCGAGGGCTATTTCAATACAAGGAAGGCGAGGGTAAATTTACCTTAGGGGGGGGGGGGGGGTAAGATCCATGGGTTAAAATTCGGCCTGCTTTTATAGTATACGAGAGCCTAATTAAGCGACACCAAATACTTAAAGGCTATTCCGAAAGGCTACAAACACCAACTATAGGTTAAAATTCTAGGAGATTTAAAATTATATGCACATCTACATTAATAAATTAACTGAGTACTGCGACTGTTCGCATAGTTAAATGGCATAGCTATTGGAGTTGGTAACCGAAATTGGCATAGCTATTGGAGTAACGCGTTACCTGTAACGCCGTTACTTGTAACAGTTACTTTTTTTAGGTAACGTAGGGTAACGCCGTTACATTTTTCAGAAAGTAACTAACTGTAACTTAGTTACTTTTAGCGGTAACGAAGTAACGAAAAATTGCGTTACTTTTCCGTTACTTTCCGAAGGCTGTCTGATGCTTATTTATAAATTCCACTCCTAAGAAGGGAATATTTCGCATTCCCGTTCACACCGAGGGCACGTTCACACCTAGTTCTTGGATTGAAATTAAATAAAAAAAATTATTAATTATAATTTCAGCATTTTGTTTGTGCTTATGTTTCGTTAAAAGTAATTTTCTTTGAAAAATGGTAAGATGGCTAAATTACAATTTTCTCATAACTTGAAATTTCAAAAAGTAACTGTGAATCGTTACTTTTCGTGCTAAGTAACTGTAACGCGTTACTTTTCATATTAAGTAACTGTAACGGTAACAGAGTTACTTTTTAAAAGTAACTTTCCAATCCCTGGTTTTTTTTCTTTATCACCAATAGCCTATACCGAACTCCGTTTCAAATAATTGTAGTCTTCTAATACAGAACACTGTCATCCAACAGATAAGAGTTGGAAACTAATTACCATACGAAATACGCAATATTTTCCCGGAAACTTTGTAATAATTACCATACGAAATACGCAATATTTTCCCGGAAACTTTGTAATAATTACCAGATGTTGAATGAGACAGTTTAAACTTCGATGTTATTTGAACTGATGTTACTTTCTATAATTTAAGCTCTAATTTTAAGTGCAAGGCACAACATCCTCGAGAGTACGGCAAAGGCGGCAAACTGCCTTCGAACGCGGAAAACTTGGCGCCAGAACAACAAAAAAAAAAACCTAGAACTCTCGATTTAATTGACACCTAATGCAAACATTAAATTAATAGATTGTAAAAATTTTACTGATGTATTAAATTGCCAAATTAGATTTAGATGAAAGCTGCGCGTCACGTAGAATGTCAAGTTAGTGTCACAAATACTATTACAGAAGTATTTAACAGTACAAAGACTAAACATTTTAAAAGAGCCGCGGTAGCTCAGTCGTGTGAAGCGTCGTGCTCGCATCGGAAGGGTTGTGGGTTCTGTCCTCGGCGGTACTCGCAGTTCTGATGGTTGCTGGGTCGGCGCTTGTATTCAACTAAAGACCGCCGTGTTGCTAATGGTGGCTGGGGCACGTTAAATATGTCGTGGTCACAAAGTTCTCCATGTTCCCATACCAAATTAATACCTCTGGGGGTACCAGATCAGGGGGTTATCGGCCTTTGATCTGGATCAAAATTCCGATATGCGAGTGAGAATGGATGTGTGAAAGGGACCTTCCTGTAAAGCGGATGTCATGCTGCGAGCAAAAGTCGGACTTCCTCCCTTGTGGCGCTCAATAAAAACGGAAGCCGCCCCACTTCGCCTTAAAATCGGGTAGTTCTCTACTCCGGGCTCGGTTACCGAGTGGCATTAGAAACAACAACAACATTTTAAATAATTAAATTATGTACCATGTTAAGTTCATTCCAAATTTTGAATATTGACTCATTTCTCTAACTATGGTACCCGGAATATTACGTGGCAGTCCACTCAGCCGAATGAGACTCAGCCGAAACCGCAAAAAGTAGCCAACTTGGTGATAAAGTGTGGTTGTGCTTGGCGAAGACATCATTATGACAGCCGCTCTCTTCAGTAAAATTCTCGGCCCCTTAAAGAAAAGCTGTCAGCTATCTTCGTAGGGGCCGTATATGTTGGGTGCTTATATGTATGCGGTTTGTTTTCTAAGCACAATTGCTATTTTAGAGCGATAAACCAGTCAAATCGTTAGCCATCTTGAAGTGCAGGATAACGAAAGAAAAATCTATGTTGAAAACATTATCGCCACAATGGAATATGTTGCCATGAAATTTGGCGAGATTTTGCGGATTAGGGCGTTCGGTTGAGTTTCATTCGGCTGAGTGGACTGTAACCGAATATTATGCATTTCGTATAGTAATTAATTTTAACTCTAATCTGGTGGATGACAGTGTGGAGTTAGAAGGAAATTATTTGAAGCGAATGCGGTGAGGCTATTGATATTTCTTTGGGAGTTTATTCTGAATTAAATTTAGATTGCATTAGGATACAATTTGTTAAAAATAGAACTGTCTATGGGCATAAAACCCCAGTATGCGTATTCTTGGGCTAGTATAAAGAGTTCTACAAACATGATCTTAAACTTGGAAGTTTAACATAATCAATATTTAGATTGCACTAGAACTACACGATAGAACGTTGTAACGCAGTTAAAGATAAATTTTAAAACGATTAAATTTCATTTAGACGAATAAGTTGGAGATCCCTAATTTTAGTTAAATTAGTCAATTTTTCTGAAACAAACTTCCATAGAGATAGTAGTATCTATTTAACTTTTTTACAATAAGTAACTTTGGGGTTAAGCCAGGATGTTTCGATTTAATACAACCCAAAAACTTCCGTTTTTGCATCATCTTGTATTTTATTATCTAACTAATTTACTCATTAACTTTTAATCTTTTGGTTAATTTTTTGGCAAGTTTCAAGTAAATATTTGATAAATTTTACCCAAAACCCAGATTTGATTTCAAGCAATCACGTAACATACAACCAATCTATGCCACTCCTTAACTAAATCACTTCAATCATGGTATATACTCTTCATTTAAAACTAAAAGCTTGTTTTAAAGAAAAATCCGACAGGCAGATTTAGTTTAATAACGTCGCACTAGAGCTACACGAGGGCTGGTGACAGTTATATATGCATTTGTTATAAACTTGATAAGTATTTAACGACTAATATACACGTCAAAGGATTTTATTTGGTGCCCTGATGCAGATCTTGTATGCTCAGTGTTTCTTAATGGTACACTGTTAAAAATTTTGTGCTTGGTTTCACCATGATATTGGTTCCTAGTAGCTGCAACGGCTGAATGGTGAAACGTTCCACCATATTTTTGGTATTCGGTTGAACCATTTCTCAGGTTTTTGTTTCCAAATCCAGCAAAATGGTTCAACCAAACACAGGAAAAAAGGTGAAACATTTCACCATTCAGCCGTTGCAGCTACTAGGAACCAATATCATGGTGAAACCAACCAATATCATGGTGAAACCTAGCACCAAATTTTTAACAGTGCAATTTATCTCGTAAAATTATTATTGAACCAACATACATCTTCCCCATTTTTAGAGTTCTATATATAATTACATTAAACATGCCAACACAGAACATTATTAAAATTAGTTAGGTTTTACTCAACACCGATTTGAAATGTACAAAAAAAAAGTGTAACTAAGCTAACTATTTTAGCTATTTTAAGCAGTTGGTTTTGATAACAGTTTACGTTGAACTGTGGATTATTTAAGGGAACATATTCGTTTCCAACTAACTAGATTTGGTTGATTTACTGTAGCTGTAGAACTACACACTGGTTATTTTAACGATCATGGATGCACCAAAGGTTTTTAAACTAATGAATCTCAACAAAGGACCATTTGCAAGGACACATTTTTGAACACTACCGCCTTTATTTTCAAACCGAAATTTTTTTTAGGAAGCACGTGACTGAATACTAGGTCACTCAATCTCGAAGAAACTCATTTTCAGAATTTATAAGAGCTTCAGAAATTTTAACTCTGCAAAATGGAATGAGGATTGACTAGCTAGAAGTGTACTGCCTGATCTATTACTAAAATGGTAAAACTTCCTAAAAAAACCCCTTTAATACTAGATTTTGTATTTATGTTCTAGTTTATAAATATTTGAACTAGAATAAACTATTAACATCCAAAGAAGGCAGTGGGAATAATTCGCTTTCTTTTAATAAATGATTAGTTTTGGTTGAATTAAGGCGACACTAGAGCTATCCGAGGGATATTGGTGAAGGATTGTTTGGATTTAATTAATGTATATTGGTGAAATTAACGTCGCGCTAGATCTATTTGGACGGGCGTAGTACACGTGGGTCATTTTATAAAACTCAACAGTCGCGGGACATTATAAATACACTGTAAAATCTACCTTGAACCTGGCGAAACCAATATTTATTTTCGAGTAGTCTTATCTTGGAAGTCTTTACGATGTGAAGATCCAAGGTTGAGGATAGTCTTCCATTGTAGCTTGTGACGATCCGTTAGGTTAACCAACTCTTGTCCTGAAATTATATATCATCAGCAACCCCTAGTAGCAAGTTTTTATCGACCAATAATCGAATTTTCATCGTTCGCAGGTGAGAATTCGAACATCGGATTTTAATCGAAAATTGCCCGTTACGTCGATAACTCCTCGGTTATGTCCGCTCGATAGAGCAGCCTAGGATGAGTTTTTCTGATCCGATCAAGTGTCAAGAAGAAATCGATAAGAATCCAATGAGTAGTAATCGAAATCTCATCGTCCGATGGAATTTCGAACACTTGGCCTTTCATTTATATAGAAAGATATCAAGTTTTAGAATAGTAGCTATTTACCTTCGTCAGGTTTAGGGCACTAGTTGAAGTGTCGTTGCAGTAGTCGGAAGAGGGGCACCTTAAGAGGGACTGTCAGTCCTATAGACGTAATGCTTTATTTTTCTAATCATAGTTTCTGGTAAAGTATTTTTTTAACGTATGATTTTTTTGCACCAGATATGCAAATAGGAATGAAAGACAGTTTAAAAAAGATTTGAAAGAAAAATGTCTACCAGTTTTTTAATTATTAATTTTTAAAAAAATCATCATTTTAAGAATCGTGGCGACATCTGTAGGACAAATTGGCTTAAGTGATACAAATCTTTTTTAATAAATCTAAACAATTCACTTATGTATTATCTTTGTATGTTAAGACAGAATTTAAATGATGCTTTTGCATTTCAAGTACTTTTTATGACAAAAACGTTTATTACAAACGAGAAACTATGATTTTTATCGGAATTTCAGACAGAAATAAAGGTCGCCAAATCGTAGAAGTAAAACAGCAGCCAACTTGTAAGTCGTTTGAAGTGTAACCCTAAAACCACAAAAACGAAAAGTGGGAAAAGTGGGCGGAGCTCATGAAAAATCCTGTCAAAGAATTGGCGTGACTTTTAAACTTGATTACTTTAGTTGTAGTCAGGTTTGATACTATAACACAGCGATTTTGATGTGCAACCTGGAAATTGAATATTCATGAATATTGGAGCCCCTTGTTTTGACATTGTTTTTATAGATATTGTAATATTTGCCCTTATATAAACTCTAAAGTATTCTTCTTATACTTGACCAGAAAAATTGTTAAACCGATACGTTATATTCGATTAAAATCAGAATTTTTTTTTATATAATAGGCTGGGGTGTCGACCTCTTCACTTGACCGCGGCTCTAAATTGCGAGGTCCACCGCCAATAGCCCTTGAAGAAATAAATTATTTTTAGCCTACTTATAGCTTTTTTTTTAATTCTAAAGAATTTTTAAAAAAAGGTCAGTAGGGTGTTGACATCGTGGAGATTTCCGTTTGTCTGTTTGTCAGAACCAAACTTACATTCTAGCCATCACCTTGAGGCCCGGGTGTCCTAGTGAGTTTGATCGTAGTCCATTACGCTAACAGTCTGCGTACTTTACCGGGTGCGGGTTCGATTCCCGCATTCGCCCTGGGTGTACTTTCTTTCTCTGTGTCAAGAAAAAGTTTTAGTGTCTGTCTTACTTGACGAAGGTTTATAAGCGGGTCCCTGATCAAGCACACAAACCGGAAAATACATGCACCAACACCTACATTCTACCCATCAGATTTCTATTTTTTTTTTAATGATGACATCAGATACTTATCTTTGATACTTTTTGTCCATCTGCCTGTCCGTAATCCCTTTCATTTTCCGTTCTAACCGTCAGATTTTAAAAATTCTTATTTTAAAGATACCTATAACATCAAAAGACCTAACATTTTTACTTTTTGTCCCCCTGTCTGTGTATCTGTCCGTACCCTCTTTCTAAATTACGTTCTAACCGTCATATTTCCAAGGTGTTTTAATTGTTTTATTCTATATCTTGGTGGAATAGCATTCTGATTAATCAGGGACGAGGACTTTTTTTGCTTTTAAAGTTGGAATTAAACTAAATAGTGTTTTTGCTTGATTTTTTCTTGTGTATAAATCTTGTGTGGAACTGGTTATAAGTGGCAGTTACTTTTTCGAATCTACTATTATAATAATATAATACATAAATAACTTTTTTCAGAATTTGGTCTTCAGAATTAAAAATGACACCACCACTTTCAATGGAGAAAAGTGTTGTGCATAATAAAAGACCTCCGAAAAAACGTGGAAAGGTATCAACTAGTCAAAGAAGAAGGCGTACTAGAAATCGAAAAAATCGAACGTAATAATGTTTTGTATTTTTTTTGTTTGATGCTATTAGCGTACAGCTGCGACAAAAAAAGTTCACACCAACGATTTATCAGCCTCTATTCAGTTGATAAACAACATTCTGAGTCGACTGATTGAAAAATTGGTTGAATTAGAGATTTTCTTGCACAAGAACTACGCATCGTTTTAGTGGGATCTAGTTTACCGTCAAAGTATGAGATTCAGATAAATATAATGCCGATTTTTTTAACTTTGAAATAGACTTCTTGTTCTTAAGTTTTTCTTTTTATTTTGTTATTGTGTTTTGGGATGGCTTTCCGGTTTCAATTTATAGAGAGAGGAGCACTTTCTAAACAACATAAATTATTTATATTTTCAGGATTTCTAGAGGCGTATTAATCCCAAGTTTGAATGACGGTGAAATGACATTAGAGCCATTAACTTCCGAACTCAATGGATCGCTGATGGAAGATAAACCGAAGGCCTGTCTTTCTCCAACTAACAACGATTACGATCTCGAACCTTCAAGTGACGACGATCTTCCTCCACTAATTATTGAACATGTTGAAAGTATAAGGGAAAAGCCCATATCCCTCAAATAGGGTCATTTGCGATGTAGCTCACGTAATTTCTCAGGCTAGAAAACTGGAAGAACATTCTTTTAACTGCCGTCACTTGACTGTGGTTCTAAAATACGATGCCCGTCGCCAATAGCCCTCGTGTAGCTCTAGTGCGACGATAATTCAAACCTAACCTAACCTTTCAACTGCACATTTGAAGGCAAGATGGTACTTCAGAATGTAGTTCAAAGAGGATTAATTTTTGATTATTATTTTATTTGTAACAAATCCCGTTGCAAATGTACCGCAAAAGTGACGACTGATATAGAAAAACGCTCGTTCAACCAACTTGCCGTTTTGGGAGCTCTTGTTACCGGAAGTGGGTATTCACTTGAAGAGCAAAATGCATCGAAGAGCATTTAGCATCATGAACATGTCATATATGGCCCAGAACACTTTAGCTCCTTGTGAAAAATTTGCTGGAGAAGTAGTAAAATCGTGCAAGGAAGACTCGCTTATCAGGGAAATTGAGCAAGAGAAAAAATTAGCCGAAGAAAGAGGCGATATTGATCTTGATGGCTACTTCAATATATGCGTTATAGTAGACGGTGGTGTGTGTAAACGTTCTTATGGTCATGGATATAATGCGTCGAATGGTGTGGCCGTCATTATAGGAACCTTGACGCAAAAGATCTTATTTATAAATTCACGAAACAAAGTGTGTTTGGTATGCCAAGTGAACAAAGAGGGATGCCCTCTCAAGCCACACACATGCACAAAAAACTGGTCTGGGCCATCGACAGCAATGGAAGCAGACATAATAGTTAATGACATGAAACACTTGGAGAGCAAATACCACATTCGTTGCACCAGAATTGTTGGAGATGGGGACACGAACCTAATGAGCAATGTACAAGAACATGTGTCGTATGGTGGCAGAGTACTGAAAGTTGAATGTGCCAATCACGCAGTCCGACGCTATTTTAGAGGCCTTGAAAAGTTGCAAAAAAACACGTCAAGATTTCCCGGCTCCAAAGGTGTACACTGTAGGAAGCTCGTTGCAGAACGAATGTACAGACTGGCGGGAGTGAGGCTTGTAATCAAATAACTATCAGTGTCTAATTTACAAGAGCAAGAGCCATCAAATGAACAAATCGACGAACTGTCACTAGCAAGTCACTAGTATGCTTTCTGCAATCCAAGCAGAGATCAGGAGGATTCTTGTCTCTTGTTGTAAACACTCTGATTTACAATTTGACAAACAATCCGGCATAAATATACATGAGTCAATTATGCAAAACAACTGGTGGCAAAAGAATCGATTTTTCTAAAGGGGGATCAATTGAAAGAAGATCCAATGTTGCTGCTTTAGCTTTTCAAGAACCATCTCTTAAATGGCAGTAATTAGTGAATAAGGCATTGGTTGGAGAAAGCCCTAAATCACCCCATAGGAAATTGCTGCACAAGCGGAATATTGAAGCACTTAGGAAACTTAAAAGAAAATCCATCTTTCCTGACACCAATAAAGAAAAAAGAAGGAAGCTAGCTGATAATATCAGTCGCGGGGGCGATGAGCATCATGGTGATGATCCGAATGTTCTTGATTTGGATGCTGCAGCGATTCGGGTGAAAACAATTGCACACCTTTGATTTTTACAAGTGAAATCAAGGGATGAATACGAACCTTTAACTCGAACCCAAGCCACGTCAGAGATATGGAGACGAGAAAGATGCAAAAGAATACCTTCAACAATGTTTAAGGACGTCGTTCAACGAAGAGCAACTACCCTCAGCTCCAACTTGGTAAAAAGAATATTATACAAGGATAATATATTTACTAAGTCTATGGAGTACGGTAGAGCGAATGAAAACATTGTACTGAAAGAATATTGAATAAAAAATAACGTAAAAGTGGAACGCTGCGGGATGTTCATCTGCCCAGATAAGCCCTTTCTTTGTTCAGCACCAGACGGTTTAGTTGGTACAGATGGACTGGTCGAAGTCAAATGCCCATACTGCGCAAGAGATTCCAACAGTTTGGTTGAAACATGTAAAAAACACGCCATTGGTATTAGAGCAAGTCCTAATGGCTCTTTGCATGTGCCAAGATTACACCAATATTTTTATCAAATTCAAGGACAGCTAGCATTGGCCAATAGAAATTGGTGCGATTTGTTTTTCTGGTGTCGAAATGACAACTTAACTTTTCGAATTGAAAGAAAAGAAGAATTTTGGAGGAAAATCACACCGAAATTGGAAACTTTTTATTTGGACTACTGCGTACCTGAGATTGTCGATCCACTAGCATCACGAAATCGGCCATTACGTGAGCCCCAATACATTTTGGATGCATTTGCAGAAAAAGGAAGAAAAACTTCAGAAAAAAAGAAAAGAATCGATTCACAATGACGGTTCTTTGCAAGGTGGGCTACGCAGCTAGCTAGTTTTTTTCTTTTCAATACAATAAATTGTGTGTTGGCACGGTGAAGGAGTTTCTTGAGTTTCTTTTAATATAATTCAACAAAGTTTGTAATGGAGATTACAAAAAATTTAAAATTTATTTCAATATTTCCGCAAATACTTCCTTTTTCCGTTTAGTTATATCGTTCGCCACTTTCGGGACGAAAATATATAATAAAACGAGAAATTTGAATTTGTTCTGTGTTGCAGGCAGGACGCTGAAAAGCTATATTGGGCCGGATCCAACCCGTCGGTCCAACCCTCTTGCAGGGTTGGACCGACATATGATATATTTGGCTTATGTCATATTTATGCATATGATATATTTGGTCTCCCCCTTCCATCGTTTGCCGGAACTTTTCAGGCTGTCTAAATTTTTACCTAGCTGTACAGAGTTTCAACACGTTACCTCGTAGTTTTGAGCAGCGGTTAAGTGACGAGGTCAGAACCAGAGCCGGCACATAACGCAACCTTCGAGCGATAACCTACGCTACACATACACCCGCGTTTGTTTGTATCTTGCTGACTTATTATTGCCTTTAAAACAGCTAACGACATATTTTATGCATCGGGTTTCCACTTTTGCATTGGTATGGCCATTAGTTTTAACAAACATAAAGATTACCACGCCGACAATTAAAATTATGGAACTAGATTAAAAAAAACGATACTGTTCATATGCCGAAGATAAACTCGCATTCCGAAGTTTACAGGGATGACTTTAGAGCAGTTTATAATGGCACCACATCTCGGTAATTATAAATAGAAATATAATATATTAATACCAGTAAACCAGAAAAGAATTGACTGATCTTAAGATTGAAGATCTTAAGATTTATGCCACCGTCCTATCTGGAATTTGCCGCCAAGGGGTTCGTCACAATTTACAAAATATATTTTTTAAACAAATAAAAAAAAAATAAAAGAGAAATAATCAAACAATACGCCAATAAATTTCCGGAACACCGTCCCGGCTCGCAAGAGAACTAGAACCCGTATCCGTTAGTCTACCCTTCTTTACAATCGAATCCTCTTTATCTTATGATTAAGAAATCTTGCCGTGCACCACTCTCCAGAAAGAGAAACGCATCTCTTTTTTAAATCGCCAAATGGCGGAAATTGTAGTGCCATCTGGTGAGTCAGAATCAAAGTACCGTCCGGATAGGGGTGATTCTTAACTAGCAGCAGATCATCGGCACGGGCAAAAATTCGCTAGTTTCAACACTAGTTGTCAAACCTTGAAAAAAAAAAGAAAGATTTAAGTAAGCATAACTAAAATGAAACATTAGAATAAGTAGATTTAATTGAAAGCTCTTAAAACAGATATTGCTATGGAACAACGGAAAACCCCTCTGACACTAACAATTAATCTTATAATCTTCAATATATTATTTACTTAATTAACTTATGCTTTCTCGTTACCAGTCAATTTTTTTTACAAGTCAAGTTCGATTTACCAACATGTTTTTTTAGTTAAAAAAAATAGTATCCGAATATTGCCTACAGCAGGCTTACAAAAAGAACTTCATGATTAGACAATGAGAATATCAGACTGCCACAGCTTGAGACAGGAATTATTTTTCATTATACTTACGGAGTGCAGTAGTGCCATCCAGAAAGTATTTCTTGAACGACGTCGAATATACATGGGACTAAATGCACACGAAGGTTGTTTACGCCGAACAGAACCAGTTAGTTGCAAGTCTCGTTGATCTGCAATACAAAATAAGATTTTAAAAAATCTAACAATTAATAAACTTATTTTAATATGCACAACCGATTTATAACTAGACATGCTAACAAGATAGAAAAAAATAGTCTTGCATTCGAGAAAAAGAAAATGCCTAAATAGCAAGGTGCTCAAAGCATGGCGTAAAAAAAGACTTCTTGGTAGTAGCCTTTTAATATAAAGCTATAAAACTAATAAAGTTTAGGTATTGTACAAGTTTATAAGCAGTCTATTCCTATTGGAAATATGACTAAGTCTTTAATTGTTAGTATACTTGAAGGTAATAAATACTTACAAATAAAAAGTGTAGCTTTTACGGTTAGTAATTATCAGCAAAAAAAAAAAATTGAATGGAAGGCTGCAATAAATTTTAGCGCGCAGCACTGTAAATCAAGAAAAAGCAAACCCGAAAGTTTTTTTTTATATTCTTTAAGTCAACACACGTTGATTGTTTTATTCATTTATGAGAGAATACAGAGTCATAAAATGCAAAAATGTCTACTTACATATTTGTCGAAACTTTGAGCCGATATATATATATTCCCCACCTAATGACAAGTATAAAAGGGGCGAAATGGCAATTGCTTGAATCCTTGCTAAGCTTAACTATCAAACTGTTTTCTGAGTTTGTAAAATCTCCCGCTATGGCTCACGATTGGTTATCTCGGAAAATGTTGCGCGTTGTACATTGTTTTACATTAAGTCAGATTTGCATATCTTTGAGATGAAGTTTTATTTTGTGGTTTGTACCAACGCCGTACTAGAGCGTGATTAAGTATCTATAACAGTATCTGAAATTTCTGTGGGCACCTAGCATTCTGGGTTCTGGAGTTGCTCTCACTTGATTCAAATTTGCGAAGCACTGTGTTTTGGTTGTTTCCTTAGGATATATTCACATATAACTTTATTATTGCAGTAGTGGAGTGAGATCAGTGGAAGGCATTGCTTCCAAGGTAATAAGGCATTGTTTCCAAACTCTTATCGTCACCTGACTGTGGTTCTAAATTATGACGCCCGTCGCCAATAGCCCTCGTGTAGCTCTAGTGCGGCGATATTCAAACTAACCTAACCTAACCAAATTCTTATGTCTTTGAATCGAATAAGTTGATACGATCTCGAATACAGTTTAGTTTGAATATCGTCGCACTAGAGCTACACGAGGGCTATTGGCGACGGAAGTCGTAATTTAGAAATACAGTCAAGTGACGAGCCGGCGACACCTGAAGATCGAATACACAAAATAAAGCCTGGTCCAATGATCTGATGCCATGTATGATTTCGCTGCAAGGTAGCGTTGGATGTTGGATCGACGCAGGTGTAGCAGGCAGAGAGTTAAGAAATTATCCATGCCAATAGCCTTTGGGTAGCTCTAGTACCACGATAAGTCGACCTATTCTAACTTTGAGGAAATGCAGTGCCTTCAAGAGGTGTGTGAACCAAGCTAATGACTTTGGTTTAGTTTAGTTTGAATTATCGTCGCCCTAGAGCTACACGAGGGCTATTGGCGACGGGCGTCGTATTTTAGAACCACAGTCAAGTGACGAGCCGACACCTGAGTAGGCACCCAACGCAACCGTTAAGGGCGACATAGTACGCAGCGTTGGGACTTTGGAGGATATTTAACGTGCACCCCCTCTATACGGGGTATTATTCGTCGGACATTTTTGACTGCAAGGGCCGTTTATAGGTCGGCAGTTATTTTGGCGATGCCCGGACCCGAACCTGCATGCTAGGCGGATGCCTAACCGACTGGGCTCCCCAGCCCCGCTAATGACTTTGGCGAGTTGGAGTTATGGGACAGCAATTTAACGTGATTCACGAACAGAGAAAAGCTTTGCTCTACTGCAAGAAAAATTTGTACACAACATTCGTTTTAGTAAGGTAAGAAAATATTGGATAGCCCGACACAAATGTACAGTCCCTGGACAAATTATTAGACGCACTGTATTTTTTTTAGTAATGATGAAAACATACCAAAGAATGCCATATCATTAAAAAAGATGTCGATATATGTATTAAGTATAGCACAGATAGTATTTTCTATTCAAGAGCTTAAGTTTGGGAACACAAATGTCCTTCTAAAGGTATTTTGTTCATCATTGATTGACACATGAAATCTTGCAGTGCGTCTAATAATTTGTCCAGGGACTGTAACTCCAGAAGGTCCAAAAATTAAAACAATAACGCTGTTGCCTTCCGTCGGGTGCCCGCTCAGGTGTCGACCTCGTCACTTGACCAGGGCTCTAAATTACGAGGCGTAATTGGGTGTGTTAAAGCTCCTAAAGGCGCAGCCGGAAACGTTTCATTAGCGCTGTTGCCACTCATGCCGTGAAACATGGCCATTAGCAAAGAAGGGGCCTCACAATTTAAAAATGAGTTAAATGACGAGATCGTCACTTGAGCATCGCCTAACCAACCTCATATGATATAGTACCAATCTCATCTACACGGAGTTATTTATTAACAATTTCCTTTTTGTGGTCTATCTCGATCTATTTATGAGGAGATAAGGATGAGAACAAAACCTGTGAAGTTATGCTTCGCGGCATGAGGCCTGAATCCACCGTTACACGCAGGCCCCAGACTTGTTAACCCTTTCAGTTCCGACTTATTTTTTGTTCTAAAAATCAAACATTTGCGAAATAGATTCATTATGCATCCAGAATGAAATGGTAAAAAACAGGGGAAAAAAATCTTAATTTTTTAACTAAAATGGGGGGGGGGGGGGGGGGGATTGGGAATCTTAACTTTTGAATAAATTATAACAATAATTTTTTCAAAATTTTATTCGTTTAAAAAAAGTTAAAATCAATTTTTAAACATCAAAGAATGCAAGCGTGAAGAATTTAGGGTCAATTTATTTCATAAAATGTTTTGGGAGTGAATTTTATTTTACCATGTTTTTCATATTTGCATTAAATTAAAACAAACATTATTTAATTCTTCAAAAGACATGATTTTTCCATCTAACGATAAATAAGCGCCAGCTCAACTTAATGAGAAAAAAAATCGCAAGCTGATGATTCCAAATTGAATCATTGGGGGTGAAAGGGTTTAAACCATGCGTTCCCTGTTTTGAGCAGTGTATTATCGGATTAATTTGAATCGGTGATCCGCAAATGATTCTGAATAACGAATAGTATCATCAATTTAATAAAATCTCTTTCATCATTTTCAAACACAGAGGCTTAGTGGCTGAGAGGTATTAGGTATTACGTGTCCGCCTCATAAGCCCAAGTTTGCGGGTTCGGGTCCCGGCTGAGTCGACAGATTTTATGGATAGGAAAATCATGGCACACATGTCATATGATTATGTGGCATGTAAAAGATCCCTTGAGTTTCCAATTGGCTTGAGTTCTCTCGGCATACTTTAACATCCACAGAGAGCTCGTTCTTCATTGTAATCTGAGCGTTAAAATTGATACACTCTTAAAACAAACGAGCGGTTTTAACTCAGTCTGAGTTAATTTCCACTCCTTTCTGGTGCCGAAATGCATCCTATAGGAGTGGTTTCACCTTTTTGCGAGTGGGTAAGATAAAAACAATTACTCCTAACTTAAACAGCGTTATCAGTCTGGTAATTTCCACTCTTTCCGTCGAATGCACTTCCCTATGGAGGAACTGGGAGTGG
The DNA here is from genome assembly GCA_019343175.1 of Oedothorax gibbosus. Taxonomy (NCBI): domain Eukaryota; kingdom Metazoa; phylum Arthropoda; class Arachnida; order Araneae; family Linyphiidae; genus Oedothorax; species Oedothorax gibbosus. The sequence continues at coordinate 3,470,688 of CM033277.1, read as the reverse complement.
TAAAAGAAATAAAAGAAAACAATATACGTCCTACACTCTAAAACGAGCGGTTTTAACTCAGTCTGAGTTAATTTCCACTCCTTTCCGTGCCGAAAATGCACTTCCCCTATAGGAGTGGATTTCACTCTTTTTGCGGAGTGGGTAAAAGCAATAAAAGAAAACAATATACGTCCTACACTCCTAAAACGAGCGGTTTTAACTCAGTCTGAGTTAATTTCCACTCCTTTCCGGTGCCGAAAATCACTTCCCCTATAGGAGTGGAATTGGGTTCATTACTCCTTTGGGTTTTAAAGAGTAACACGGTAGCGAGTGATCCCTAAGAGTGAGTGCCAACCACAAAAAATGGCTCTCAGTTCTGGGGAATATGCCGAGTCTGCAAAAAGGCTTAGCCGCCAAAAATGCAGCCCAGTTGACAAAAAAAATATTTTTAAACAAAGTGAAATACAGAAGTATAGTAACTTTTGTCTTTCAAAATTCTTTATTTTATAAATTGAAGTAAAATCTTACAACCAGTGCATCAACATTACTATACATAAAGCAGTACATGATATATATGTGAATATGTTATGAATAAATAAAATAAAAATACATATATACACACATCCTCATACAAAGTTATATAGCTATATTAAAAAAACGTAATTTGGGCTAAATAGAATTTTCAATACATTTTGCTTGAAAATGTCGACCTTTCAGCGTATTGAAAATTTGCTTATATGGTTACAATAGATTATACCACTAGTAATAATCACACAATACAACACATTGGGCATCCATAAATTTAGTGAGCTGTTCAAGGGTTAGTTTAAAATATCGTCACACTTTTGAGCTACACGAGGGCTATTGGTGACAAGCGTCATAATTTAGAACTATATTAAGTTATGGGTCAATACCTGAATAGGCACCAGACTCAACTTTTTTTTAAGGGCGACAATGTACACGCCGTTGGGACTTAGACAGGATTGCCACAGAAGTTGGAAAACTAAATTCCCTGACTTTTCCAGGTCTTCCAGAGAATTTTAGGAAAATTCCAGGTTTTATCAACGTGAATTAAAAATACATTAAACTTTTATACCTAAAGAAACCAGTTAGAGGCATATTTAAGTGCACTCCATCTAAATGGGATATTATTCGTCAGACTTTTTGGCTGCACAGACCGTTTATAGGTCGGCAGTAATTTTGGTAATGCCTGTACTCGAATTTCTAAAATTTCGCAAGCCGACTGGGCTCCCAAGCCCGTTCCAGGGGGAGGGCATTGAATTGATTATCACATAGGGGAGATGGGGGGGGGGTCGTCAATTATCAGTAACTTTTCCCCAAAAAACAATGTAACATTTAGAGAAAATTTAGTTCAATTAAAAAAAAGAATTATTATTAAGTAAAGAGTAATCATTGAGGACCAGTCTTAACGATCATCAAATAAAAATAATAAAAGCAAATTGTGTGTTTTGAAACCAATCCAACGCATTTTATGTACCTACGAGTAAAAATCGCCAAAATCACCTCATGTAATTTATGGACGCCCATATAAATAGGTCAAAAGTTATAAATAAAGCATTCATTGCAAGTTTCAGGTAGCCATTTGGACATGACATTGCATAGATTTTAAAACTTCAATATGCTATAAGCAAACTTAGCATAAGAGTTTAGTATACAAATTCTTTTCCACATAGTCAATATTCACTAGAAAAAGAATCTCAACTGAAGGGCCAAACTTTTAGTGTCACCACAGGTTTGGATAAGTTTTGCATATTTTTATTTGCATATTGTGGGGAAGTGGCATATCAGCAAAAATATTTCGCGGAAGAATAGTTTTTAAGTTTTGGCTTCCAAAATATTTCATTTAAGAAATAAATTTAACCATCTGATCCATTATTCCCAGGATTTCCAGTAACTTATAAACCAGACTTTCTAGCAATGAAATTATCGAAATTTTTATTGATATAATTTTTTTTAGTTTGGAAATGAATTTAAGATCCTCTCATCAAAAATTAACCAAATTTATTTTCTAAGCAAATATGTTATTTAAAAACACAATAATTTTACAATTCATGCAGTAAAAAAAAATTCCGGTCCAGTAGAAGGTTAAAAAAATCTTCTAACTGCATCCAACTACATTGCAAAGATCGCTTAAGTTTTTGTTTGAATCACTAGAACTAAAAAATATTCAAATTCAAACGCGAAAAATCATATATTTATGCAATACACCACTTTTCCCAAGTGCACAGTTAACACAATAACGGCATAGTAAAAAAATATTCAAATTGGATCAGACCCTTTTTGAAGTTTGGTTGGTACCAAATACAGTGTACCACGCAGGCTACTTGCTTCTAGCCTTTTTGCACAGATTTAATGAGTTTTCACACATTTATTTTAAATATGTACATCGTTACACATCTTGTTAAAAACCTTCACCTAAAATTGTATATATTTCAGTTTACTCTAACGACTATCACAGAATAATATAGTTTAGAAATAAAATGAAAAGTTATTAGTAAAACAGTAATATTCTTGTGAAGTTTGAAATTTGATTTTGACGATAGAATTTAAACTTTTCAATAAAATCTGAAATTGATTTCAAATATAACTGTGTACAATTGTTTTTTACTTGTAAATCAGGAGTTATTCATCAACTAATTCACAATATAGTAATTTTAGTAACTTTTTTTAAGCAAAACATATTTTTACCTAAAAGCAAAACAATAAAATAAAGCATAGAATAACAAATACTTATTTCAACAAGGTTCCTTTTCATATAGTTAGTGGTCCTAAAAGTTTCAAAATTCACTAAAAAACAATATTTGCCACAAAGTACAAACTTAAGAACAGTTTAAAAGCAATTGGACCAGGATTAAGACAAAAAGATGGATCAACAAATTTTATATATGTGATGTAAAAAAAAAACATTTTCTATTCTTCTTGAAGGACAATGTTAAGTTAATACATGTGCTTAATAGTGACAAAGCTATTTCAACACATTGCGTTAAAAAATTAGTTTCTCTCAAAAAGTTTTTAAAAAAAAGTATATTATGGATCTTTCTGGTACTGGAATTATGAATTTGTAGAAAAATCAACAATCATAAATAAAAATGTGAGCAGCAAACCTATCCTGGAAATTATATAATGCCAAATTTTCTTAAAAACTCTGTAAACAACAGTCATGAAAGCATATCCCAGTCACGATTTAAAAATTGCTACATTCTTGTGTAAAAGACAAGAAAGTTGAGTTTAGTTTGAATTATCGTCGCACTAGAGCTACACGAGGGCTATTGGCGAAAAAGACAAGAATGAAAACCTTACCCCTATAACCTTTTATTCCATTTTTCCTCTGTCTTTTGTCTTTCTACCAATAATTTCAAAAGACATTTTGTTCTAAATAAGGATCATGAACGTTTATGTTATTAATTTTAAAATAAAAATGATCATCTAATGAAACTTTACCTTTTTAATAAAAATATCTCAAATTAAGTTTACCTTTTCAATAAAAATATCTCACAAACCAATTTTACCTTAATTTAATTTATTTAACTAAAATAAAAATTTGCTTCAATCATATTTCAAATACCAGTACAACATGCGATTACAAAAGAAGCTTAGCTCCACTACAAAAGGCAAATATCCAATTAAAAGGCAGAACTTCTCAAAAGAGAAGGCGAACATCCTCTGAAAAGAGGAGGAGTTCGCCATATTAAGGGAGGAGCATCTCTCCAAATAAGGCAGAGCATCCACTATGAAAGGAAGAGCTTCCCCTAGTAAGGCGGGGCATCCCCCATAAGGCAGGGCCTAAACTTAATAGGCAGCTTCCACTTAAAAGGGAGGAGCTTTTCATAATAAGGCAGGGCCTTTATTTTATAGACGGAGCATACACCAAAAGTGGTGGAGCTTCCATTTTACAGGCAGAGCATCTCCTGATAAGGCAGAGCCTTAATTTAGTAGGCAGCTTCTATTTTAAGGGGAGGAGCTTCCCATAATAAGGCGGACCTATATTTTATAGGCAGAGCATCCACCAAAAGGGGAGGAGCATCCAACATAAAGAAGGAGCTTCCTGAGCCAATACAATCTTTTCCCATAAGTTATCAGCCAATCAGTCTTCAAAGAATGACACAGCAGCGACAGTAGCGAGGTCTACCTCCCCCAGCTGAAGGGGGAGGAGTCATGGGGGCAAAGTAGGCGTGGACTTTGAGAGCAGGAAGGTGGCTCTGAAACAGAATTGAAAATAAGTTTTTTTTTCAAATATCAGCGATTAGAGTAAATAAAAGTCATCAGCAAGTAAATTAAATAAAATACAAAAGATAACATAAAAAAATTAATACTAAATCTATAAAAAGAATTCGTAAGAAAGAAAGTTGCAAAAAGTGTAAACTAGTTTTTACTGCATGAAATTCAACTTTAAAATGTCAAAACTCATTAATTTTATAATTTTTATAAAAAATTTAACTTTGCAGTATCTTATTTTAACAGACACCACAATACTACAAGTTTTAAATTTTAATACAATTACAACATTTAATTTTTTAAAAAATATGTTGTACTAGAAAAACAGTTGTCAGAAACAGTTGTACTAGAAAATCAGTTATTTGTCTCTTTTATTTGGTTAACAATATCCCATTTACCATATATATTTGAATCATAATTACATGTAACTTAGGAAACATTACAAAATAGATTATACAATTAAGCTAAAACATTTAAATAATAAACATATTTTAACATGCCAATAAATTACAAAGCGCATTTTCCTTATACAATATATCATAACGCTCAAACATCAAGAGCATGTAACTTATTACCAGATGATCATGTTCAATTTTTCAATAATGATCTATATTTATGTAATGAAATATCATTCTTTGAGAATTATCTATTTTTTAATAAATGTTTGAATGTTAATTCTTTCATTTAACTGAAATAAAATGAATATCGTCTTGATGTTATGAATTGAATTCAAATAAAGTTTTGAATTAAAATGTTATATTTTCAAGTTAGATTAATTTTTCTTAAATTTTTAAAAAATTAATTTAATCTTTTTAATGTTATTCTGGAATGTATCCTATCATTTTTTGCTTTAAATGACGCAGTACATTGTCTGTGGACTGTGATCACGATTTTCTATATTTTGTCTATTCATGTAGTAAATTTTGTTAATACAATCTTCAAGATCTAAAGTGATCTCAAAAATGTTCTGCGAACTCCCCAAAAATGCCAAAGATGGCGGATTGCCTTCGTACTGTGATCAGTTCGCAGTGGGACAGAGACTAGAAAAAGTATTAATAGGTTTAGTTTAGTTTGAATTATCGTCGCACTAGAACTACACGAGGGCTTTTGGTGGCAAGCGTCGTAATTTAGACCCACAGTCAAGTGACGAGTCGACACCCAACGCAACCGTAAAGGGCGACATTGTACTCAGCGTCGGGACTTAGGAGCATATTTAACGCGCACTCCCACCACACGGGGTATTATTCGTGGGACATTTTTGGCTGCACAGGCCGTTTATAGGTCGTCAGTTATTTTGGCGATGCCCGGACCTGAACCTGGGACCTTCGGTATGCGAGGTGAAGGCCTAACCGACTGGGCTCCCCAGCCCCTGTTAATAGGTTTAAAACTGTAATTTATACCAGAAGAACTAAAAGTTAGGTTAACAGCCTTTGAATATAAAATTAAGATTAAATACAGTCAAACTCGGTTACAATGACGACTCGTTTATAAAGCCATAAACTTTTGGTCCCTTGAATTGCTCATAGACCTTAGGGGACGTACATAAATTACGTCACGCTCAGAGGGGGGAGGGAGGGGTATGCGCCAACGTGACGGATCGTGACAGGGAGGGGGGGTAATCGCTTGCGTGACGTAAGCGTAAAGTTTCTGAGAAAAAAATATGAATTTTTTTTTATAAGAAACACTTTATTCCAGAAAGAGGAAGGGGAGATTATTATATGCAACAACGTCGGCATTACTAGTCTCCTATATTTTACAGACCTTTTCGTAACGGTACTTCGCAACGTGCAAAATTGCGACGCTCCAATTAGAAGACTGGCAGCTACCTGGACGAACACCAAAAGACCCAGAACTAGACAGTTCCGATTACTCTCAGACCCCCTTTTTTAGAAGACATTAGCGAATGGTTAGTTAGACCTTGGACAACGGAAATGTAAATACAATGTTGGTATATTCCGATGAATAAATTATTTAACCAAGATAAATTTTACATTTTTTTCTTTCCAAGTTAATTTTTTTTAAAGTATAAAAATATGCATTTTTTTCAAATTTCAGAAACAAAAAGAGATATTAAAATTAAGGGGGGGGGGGTTGCAACAACGTGACGTAATTTAGGGGAGGGGTTCGATCAAACATGATGCAGCGTGACATAGGGGGAGGGAGGGGTAAAAAAAGTCAAAATTTTGCGTGACGTAATTTATGTACGTCCCCTTACAATATTTTGCTAATTACTACAATTTTTAATTAACTCCTCGGCTATAACTCTAAAAATATACTTTTATATTATATCCAAAATGAATACAAAAAAAAATATTAAAAAAGAAATATGTAATAACTGTTAACGTATTATTTTATTTGCAAAATAATGCAAAAAGTTGTTGAATTTAAAATTTATTTCCTGGCTAAAAAAATACTGACCGGAGAAGGAGAAATTAAAATACTACCAATAGAACATTAGGGTTAAAATTTATACAATAGATGCCAATTTATAACTTTAATTAAGAATATGAGTACATAATACGTATTTTACATGATTTACTACACTTTATTTTAAACTTTGTTTATAATGTTAATCATTTTTTAACGTCATAAACATCGTGGTCCCTTGAATAACGCAATAACCGAGTTCTATTGTATAAACATATTTTAGGAAATGAACTGTAGAGTTTCACATCAATAATTATGCACTTTTAATGTGCTTTGCAATCTCATTTCCACAGAAGGAGCCTGTAGCTATGTTATAATTTTATTGTGGGTTTGGTGATGGATTTCTCCATTGATGGGTCTGTTGATAGCAAATGTGCATATTTAAGCTATTTTCGTGAACTATAACTATGATGGTTGTTCAAGGCCATCGTACTAGAGCTACATATTAAGGTTTTGTTTTCATTTTTTCGCCAAATACGTTGCCAAATTCTTACCTAAACGCGCCAAATGATTATTTTTTTAAAAAAAATTATAAGCTGGTTTGTTGTTCGAAGGCCATTATGCTAGAGCTGTATAATAAGAGTGTTTGTAGCTATCTCTCTTTTTCGCCAAATTCTTAGCAAAAACGCGCCAAATGAGCTAATTTTTTTTATATGTTAATGAGGGAAATTACGGCGGCCTTTTATTTGTGCATTTTATAGCATATATTTTTTATTTTGGATTTTTAAGGTACTATAAGTAACATGATTTTATACTTTACAATGAGCGTAAACAATAACCTAATTTTATTATTCTAGAATGGATTAAATGGTACATATAATTGGATCGATTACAACTTTTTTTTTTTAGTCCATGCGGAGAACGAGTATTTATTTGCTAGTCAAAAATAAATTGACACCCCTTCAACATTTTTTTGAGAGTATGGTTGCAGTAGAGCTAGGCATGAACTATTGCTAACTTGTAATCTTGAGCAAGTGATAAGGCTGAGACCTGAGAGAGCACCCAAACATAACTTAATTTGAATTTGCAGACATCTGAGTGTAATCTAATCTTAATTCATCCTCAAAATATAATAAAATTTTTTATCTTTATTATTAAAATCCATTATTTAAACTAGTTATTTATCAGAATTTTATTTTAGTTTTCATCGATATAGATCGAGAATGAAGGATTTTTTTTTGGTGGCATTAATGTTCTCGAAAATTTAAGGTCTTCGTTTTAAAGCCGACCTCATTGTTCAAGGCGCGATTTCGGCTCGAAATTTCTCGATTATCTATTTATATCCTAACATAGTATATACCTAAATTTAGGGAGTTGACAGGTGTAAGTAGCAGACCATGACGATGTCGCGAACCAAACATTGTTCTAAGAAATGAAATACCTAAACATTTGATACTGACCAATTTGTTTTGAATTGAGAAAGAGCGTGAAAAAGAGAACTTCACTGCGATAACGGCGCGAACTTGAAAATATTATGAGGCATCAAGGTTTGGTTGACCAATCGGTCCTGAACTAAAACTATAAAAATAACTAGACACCCGCGTTTTCACCGCAAACTAGCATATATTACGAAGTATTGAAGTTTGGTTGAATAAAGTTCGACCCTGACATAAAACTTTGGAACAAGTAAGCCAAAAAAACTAGCATCTGTTAAAATTCAAGGACTTTCAAGGTTTTCAAGGCCGCGTACGAACCCTGAGGACATTACATAGTTCAAAACAGATTTAACAGTTATATGTTCCTTATACATGAGTCACTCCTTTACTTGATTAATGCAACTTTTGGAAGTAATTCCTTAATTATTTGATCTGCTAATATAGATAAGGGTAAATATGATGAGCTATTTTAAAAGTAAAAAGATTTACCAGTTTTGATAACCTAGGGCAGCCAGCTGCCAGGTAACACAAGGTGTTGTCTGTTATCTACAAAAAGAAAAGGACAAATTACTTGATTTCTATCTAGCATTCTAAAAATTTGAACAATTTAATTTATTTGACACTCCAATAAGAAGCATTTAAAAAAAATTCAATTTCAATTTGGTGTCAAACTTAGTAAATGTGTTTTATAATAAAATCTGACAATAAAATATATATAGTTAATTAATATCTTTAATTAAATATAAAAATGAATAAAGTTAAATATACTTACTAAAACACATTCTTCTAAATCCATCTTTTCGAGGTAATGGCAACTCTAAAAATTAAATAAGAGGTTACATAAATAACTTAAATTAATTTTTTATTCATTATAACATAACTTTTTGAAACAGTAATAAGATTCTACCACTATGTGAATAAGAAATACTGCCAGCTATAAAGAGTTAACATATGGTTCATTGCAAGTTGGGAGAAAAATCTATACACCTTTACTTTTCTATGTACACCTTTCAAACTATACCTCTGTTTATTGGTTAAAATAACTTAAACAAAATAATAGCTTACTCAAATTAAGACCATTTATTTCTTTCCTTTAGTCCATAGAGGGACTATTACGGAAAACATTAAATAAAACTAAAATTTTTAACAGTTAAACCAATGCAGATTTTTGTGGTTTTCTATTATGCAGTAGCATAAACAAATTAAAATTCAAATAGAATTGATTCCAAAAATATAATAGATCAATGAAGTATAAAATAGTCTTTAATGGAAATAAATTTTGTAAAATCAAAATGCGGCAAATTTATTACATATAACAAGATTATAACTGTGTAAAAGAAAATTAAGCCCTTTTACTAATAATTGCAGAAAATTTAACATTATGAATTCCTTATAAAAACAAAACTAACTGCATATACAAGTATAATAAAAAAATTTAAATCTGTAATAAAACTATATAAATGTTTAAGTCAGTGGTTCCCAACCTTTTCTGGACTATCGGCTCGTATTTTAGGTTGATTAACATCCATCGCCCCCTTTTAATTTTCATGTTATGTCTAATCATAATTTTAGTTGAAGTGTAACTATCAAACAGTTTTATAACGCTTACTACCGTTTATAAAAACAACCAAAGAAGCTTTATCTGTCACTTTTAAATAAAATAGAAAAACATAAAACACATATTTTTAAAGAACAAAAGTGAAATATAATTAAGACATTTTTACTGGTTAAGAGAGTTTAAAGTAAAAATGGGCTGGTTTGGTTATGGTTGGAGAATGGTTTTACTGTACAAAAATACAACATTATTTTAATTTTCCCCCTTTGAATATTCATCGCCCCTCAAGTATTTTCTGCCCCCCTGATAACACAAATCGCCCCCCAGGTTGGGAACCGCTGGTTTTAGTTAATGGATTTTGAATCACTTTTTAAGTATGTTTATGTGTATAAAACAAACAAATCTTACTTAGAAAGTGGTTGGAAAAAGCCGCTTCAGTAAATTGAGAGCAACCGCAACTTCTAATTTCTATTGAAGCAAATTAAACAATCCCAAATTATAAATAAATAATCTGTGTGGTTGTATAAATTTAGTATTTTTAAATAGAAGTGAATGAATTCAATGGACAATACAGCGTTTTCCTAAAACATTTGTTATCGAATCTGGCAATAAAAAACCTCTAAAACTCGAGTAATTTTGGTGTTACGATGTATTTATTTTCAAATTCATTTTTAATTTAGTGATACGTATCTTAAACCTCTCTTGCATAACAGATGACTCAGGTTGGCTTTTTTTTGTTTTGCCGTGTTATCGTACCACGTTTCACTGTACGCTTTTGAAACTGTGAAACTGCTTTCAACGTTATTAATTTATTTAAAAATTATCTACTTTAAGAAACATGTCAGTTCACCAGTTAATTTCTAAACATTAAAACAATCCCAAATTAATAAATCAAAGAATTTGTTGTGGTTGTACAAATTTAGTATTTTT